>SJYQ01001608.1:1186644-1216594 GCA_006410935.1 Redunca redunca | reverse complement strand
AAAGGATTCTGGTCTTTTTTTAAATGACACATTACCTCTCCTTTTGATATAATTTTCTAGGCTCCCGTCAAGGATTATTAAACCAATATCAAACCACACCAATACCTCAGAAATTTCCCAGCCATAGGCTAACAATGAAGAACTGGTCCTCTCATTGTAAACAACTGCCATTACCTCATCCTTGTCCTAAATGGAATGTTGTCTCTTCCTTTGATTAGAATAGTGTCAAGTATCCTAGTCCACAGTCTTTTCACTCTATCAACTGAGGTAATTCTCCGCTAAAGAGAGCTTGATTTAGATTCGCAAAACTTTGATATATGTAGCCACCACTGAACCACACAGCCAAGATGCCATTTGTATTCTGAGCTACAGAGACCCTCTGTATGTCTCAATGTCTCAGTGTCTCAGCTTTCCCCACTATACTGTGGGAGGTTCATGGTAGCAGAAATGAAGAGAATATGGAGGCATTCTCCATGCATTCTCTCAAACATAAGGGCATGTTTTACTTTCTTACAAAAAAAGATCTTTCCACACTCTTAAAAAGAGGAACGTGAACAAAGGAGCTGAGCTCTAATTTTTCTTTTTGGAAAAATCTGGAATTCTGGACTGTTTTTCAAAAATGGGTATTCCATCAACCTTAATGACTGTTGGAAATGATTCTATTGGAACTACTTGGTAATTCAATACAAAGTTTCTTTCCAGACCACCAGTTCAGAATTGGCTCCAATGAGAAAGAATTCTGAGTTATTATCAGATGGCGTCTGCCTGCCAGGATGAGCAAGATTAGGAGAATGGATCAGTCTCCATATAAGGGTGAATGTGATTCAACTCCATGTGAATCAAATGTCATTAGTATCAGTCCTTCATCACCCATCCCCTCCCCTTCACCTCCCACTGCCTTCAGCAGCACCAAAGCCAAGAAATGGGTTGATATAAAGACTAAATCACTATTTTCGTTTCCTGTGTGGTCCTATCTTTCAGAGATGTCTTCAAGGCCAAGAGAACTAGTGTTAACAGTTGTCACTGATATGTAAGTCCCAAGAATTTGCTTCTGCCAAGCCAGTATATTGGTACATGGAAAGGTCAGATGTTTATATCTCCAGATCTTTAGAGAGTTTAACAACTGAAAATTTTATGATGCCACGCACACACACGTGATCAAAATGAAAGCAGACTAAACTATGAAAGTAAAGGAAGCTTAATAAAACAAAACTGAAACATTCTGTGGCTGTTCAGTCACTAAGTCATGTCTAATTCTTTGCAGTCCTGTAGACTGCAGCACGCCAGGCTTCCCTGTCCTTCACCATCCCCTGGAATTTGCTCAAACTCATGTCTATTGAGTCAGTGATGCCATCCAACCATCTCATGGCCCTCTTCTCCTTCTGTCGCCCCTTTCTCCTTCTGCCATCAATCTTTCTTAGTATCAGGGTCTTTTACAATAAGTTGGCTCTTCACATCAAGGAGCCAAAGTATTGGAGCTTCAGCATCAGTCAAAAATATTTATTTCCAAATATTTTTCTCATTTATGGGGGATTCCTGCTTTGCTGCTTCCTTAAACATGTGCATAGACTGCCTGATGGATATTACAACAAAAGGTGTGAGACAGAATACTGGGAAAGTTCCGAGTATGCAGTTCAGAGAGTTGTGTTCAAGGTTTGACTCTATACGTCTAGAAATAGGGGCCTTGGGCAAGTGAATGAACTTCATGACACCTCTATTTTCCAATACCTAAACTATTGATAATATAGATCTCTTAGGATGGTGGGAGTATGATGTTACTTGCCATGGGGCACATTATTTGTATATAGTATGAAGAAGTGAAGAAGTGAAGTCACTCAGTTGTGTCTGACTCTTTGTGACCCCATGGACTGTAGCCTACCAGGCTCCTTATTCTATAGAATTTTCCAGGCAAGAGTACTGGAGTGGGTTACCATTTCCTTCTCCAGGGGATTTTCCCAACCCAGTGATTGAACCTGGGTCTCCCGCACTATAGGCAGACGCTTTACTATCTGAGCCATAGTGCCATACAAATGTTATGTCAATATTTTAGTTAGAATTTAGGTCCTTCTCTGTCTTATTTTGTAATAATTAAAAAAAAAAAGATTTTGTTATTTTCCTGTTCATTTAAGTATAAAATTGCAAACTATGTTCAGCCATTCTGTCAATAAACTTTTGCTAGATTCATTTTAGTATAACTCACTAATAAAATATTATTATTGAATATTATAAATATTATTAATGAAAGTTAATGTACACTCTAATGCTTAGTTGACTGTGTGCTATGGAGTATTCTCAGTTCATTACTTATGATAACTCATGTGATTCTCATAAAAACCCTACAAGGTAAATATTATAGCTATTTTTTAATATAAGAAAATCAAAGTTCAAGGTTGAACCTAAGATTATGTAACTAGTAAATGGCAGGCCTTGGATTTCAAATCAAGCTACTTGTTTCAGAATATATATTAATTACTCAATTGTACTGATGTTCCATAAAGTGTGAATTTTGTTCTTTAAAATCAAGTTGGGGAGACAATGCTATTTCACGTTTTCATTTTAATGTTTTTATCCATTTATTCAGTTTTGCACTATGCCAACACTGAAGACACACAGTCACATTATCTTTAGTGAAAGAGGCAGACTTCAAATATTAAAAAAAAAAAAAAAAAAAAGCAGCAGCAGCAAGAAAACAAGAGATGTTACCAGGAAAATGAATCCAAATTAAAAGAGTGATTTTTTAGTAAGGAAGATGTCCTTAAGATAATGACATTTGATCCAAGGTTAGAATGTCAAGGACAAGTCTACCATGTGAAGAGATGAGTATTCCAGGAAGAGAGAACTGCAAGGGCAAAGCCCTTGAGTTGAGAATGAGCTTGAAAAATAATCTCCGATGTAAGTAGAAGTGATTCAGGGCTGAATGCTTGCATTCCCCCACATTTCCTGTGTTGAAAACCTAATCCCAAGTCTGATTATCCTTTGAGATAGGGACTTTGGGGGGTAAGCAGGTTATGAATGAGCCTGTACCCTTGTAGGACAGTCCCTGAGAACCCCTGCATCATCCACCATGTGAGGTTATAGTGAAAAGACATGGTCAGTGTTGAAGCTGGGCCTCACCAGGCAATGAATCTGCCAGTAACTTGATATCAGATTTCTCAGCTTCCAGAACTATGAGAAATAAGTTTCCACAGTTTACAAGTCACCTAGTTTATGACAATTTGTTATAGCAGCCTGAATGGACTAAGACAGTAGGGAAAGGAGGAAAGTAAAGGGAAATAAGGAATAAGAATATAGGCAGTATGGCTGGAGAGTAAGAGGAAGGATAAGAAGAGGTTGCAAAGGCAGATAGAGACAGACAAGGCAGAGCCTTTAAGGTCATGACTAGCCCTGAAGAACAATGGATGGCCAAAGTAGTGTTCACAGTATTTAGATAATACAATCAGATATTTCTGATGTGTTTTGAAAACTTACTCTGACTGCCCAGAAGATAAACACATGGGAATCATAAGAATGAGAGAAGGGAGAGTAGTCTGGAGATTATTTCAAATAGCAAGAGATGGTTTCCTGGTTTCCTTGACTAGAGTGGGTGATGATGGACATACTAAAACATAGATGGCTTTAAAATATATTTTGGGTTTCCCTGGTGGCTCAGCTGGTAAAGAATCTGCCTGCAGTGCAGGAGACCTAGATTTGATCCCTGAGTTGGGAAGATCCCCTGGAGAAGGGCAAGGCTACCCACTCCAGTATTCTGGCCTGGAGACTCCCAGAAAAGTCAGACACTACTAAACAACCTTCATTTCACTTCCTTTTTGAGGCAAAATTGATAAGACTTGGCATAAGTGAGAAGAAGGTATTAAAGATGGCTTCTGAGTTTCTAGTTTTTATTATGAAATTCTCTGAGTATACCAAATTGGGTTGAAAAATTTTGAGTTTCATTGTGGACCTTTGAGGTCAAGAAATGTACATTACTGAAGGATAAAAACTAAAACATCTAAAGAGTTTGATAAATACTTGTTGAATGATTACTGTAATTTTCTCTCCAGTTTTTCTGACCATGGATTGTCATCACCATACATGCACATGCAAAATGTTGACACTGGAAATGTGGATGGAATGTCTGTGTTCCCCTCAACGTGACAATTCATATATTGGAGATTTAAGCCCCCATGTGGTGGTATTTGGGTTGGGGCTTTTAGGAGATGATAAGGGTTAGAGGAGGTCACGAGGGTAGAGTCTTCATGACAGGATCGGTGCTTATATAAATAGAAGAGATACAAGAGAGCTTGTTCTCCCTCTTTCTGTCCACACATAAAGAAGAGATCATGTGAGCACAGAAACAGGATGAAGCTAAGCGAAGAGGCCTCAAAATGAAGCCTAGCTCTCTGGCACCTTGATCTTGGATTTTGGCCCCCAGAACCATAATAATAATTTTTTGTTGCTTAAGCTACCCATCCTATGGAATTCTGTCATGGCAGCTGAAGCTGACTAAGATATAAAGTTAATTTGTGAAGTGGAAGTTAATGAATTGACAAACTCCAGAAGCCATATCAGTTCTGATTCATCCTCAGGTGCTTTTATTGAAAATATCATCTGAAACCCCATGGAAGTCTCTCTACATGGCAATATTCAGAAAATTTCTTCTGCTAGTCGATTTGTCCCTAGTTCTGGAAATGTCTCAGAACAGAATTTGTTTCTGAAATAAGAGTGTGAGAAAGAACAAAAATTCACCGTAATGAATTAATCTGTTTACTCAGATAAATCTAAAGGTAGATTAGCTGTAAGATATATTCCCATGTCAGTTACCTCTGCTGACTCAGATTATTAATCAACTGCTTCTTCCTGGTCTTATTACTAGTTACCTCTTACTCAGTTGAATAAGAAAATCTTCCTAATAGAAGAGCAATCAGAAAACTTTTTCTGTAAAGGACCACAGAGTAAATATTTTTGGCTTTGTAAGCTAAACAGTCTCTATCACAGCTATTCAATCTGTCATAGAGTAAAAGCAGCCACAGACAGTAAAGGAATGGGTGTGGCCCTGTTCAAATATGACTTTACTCACTAAAATGGGCAAAGAGTTAGGTCTGGCCCATGAGCTATAGTTTGCCAGTCCCTATAATTGAACTTTGTTTGGTCACATATGTTTTCAGATACTGTCACAATTACTTTATACATATCACATGTACAAAGAACAAAAGCTGAAATCATCAGTGCCTTTGTAATTATTATAGGACACAGCATGTGTATATAAATATGAGACTGTCTGTTAATATCACTCCCAGAGTGTCATTTGCTGTTCATCTGCTAAAAGTCCAGTCTGCCTTTGGGATACCACTCCTTTCTATTACATGGATCCTGAAGTGGTTCTCATAGTTTGCCTTCATAAGCAGTCTATTAATACATAGGCTAACTAAAGCACTCCATTGTACTAGTCAAAAAAAAAAAAAAATTAGCTCTAAGACAAGAGAAAAAAAAAGACAAGAGCAAGTTACAAAACTTTGAGTATGTATGCACGGAGGGAGCGATAACATTGTTCTTCCTCTGAGATATGAGGCCATAAAGATGATGTAACTTGGGACTCTTTAGAATTATTTTCCAAAGCTACATGAATGAGATCATCAATAGTATCAGCAAATGAGATCAATGAAATCAAAGGACAGAACTATCCAGCATTGCAATGACAGAATCTGAGGCCCAGGATCATGACTTTGGTTACAAAAACAATAAATCCCTCTTTTTAATATCTACAGGAAATTGGATTCCCAATGCTTGTAAACAAATGGATTTGGAAAATAAAATTTCACTGCAAATATGACAAAATCATAATGAAGTGAGGCAATTTCAAAGAGTACGACACACCAGTATCATAAATGTAGCAATTGTTAACTTGATTAAGAAAGAAGTAAGGAACAATTTTTGGACACAGCCTTGCCAGAAAAATTACAGAATGTCAAGCTACTAGGAAAAAATTTCAACATGTTATGACATTGTATCTGAATTAATATTTAAAAGCACAGAATACTTCATAAACATTGTGGGTCATAGATATACAGATCATTCCCTAGTGCAGTATAACTTTATGGACAGGCATAGAATGAAAGCTTTGGAAGTATTAGTGAAGTATGCAAAACATAAAAAAAAAATAAAAGTGCAAATGCATTTTAAGAATACAGAAAGATCTCAGATACCAATGTCTCCAAGGTAGCCTGATTGATTTTACTGACAGATTTAAAAGAAGAATGTTTTATCAATAGGGAAATATGTTAAGCCTTGGAAGCAGAGTAAATGAAAATAGCCGAGGGAAAACACTGTCAGCTTCCACTGAAGGACAGTATAGAGAGAAGGAAGATTTAACCTTGTCACGACCATGTTCAGGTCCTTTCAGCAGGCATTGCAAATACTGAGACAGTGACGAGGAGCTATGGGCCAGGGACAGTGTAAAACCACCCCTATTATGACATAATGAGATGAAGCCTAAAGTCACTGTGTACTCAGTCCATCTAATTGATTCCAATCAATCACACAAAATATTTTTCTTCTGTTTTGGCTTACTAGGGAGACTTCCAGAAAAACACAAGAGAATCCCAGAAAAACATCTGCTTTATTGACTATAGTAAAGCCCTTGACTGCATGGATCACAACAAACTGTGGAAAATTATTAAAGAGATGGGGATACCAGACCACCTTACCTGCCTCCTGAGAAATCTGTATGTAGGTCAAGAAGTAACTTACATTGGAGCAATGAACTGATTCCAAATTGGGAAAGGAGTATGTCAAGCTGTATATTGTCACCTTGCTTATTTAGCATATGTGAAGAGTGTATCATGTGAGATGCCAGGCTGGATGAAGCAAAGCTGGAATCAAGTCTGCAGGGAGAAATATCAAAACCTCAGATATGCAGACTGCCCTTATGGAAGAAAGTGAAGAGGAATTAAAAAGCCTCTTGATGAAAGTGAAAGAGGAGAGTGACAAAGCTAACTTAAAACTCAACATTCAGAAAGCTAAGATCATGGCAACTGGTCCCATCATGTCATGGAAAATAGATGGGGAAACAATGGAAACAGTAACAGACTGAATTTTCTTGGGCTCCAAAATCCCTGTGGATGGTGACTGCAGCCATGAAAATAAAAGACACTTGAAAAAGACACTCCCTGAAAGAAAAGCTGTGGCAAACCTAGATAGCTTATTAAAAAGCAGAGACATTACTTTATTGACAAAGGTCTATATAATCAAAGCTATGGTTTTTCCAGTAGTTGTTTATGGATTTGAGAGTTGGACCATAAAGAAGGCTGAGAACCAAAGAACTGATTCCTTTCATTCCTTTGGAGAAGACTCTTGAGAGTCCCTTGGACTGCAAGAAAATCAAACCAGTCAATCCTAAAGGAAATCAACCTGGAATATTCTCTGGAAGGACATTTGCTGAAGCTGAATCTTCAGTACTTTGGCTACTTGACACTAAGAGCCGACTTAATGGAAAAGACCTGATGATAGGAAAGACTGAAGGAGAAAGGAGAAAGAGGCAGCAGAGGATGAGATGGTTAGATAATATCACTAATTCAATGCACAGGAATTTAAGCAAATTCCAGAAATTAGTGAAATACAGAGGAGCCTGGCATGCTACAGTCCACGGTGTTGCAGAGTCAGACACGACTGAGCGACTGAACAATTATAGCAACAGTAGCATTTTTGCCAATATAATTTCTTTAAAACTTTGTGGAGGTTCTATTATCTTTTGGTGTTCAAGCCACTTGAAAAAAACTTAATATCCACAGATTTCTTTGAGATAGCTCTTTTTTTCTTCCCACGGCCCCTCATGAAGCTGCAGTGGGATAATTTCCTTAAATTGTTTAACAGAGAGTGTCTGTAAAGTATGCCTTTAGATGCCTAGGAGTCCACGGCTGTATGAATGGACCCCTGAGGCATTATTTTAAATCCTTTCTATAGTTTATAAAATGTTTTACAGCCACACCATTAGCCATTAGCTTCATCCTTACTCCAAGACTATATTTTTCCAACAGTGCTCTGAATTTGATCTTTGCCCCGATGTCTTCTCTTTGAGAATCTTTTGTCATTTGGAGAGCCTGGGAATTAAAATCAGTTAAATTTTTCAGCCCACAAAGTCATGGGTTTTATTTATTTATTTATTTGAACAGTTTTACTAACTTTTGCTTGAAAACTATGTATTTCCTTTTTAACCTTATCTCTCTCTTTCCTTACATCTTATAATGTGCTTATAATGTACTAAGAGAAGCAAGTTGGTAATTCTGCTTGGAAATTTCATTAAGAAACCCACCAATTTATTAGGCTTATTTTCTATTTTCTATATCACCACATGATAAGTTGAATACTCAACTGTGTTGTCCAACTTTTTTTTTCCAATTTCCTTAATAATTATTTTACTGACCTTTCAGCATTTGTTAATACTCTCTTTGACATCCTTCCAAATTTTCTTAGCAGAAGCTGCAAAACCCTTTCATTTTCCACTTCCAATCTCACATCAAAGACAGCGATAAGTTTTAAGTTTTTGTTATGGGAACACTCTGTTCTTGGGTGAATTCTGTTACAATTATCTATTGTGACATTAAAACCAGTCATAGAACACTGTGGTGTAAAGCAAGAACCATTTGACATGCTCACAGATTCTGTGGTCATGAATACAGAAAGGGCAGAGAAGTGATGATTCTTTACTTCTCATGATGTCTGGGCCACAGTGGAGAATATTCAATTGACCAGACATGACTCAAATGGCCAAGCACAGGAATCATTTGAAGTTACTTCAAATAGATGCCTGATACTATGCAGGAGTGACCAGAAGCCTGGCCTCAGTTGCGATTGTTTACCAGAACACTTATACATGTTCTCTCCATGTGACTGAGGCTTCATGGAACAGAGAAGCTAGGTTTCAACAAGAAACTTCAAGAGAGGAAACATTTCAAGAGATCCAAATGGAAGCCCTAAGACTTATCTGACCTAGTCTTAAGACACATAGAGTCTTACTTCCACCATGTCCTGTTGTCCATTGTAATCTTCAGTTCAGTTCAGTCACTCAGTCGTGTCCGACTCTTTGTGACCCAATGGATTGCGGTGCACCAGGCCGCCCTGTTCATCACCAACTCCCAGAGTTTACTCAAACTCATGTGCATTGAGTCAGTGATGCCATTCAACCATCTCATCCTCTGTTGTCCCCTTCTCCTCCCGCCTTCAGTCTTTCTCAGCATCAGTGTCTTCTCAGAGGAGTTAGCTCTTAGCATCAGGTGGCCAAAGTATTGGAGTTTCAGCTTCAGCATCAGTCCTTCCAATGAATATTCAGGACTGATTCCCTTTAGGATGGACTGGTTGGATCTCCTTGCAAGCTTAGATCTCATATGTTTTGCTGATATTTTTTTTTTTCTGTAAATAGAATTTAAAGTGAGTCTCTGAGTTCAGTCCAATTTCAAGAGGAATGGATTTTGAGTCCACTCATTAATGCAAAAGCAGGAAGCTCTCATCACCAAAGAGGAGGTCAGATGGAGATATTTTAGACTTTCTTTGGAACTATATCATAGACCATTTAATTAAATGACTGAATAAGAAGAAAAATATGAGAAAAGTAATATAAATGCCATAAGCTTATGAAGAAAAGAAAAGCTACTATATAAACTAAAATGAAGCTTAGCATTTTTGGAGAATCACATTCCCTATATCTTGCCACAATATTCCATCCTTAGGGGACAAAGTAAAATAACATACTAGTGCCACCACAGGATAATGTTTGATACCTTATTTCCCACAGGTCTAAATATATTTTGCCTTCAACAAGAGATAAGGAAATGTAAATTGAGCTGAGTCAACTCTTTGTTTTCTCTCCTGCTACTTGTGTGATAAGAGGAGACTGATTTATCTTCCATTCAAATGGCACATCACATTTCAAGCAAGATCAGGATGAAGTCCTTGAAAGAAAGGAAAATTAGTTTGGTTGATCAGGCACAAGTCTGGTTAAAATGCTACATAATGAAGATAAAACTATTCAGTGGAAAGCATTGGGGAAAGCATTCCAGATGGTACTAGTGGTAAAGAACCCTTCTGCCAATGCAGGAGATGTAAGAGATACGAATTCAATCCCTGGGTCAGGAAGATCCTCTGGAGGAGGGCATGGCAACCCATACCAGTATTCTTGCCAGGAGAATCCCATGGACAGAGGAGGCTGGCGGGCTATAGTCCATGGGGTTGCAAAGAGTTGGACACGACTGAAGCCACTTAGCATGCAAGGATTGGGGAAATTTTGGAAATGACCATCAATCATGACAACACTCAAATCTACATAGACATTTAGATTAAAAATTGCTTATAATGCCTTTCTCTTTGGTGCTCTTAAGAGCTTTAAAGAAGCTAACCATATGGCAAATGAGTAGAGGAGAGGCAAAATATTCCTAGGATTGGAGAAGTTTGCCACAATGTGTCTCTTGTAACTGTAGTGTAGTGCTTACTTAATTATGCAGTTGTTTATTATTAATTATTCAGTTTCCCAACTTGGTATTTCCACTGAGCAAAAAGGACAAAAGTCGGATTATCCATGAAGATCAGAAAGTTCCTCTAAATCTAGACCCACATAATATCAGAAGAAGGAAGCTTGACCAGTAAAAGACTGGTCAAGCTTTTAGTTCTTGAGTTTTGTGTTTAATAACTCTAAATAATGAAATCTGAACTCAAAGTTATTCAGTTTCATGCCTACTTGGTCAGAACTTCCCACCAGTAACTATTTCTCCACTGTTTATCGTGCAGTATAGCTCTTACTCTACTCTTTATATTAAAAAGTTGATGACCAGAGCAATGCCACAGATGAATGAAGATTTAGCATGGAAATCTGAAATTGTCTGTTTTTTGCAGATATGTACTTATATAACAAGAATTTGAAAGACACTGCTTGCCATAATACTTTGTTTCTTTTTTCCATTACATCTCTGAGATTACAATTGGTTTTTTTGTTGTTTGTTTTATTCTGATGCCAAAACAGAAATGCTTTACAAAAGAGCCTAGCAAAGTATGCTAGATAGATAAGTTAGCTGAGTTCACAAGTTCAGCAGCACACAAGCGTGACTATGCCAAAGAAGATGTTTAAAAAAATTACACAGGACTGCCCCAAAGCTATTAACCTCATAAATGTGCAGAAGATGAAAGGCATTCTCACCAGTAAACTAATTATAAATAATCTGTTCTCTGTTATGAGGGAAAGAAATGGTTTGTTCCTGACAGCATAAACCAGGCATCAAGAATTTTATTAAGAAAATGGTTATTATTTCCACAAGGTACTCACTACTATTTTTAGGATGCATGTGTTTCCATATAAACACCAGTGCTCACTGGAGTAGGTTCATATGAAAAAGAAAAAGGCATAGAAGAGTGTGCTGCTATAAGGACCATACCATTCGAGCATATATGATTGATATAAGTCCACACAGATGGAAATACTGACCAGTGAACATTTTATTCTGAGTTCTAGTATGCATGATCAGTTTATAACTGCTGTCCTCCCCAGATCCATCATCATTTTTGCCTTTGCTAAAAAATAGTCTCTAATGAATGTTTTAACTAAATAAATAAAATGTCTCACCTCTAAGGTAAAAATGATGGTTCGAGGTTATTAGTATTGGCAAGGTTTCAATGGAAATGAAAAATTCTTATCAGTTACAAACCATCTTGTTTCCAAGTCACAGGTATAAAGAATCAAAGATACAAAAGGGAAATGTCCAGAGACTCTTTTAAAAATCATGATCAAGATGCTTATGTTTTCTAGATGTGTCCTTAAATCCTTTTGATAAGGTAGTCCAGAAACATCAGTTTAAAAAGTTGACAAGCCTAAAGAGTAGCAAAACTTCGGGCACATCATCTAAGAAAGTGAGGCATAAGCAGAGAGCTAGGCCATGTGGAGTGGTATGTTTTAGCAAAGTTATGGCTTTTACTCTGAATAAAATGGAAGCATTCAACATTTTTGAGAAGAGACACTCCATAATATGTCAAGTTGTTGAAAAGACTCCCTTGATACATCATGTCCTTTCCAGAGAATAAAATAGAATAAGCCATTTCCTTGGCTTTGGGAAGGAGAGAAGCTGGTTGGGAGAGACACTGGTTGGGAGGCTATGAAATAAAACAGGTAAGAAGGTAGAACTCATAGGATTTGCTGATAGATTTTATATGAGTCATGATAGAAAGAGAGAATTAAAGGATGACTCCAAAGCTTTTTGTCTAGGCAACTGGCAGGTTGGAGGTACCAGCAACCATGTGAGGAAGGACATGGGTGGAGCAAGTGTGAGGGGATCAGGAACCAGGAATTTAGTTTAGGGCATTTTGAGCTCCATACATTCATTAGACATTCAAGTAGAGATAATGGGTAGGCTGACATTGAGTAAGGTTGAGCTGTATTGTATTTTATCTTTTCATAGTCATGTTAGTGCTCAGAAATTGTAGCTCAAAATATCTTTCAGTTCAGTTCAGTTCATTTCAGTCACTCAGTCATGTCCGACTCTTTGCGACCCCAAGAATCGCAGCACGCCAGGCCTCCCTGTCCATCACCATCTCCCGGAGTTCACTCAGGCTCACGTCCATCGAGTCCGTGATGCCATCCAGCCATCTCATCCTGGGTTGTCCCCTTCTCCTCCTGCCCCCAATCCCTCCCAGCATCAGAGTCTTTTTCAATGAGTCAACTCTTCTCATGAGGTGGCCAAAGTACTGGAGTTTCAGCTTTAGCATCATTCCTTCCAAAGAAATCCCAGGGTTGATCTCCTTCAGAATGGACTGGTTGGATCTCCTTGCAGTCCAAGGGACCCTCAAGAGTCTTCTCCAACACCACAGTTCAAAAGCATCAATTCTTTGGCGCTCAGCCTTCTTCACAGTCCAACTCTCACATCCATACATGACCACAGGAAAAACCATAGCCTTGACTAGACGGACCTTAGTCGGCAAAGTAATGTCTCTGCTTTTGAATATACTATCTAGGTTGGTCATAACTTTTCTTCCAAGGAGTAAGTGTCTTTTAATTTCATGGCTGCAATCACCATCTGCAGTGATTTTGGAGCCCAAAAAAAACAAAGTCTGCCACTGTTTCCCCATCTATTTCCCATGAAGTGATGGGACCAGATGCCATGATCTTCGTTTTCTGAATGTTCAAAATATCTTTAATGATACTTAAACTTTCTTAGGAGTAAGGAAGCAGTTAACTTGGTTTGTACTCCTACTGCTGAACAAAAGTATTGGGAAACCTTATCCTAAAGCTAACATTGCTGCTAACAACAAGAATGGTAATAACCATGATCTTAAAGACACACACTGTGTACATTCCATAGTGAAAGTGTTACTCACTCAACTATGTCCGACTCTCTGCAACCCCATAGACTGCAGCCCGCCAGGCTCCTCTGTCCATGGGATTTCCCAGGCAAGAATACTGAAGTGGGTAGCCATTCCCTTCTCAGTAGGTCTTCCCAACATTGTAGGTGGGATTGCACTGTAGGTGGATTCTTTACCCCTGGGCCACCAGGGAAGCCCTACACTTCATAGACATCATGTCTAATATAACAGTTCCTCAGTTAAATAAGTTACTAATCTTGCCCAAAGACACAAAACTAAATGAGTGGTCAAGCCACAGTTTGAAACATGAAGCCATGAAACATTGTCCAAGGCCCCCAGCAGCACTGAAATACATTTGAGAAGCTTGCATTCTAGGCCAGAATCTTCCGTCACTCACTTGACAGGTCTTGGCCAAAAGTGAACTTTTAGACACTATAATCCAAATCCTCAGCAATAGGTATGTTGCTGCTACTGCTGCTGCTGCTGCTGCTAAGTCGCTTCAGTCGTGTCCGACTCTGTGCGACCCCATAGATGGCAGCCCACCAGGTTCCCCCATCCCTGGGATTCTCCAGGCAAGAACCCTGGAGTGGGTTGCCATTTCCTTCTCCAATGCATGAAAGTGAAAAGTGAAAGTGAAGTTGCTCAGTCGTGTCTGACTCTTTGTGACCTCACAGACTGCAGCCCACCAGGCTCCTCCACCCATGGGATTGTCCAGGCAAGAGTACTGGAGTGGGTTGCCATTGCCTTCTTCCAGCAATAGGTATAAAAATAACTAATTCACTGATTTTTCTGGAGACTGTTTGTTAAACATAAAGAAACTGCTTTGACTTGATTTTTAGCACTACTCATGTCCAAACTACATTCACTGAACTCATTGACCTAAACAGCATTGCCTTGGGTAATGCCAACAGCAAGACCCTTCTCTGTTGAAACATCTGTCTCTGCTGACACAACAGCTTTGTGTTGTAAGGGAAAAAACTTAAGAACAGCCAGAAACTTTTTTTTTTTTTTTTTTCATTTTATATAGTGAATGATGATGAATAACAAATAGAAACCAAGACAAAGTTTAGGGAAAATAAAAGCTTAGCAAAAAGACTGAAGACAATCTGCTGATTGAAGCATAAAATTAAGTATAAGGTAATAACCTATTTCAGGAAAAATACAATTGATTTTCAGAGAAAGATTTACACCAATTTAAAAATCACCAAGAGAAATATTTAGGCTACTGAAGATTTGAAAATTAAAGGAAACTGGAAACCAAGTGTTACAAAGTTAACATACCAGAGCAACCTTAAACCCAGTGAACCAGCAGTGTGAAAGAAAAATTAAGAAAATAAAATAAAAAGTGGTTCTTAGCCTTGAAAAATGGTCAAGAAGAAGAAAAGAGAAAGGTTTTAAATCAAGAGAGAATCTTTTTAAAAGACAGAATAATAATTAGAGGCTTCCCTGTTGTCTCAGATGGTAAAGAATCTGCCTGCAATGCAGGAGACCCAGGTTTGATCCCTGGGTGGGGAAGATCCCCTGGAGAAGGAAATGGCAACCCACTCCAGTATTCTTGTCTGGAGAATTCTGTGGATAGAGGAGACTGGTGGGCTACAGTCCATGGAGTTGTAAAGAGTCAGACACAACCAAGCAACTAACACAAATGACTATTTCCCAAAGCATATGCGGTAGTTTAAAACATTACTTTAAATCATGATTTAAATAATTTGCTCTTTAAACAGCTCTTAGTGTTTATCTGGTGATTCTTTTTGAAAGTACTTCAAGCATGTCCAGGGACTCTGGAAGACTTTGCTTACAAGCCTAGCTCCCACACCCATCTCCTGTGGACACTGGACCTCTGGGCATCTGCCAAAGAGGATTCCATCTGATATTTGGTTGTATGGTTTTAACATTTATTTTTTTTGCTAAGTAAAATGCAAATAAATCATCTCTTGAGCATGACAGGCCTCCTAGGATAAATTTGGCCTATTATACACTTAATTGATTCAATTTGCCTTTGATTATTTGGCTGACATTTTCACAGAAAACAAGTCTAGTGCACAGATGACCCAGTTCTAAAAAAATTTCTTGCCACTTAATATAGAGCAAGCTGACAGAAGCCAGGCTTTCAAAGGCCCACATTGTGGTAAAATGGTAGAAAATTTAGAAAAGTGGTTATTGAAGCTTCTCATTATTATCCGATGATGGTTGTGATAACTTTGCTAATATCTGTTGGGCTAAACCAATGCCTTCCATCTTGTCTAATACTATGGTGAGCAACAACTCTTTTCTGCTTACTCATGGATGAAGTTAAATCTCAGATGTCTACAGGCATCTCTGTGAAAGGTGGCCTAAGTATAGCAGGCAATTAACTTTTTTAGCAATTCTGTTATAAAAAACGGAAGTCAGCACTGGCTAATTTAAACAGAAAAATAAGTTACTGAAATGCTCGCAGTATACTCTTTTAGTCAAATAGAAAGTTGTACAACTAGTTCTGGGAAAATCAGGTCCTGCCCAGAGTGGCCTAGGGGTCTAATTCTTAAAGTCTTAGGAAGAGGATGTAGATGGCCAAGAGTGGGTTGTATGCCCAACTGCAGAGGAGGGTCAGGAAAGGGCCCTGGTTCTGGAATGCTCCTCCAATCCGTTCCTCATTCATTGTCAGGATGTTCTTTCTCAACTGAAAATCTCAGTTATCACTTTTTCAAACTCTCTTAAATATCCCCTACAGAGGGGTTGAAGACCAGTTTCCTTAGATAGCACAATTAGACCCTGACTAACTCTCCAGACTTGCCCTTCCTGGTATAAGACTTCATGCAGAGCTTGAAGTCTGCATCTGAATCTACTCAACATGATTTTCTGTAGGAAAAGGAGACTGTGTTCATTGCCTGGCTAGAATTGCTCTGACGGTGGCATTCATATGTGCTCAGTATCTTCAGCTGTGTTGACTCTTTGCGACCCTATGGACTGTAGCTTGCCAGGCCCCTCAATCCATGGGATTCTCCAGGCAAGAATACTGGAGTGGGCTGCCATGCCCTCCTCCAGGGGGCCCTTCCCAACCCAGGGATCGAAACTAGGTCTCCTGCATTGCAGGCGGATTCTTACCACTAAGCCACGGGGGAAGCCCTGTGAAAATCTCTAATCCATCCTGAGATTTCACACTCCCTCTGACAAGCCAGTGATGATTATGCAAACTAATCAGAGACTCATTTTCCTTTTTGGCTCCCAGACCATGCTCATCAATAGTGAAATCACCCAAATGAAAGACACAAAGGAAAAAAAAAAACAAAAGCAAAGCATCTTAAGGATCTATTCAACACAGATCACCTGGCATACGCTGTTACAAAGACAACCATGTTCTGGGACAGCTCTGAAATGGGGTTATTGAATATCACTCTAAACTCCATGCTCGCAGCTGAGGCCTGGGCTTTGCTTGTCAGGAGAGATTTCCATTATTGTGGTATTGACCATGCTATAATTTGATTTGTGCTGTGTGAACAGGATACTTAGGTTATAGGAAATGCTTGATAAAGACTTGTTGGCTAGTCACTGATATAAGCAAATAGTGTCTCATGGAAGAAGATACTCATGCCCCAAACATTACCCAAATGAGTGATATGTCTGAAACATCTTAATTTATACATTGTTGTAGTTGTTCAGTCAATAAGTCATACCTGACTCTTTGCAACCCCACGGACTGCAGCACACCAGGCTTTCCTGTCCTTCACTATATCCCAGAGTTTGTTCAAATTCATGTCAATTGAGTTGGTGATGCCATCTAACGATCTCATCCTCTGCTGCTTCTTTCCCCTTTTGCTTTCAATCTTTCCCAGCATCAGGGTCTTTTCCAATGAGTTGGCTCTTCAAGTCAGGTGGCCGAAGTATTGGAGCTTCAGCTTTAGCGTTAGTCTTTCCAATGAATATTCAGGGCTGATTTCCTTTAGGATTGACTGGTTTGATCTCCTTGCTTTCCAAGGAACTCTCAAGAGTCTTCCCCAGCAACCTAATTTGAAAGTATTAATGCTTTGGCATTGAGCCTTCTTCATGGTCCAACTCTCACATCCATACAATGCTACTGGAAAAACCATAGCTTTGACTCTACAGATTTATCACATATCCAATACCAAATTTATTTACAGAAAGCAAAACTTGGTGGTATAAAGCTCCCATCCTTCATAAATACCAAGTATATGGTTCAAGTGCAATAGTTAGTCTTTGCTGGAGTCTCTTCCTCTGGGGATATTCCTTTTGCCCATCTCCAGGTTGGAGCTCTTGAGTCCCAGGGTCAGTCTTTCATCACAGGGTAGGTCCATGGCCCAGTCAGGTCTTTCCAATGACTTTCCTTAGATCAATAAGGAAAGAACTGGTCATTTTAATCTGAGATTATATGTCAAAATTCTGCCTGATAATTAAGTCAACCAAGAGAATACCAAAGGGAAGTAGGAGAAAGGGCAATTGGTGCTATTATTTGACCTTTGGATTCTGGCCTGATCTGAAGACCAGGGCCTTTTTGAACTTTGCTTGAGCTAATATGAGTTGAGCTTTCTATGACTTGAAATTAGAAGTAAATATTAACTGATACATATGAATTAAATACTAACTAATCATTACAGAAAAATAACACTTACTCTAAAACAGTCTCATTTAAGCTCTTTTTCTTTTGTGATATGAACATTTCTTACCAGAAGAACAAACACAGATCTAAGCATTTAATGTATAAATTTGTCTTTAACATAGGAAGCAAATTTTTTCAGTTCAATTCAGTTCATTCACTCAGCAGTGTCTGACTCTTTGTGACCCCATATACTGCAGCATGCCAGGCTTCCCTCGTCCGTTACTACCTCCCAAAATTTGCTCAAACTCATGTGCATTGAGTCAGTGATGCCATTCAACCATCTCATCCTCTGCTGCCCCCTTCTCCTCTTGCCTTCAGTCTTTCCCAGCATCAGGGTCTTTTCAAATAAGTCAGCTCTTCGCAACAGGTGGCCAAAGTACTGGAGCTTCAGCTTCAGCTTCAGTCCTTCCAATGAATATTCAGGACTGATTTCCTTTAGGATTGACTGGCTTGATCTCCTTGCAGTCCAAGGGATTCTCAAGAGTCTTCTCCACCACCACAGTTCAAAAGCATCAATTCTTTGGTGCTCAGCCTTCCTCATGGTCCAACCCTTCCATGCATACATGACTATTGGAAAAACCATAGCTTTGATCTCTGTCAGCAAAGCAATGTTTCTGCTTCTTAATATGCTGTCTAGGTCTGTCATAGCTTTTCTCCCAAGGAGCTAGCATCTTAATTTTGTGGCTGCAGTCACCATCTGCAGTGATTTTCGAGCCCAAGAAAATAAAGTCTCTCACAGTTTCCATTGTTTCTCCATCCATTTGCCATGAAGTGATGGGAGGTGATGGAATGGTCTTAGTTTTTTGAATGTTGTGTTTTAAGCTAACTTTTTCACTCTTCTCTTTCACTTTCATCAAGAGGCACTTTAGTTCCTCTTCATGTTCTGGCATAAGGGTGGTGTCATCTGCATATCTAAGGTTATTTATATTTCTCCTGGCAATCTTGATTCCAGCTTGTGCTTCATCCTACCTGGAATTTTGCATGATGTACTCTGCAAAGAAGTTTAATAAGCAGGGTGACCTTATACAACCTTGATGTACTCCTTTCCCAATTCAGAACCAGTCTGTTGTTCCATGTCTGGTTCTAACTGTTGCTTCTTGACCTGCATGCAGGTTTCTCAGGTTTCTCAGGTGGTCTGGTATTCACATCTCTTTCAGAATTTTCCACAGTTTGTTGTGATCCACACAGTCAAAGGCTTTGGCATAGTCAATAAAGCAGAAGCAGATGTTTTTCTGGAACTCTTTTGTGTTTTTGATGATCCAATGGATATTGGCGATTTTGATTTCTGGCTCCTCTATGTTTTCTAAATCCAGCTTAAACATCTGCAAGTTCTCAGTTCATGTACTGCTGAAGCCTCACTGGAGAATTTTGGGCATTAGTTTTCTAGTGTGTGAGATGAGTGTAATTGTGTGGTACTCTGAACATTTTTTGGGCATTGCCTTTCTTTGAGATTGGAATAAAAACTGACTTTTCCAGTCCTGTGGCCACTTCTGAGTCTTCCGTATTTTCTGGCATATTGAGTGTGGCACTTTCACAGTGTCATATTATAGGAGATGGAGTAGCTCAGTTGGAATTTCATCACCTCTACTAGTTTTGTTCATTTGTTCGTAGTGATGCTTCCTAAGGCCCACTTGACTTCACAGTCAGGATGTCTGGCTCTAGGTGAGTGATCACACCATTGTGGTTATCTGGGTCATGAAGATCTTTTTTGTATAGTTCTTCTGTCCATTCTTTCTACCTCTTCTTAATATATACTGCTCCTGTTAGGTCCATACATTTTTTGTCTTTTATTGTGTCCATCTTTGCATGAAATATTCCCTTGGTATCTCTAATATTCTTGAAGAGATCTCTAGTCTTTCCCATTCTGTTGTTTTCCTCTATTTCTTTGCATTGATCGCTGAGGAAGGCTTTCTTATCTCTCCTTGCTATTCTTTGGAACTATGCATTCAGATGCTTATCTTTCCTTTTCTCCTTTGCTTTTCACTTCTCTTCTTTTCACAGGTATTTGTAAGGCCTCCCCAGACAGTCATTTTGCTTTTTTGCATTTCTTTTCCATGGGAATGGTCTTGATACCTGTCTCCTGTACAATGTCACAAACCTCCATCCATAGTTCTTCAGGCACTCTCTCTATCAGATCTAACCCCTTGAATATTTGTCGCTTCCACTGTATAATCATAAGGGATTTGATATAGGTCATACCTGAATGATCTAGTGGTTTTGCCTACTTTCTTCAATTTAAGTCTGAATTTGGCAATAAGAAGTTTATGATCTGAGCCACAGTCAGCTCTTGGTCTTGTTTTTGCTGACTGTATAGAGCTTCTCCACTTTGGCTGTAAAGAATACAATCAGTCTTATTTCAATTTTGACCATTTACTTTACTGTCTCTCTTATGATCAGACACATGGAGATTTACCAGACCGCACGATCTCAGACAACTAGTCGTGTTCAGAACAACTAGTCATGTTCATTCCTTCTTGCTTTTCTCTGCCATGCAAATTTGGCTTCCAGAATGCCATCCAAACTCTGACCTCTTTCCAGAAGGTCAGCAGTCATTGCTTCATTGTGCAGTGGTGAAAATTTTCCAACTATTCTACACTCATGTTCCACAAACAATTCCTATAATAGTCACAGGAATGTGAAGAACTGACTCGATGGTCTCCCCAGAGCTCATTAGATCTGGGTCGAAATTCTGACTTTGCCCTTTATTAATTGCTTTATGTAAACCGATCTCTCACTTTCTTTGTCCTGAAGAAAATGCCATAAGCCTATTAACTACCTCAAAGAGTGGTTGTGAGAACTAAATGACCTGAAGTGCAGAAAGCGTGGTTCACACAGGGCCTGGGATATGGCGAGTGCATGGCCAATGCCCCAAACAGGACAAAACTGTTTCACACCAGCACAGCCCATCTCTTAGTATGACCCACTACCCCTGCTCCTATTTTGATACTTTTAGTAATCACCCCGGCCAGCATCAACTCACTCCTTCCTGAAGTCTCCGGGTCCATTTTTCTCACCTCCATCAGCTACCACACAAAACTTGAATCATTGTGTTTGCTGGAAGAATGCTCCAGAAGTCTGCCCACCACATCCCTCAGTGTCTGCCATTGAATCCTCAGAGCTGCTAAAACAAGAAACTTGCTCCTGAAGAGCCCATAGGGTTCCCCCTCTCATTGTTTATTATCTGAGAGTCTGTTTCTCTTTTGTCAATCACTTCACAAATATTGTGTTAAATATAATCTGTTCTTGTTGTTTAGTCACTAACTTGTGTTCAACTCTTTGTTGTAGCCCACCAGGCTCCTCTGCCCCATGGAATTTCCCAGGCAAGAATACTGGAGTGGGACATCATTTCCTTCTGTGGTTGTATATTTCTATAAAGTAACTATATAATAATCATCATATATGGATATAATGAAAGTCAAAATAAAAAATAATTATATTAAAATATAAAATAATTATTTCATTACATAAAATATAATATTAAAAAAATATTCCAAACATTCTGAAAATACTTTAAAATCTTTCATTCTCTCCTTTCCATTAATTTCTATAATTAATACCAATAGCAGTGACATATTTAAGACTGTTACTTTATTTTCCTCTGTACTTCCAAATGCTTTTAGTGAGTTTGAACTATGGACTTGGATACTATTAACATTAATAATAAACTGCATTAGTGCATATTATACTGACAAAGTATATATGTACCGAAAAGACTCTGAAAGATTTATGGATGTGGGTTAATAAGTAAACAAGTGAATGGATGGTCAGCTGACTGAATAAACAAACTAACAGATAAACAAGTGAATGAATATAGACCCCTCTCAATAGCAGCCCAAATTAGCACAAGTTCTTCTGCCCCACGCACATGCTTAGTGAAGCCAAACAAACTGAAACATTGGTGTTTGGAGCACAGGAAGGTTTATTGCAGGACCATGCATGAAGATGGGTTGCTCATGCTCTAAAAATCCCTCCAGCTCCCTGAAGAAGTTTCAGCAAAGCATTTTTAACAGCCAGGTGACAGAGGGATTTGCAGAGTCTGTGATCAGCTCATGCACAGTTCTTTGATTGGCTGATGGTGACAGAGTGATGGGGTTAACTTTATCAGTCCTTAGGCTCCAGGAGACCTAGGGCTATGTGCTCATGGTATCAGGTAGTTAACATCTTCTATTTGGTGGGGGGTTTTCTCAACAGGAAATTTGAATCAGATAAAATCAGTCCTGAATATTTGTTGGAAGGACAGATGCTGAAGCTGAAGCTCCAATAGTTTGGCCACCTGATGCAAAGAGTCAGCTCATTAGAGAAGACCCTGATACTGGGAAAGATTGAAGTCAGGAGGAGAATGGAATGACAGACAAAGGGATAGTTGAATGGCATCACCAACTCAACAGACATGAGTTTGAGCAAGCTCCGGGAGTTGAAGGGCTAGGAAGTCTGGCATGCTGCAGTCTATGGGGTCACAAAAGTCAGACATGACTGAGCGACTGAACAACAACACGTCTGCTGAGTTGGTGATGTCCAACTTCTGTTGTCCCCTTCTCCTCCTGCCTTCGATCTTTCCCAGCATCAGCATCTTTTCCAGTGAGGTGGCTTTGGTTGGATGACATCGCCAACTCTATGCACATGAGTTTGAGTAAGCTCCATGAGTTGGTGATGGCCAAGGAAGCCTGGTGTGCTGCACTCCATGGGGTCACAGAGAGTTGGACCAGACTGAGCTGAACTGACCTATTATCTAGATTCTTCAGAGAGGAGCTAAGCAGAGAAGAAGGGAGGAGGGGTCTCCCCTGGGAAGGCCCCATAGGATCCTGCTCAGTTACACCCACGCTAGGTCACAGTTTCTCTATTAATGACGTAGGTGGATATTAACTCAATCCATCCTCACATCAACCCTAGGAGGTGAGAAAAGTTAATTGTGTCTCCTTATACAAATAACTGAACCCAGTTCATTTAGGTTACTTGTGTGAACTAAAAATGCCACCTGCCAGATTAAGAAGCAAGATGTTGCAACTGTCAGCCACTAAAGCCACCTCCCCACTCTCACCACCCTTATGCCAACTCCCTGCGGCCAGTGAACCCTGGGGAACTCAGGATGGAAATATAATGTCTGCCATCAAATCCTCAGCCACTGCAGTCACCCCTAAGGTTTTGTTAGCCAAATAAAACATAACTCTCAACTTCTAGGTTGTGCCTTTTCTTAATTGACACTTGTAAAATGTTACAGCAAGAAAATGACTTTGTTCATATGATTTATGTGACTCAAAAGTCTTTCTTTTTTCTACCACTTTAGTGTTTTTCCCAGTGTTGAAACATGATTATATCTCCACCCCCAGTAGACACACGCACACATACACACACACCACACACACATACACATATTCCATTTCACACCAACAGAGAGTGACTGTGTGTCTCAGAAACAACAGCAGAATAGCTTAATGGAACAAGCCTCAGCTTCAATTTCCTTTAAAGACTAGTTTACTTAATAATCCATGTAAATTTTGCCCTATATTCCAAAATAAGAATGTATTTCATCTATCAAGAGAATGTGTCTTTGCTCTGGTTGTTCTTATTTTTCCCTGGATAGTCTAATAAAAATCACCACCCCCAAAGAAGGGCCATATTTACACTGTGCTTCTACAGAACCCTCTCACAACAGCCATACCAACCAGATGCATTTCAGGTGAAAAGTATGATCACTCACCGAAAGCCAGACAACTTGAAGTGTGAAGTCAAGTGGGCCTTAGGAAGCATCACTATGAACAAAGCTATGGGAGGTTATGAAATTCCATCTGAGCAATTTCAAATCCTAAAAAAAAAAAAAAAAAAATGCTGTTAAAGTGCTGCATTCAATATGCCACAAATAGGGAAGACTCAACAGTGGCCACAGGACTGAAAAAGGTCAGTTTTCATTCCAATCCCAAAGGGCAATATCAAAGAATGTTCAAACTACCACATAATTGCCCTCATCTCAGATGCTAGCAAAGTAACACTCAAAATTCTCCAAGCTAGGCTTCATCAGTACGTGAACTGAGAACTTGGCAGATGTTCAAGATGGATTTAGAAAAGGCAAAGGAACCAGAGATCAAATTGCCAACATCTGTTGGATTATAGAAAAAGCAAAAGAATTTCAGAAAACCTTCTGCTTCAATGACTATGCTAAAGACATTGACTGTGTGGATCACAACAAACTGTGGAAAATTCTGAAAGAGATGGGAATACCAGACCACCTGACCTGTATGTCTCCTGAGAAATCTATATGCCGGTCAAGAAGTAAAGGTTAAAACTAGACAAGGAACAACAGACTGGCTCCAAATTGGGAAAGGAGTATGTGAAGGATATACATTGCCACCATGCTTATTTAACTTATATGCAGAGTACATCACACAAAATGCTGGGCTGGATGAAGCACAAGCTGGAATCAAGATTGCCGGGAGAGATATAAATAACCTAAGATATGCAGATAACACCACTCTTATGCCAGAATGTAAAGAGGACCTAAAGAGCTTCTTGATGAAAGTGAAAGAGGAGAGTGGAAAAGTTGTCTTAAAACACAACATTCAAAACACAAAGATCATTCCGTCACCTCCCATTGCTTCATGGCAGATGGATATAGAAACGATGGAAACAGAGACTTTACTTTCTTGGGCTCCAAAATCACTGCAGATGGTGACTGCAGCCACTAAATTAAGATGCTTGCTCCTTGGAAGAAAAGCTGTCACAAACCTAGAAAGCATATTAAAAAGCAGAGACATTACTTTGCCAACAAAGGTCCATATAGTCAAAACTGTGGTTTTTTTCAGTAGTTATGTATGGACATGAGTGTTGGACCATAATGAAGGCTGAACATCAAAGAATTGAGGTTTTTGAGCTGTGGTGTTGGAGAAGACTCTTGAGAGTCCCTTGGACTGCAAGGAGATCAAACCAGTCAATCCTAAAGGAAGTTGATACTGAATATTCATTGGAAGGACTGAAACTGAAGCTGAAGCTCCAAAACTCTGGCCACCTAATGCAAAGAGTCAACACATTAGAGAAGACCCTGATGCTGGGAAAGATTGAAGTCAGGAGAAAAAGGGGATGACAGAGGAAGAGATGGTTGGATGGCATCACCAACTCAATGGACATGAGTGTGAGCAAGCTCTGGGAGATGGTGAAGGGTAGGGAAGCCTGACATGCTACAATCCATGGGGTCACAACAGTTGGACACGACTGAGCAACTGAACAACATGTCCATTGAGCCGGTGTTACCATCTGATGATCTCATCCTCTATTGTCCCCTTCTCCTCCTGCCTTCAATCTTTCCCAACAGCAGCATTTTTTCCAGTGAGGTGCCTCTTCACAAGAAGAGGCCAAAATATTGGAGCTTCACCTTCAGCATCAGTCCCTCTGATGAATATTCAGAGTTGATTTCCTTTAGGATTGACTGGTTTGATCTCCTTGCTATCCAAGGAACTCTCAAGAGTCTTCTCCAGCACTACAGTTGGAGGGTCTATTTTGATAGACGGTCAAGGAATATGGCATCACCTTCCAGGGATAACTGGCCTCTCTGGGGTGCCACACTAAGGGGCTGTATATATATAAGATGCAGCCCAAGAGTCCTGAGGTCCCAAATAAAATGAGAAAGCACAGAAACGGAAGATGAAAACAGCTAGTGTGAAATAGCTAGTATTTTGTTGTTGTTATGCCATTGGTGATGTGTAAGGAAGACTCTCAAGAGTCCTTTGGACTGCATGGAGATCCAACCAGTCCATTCTGAAGGAGATCAGCCTTGGGATTTCTTTGGAGGGAATGATGCTGAAGCTGAAACTCCAGTACTTTGGCCACCTCATGCGAAGAGTTGACACGTTGGAAAAGACTTTGATGCTGGGAGGGATTGGAGGCAGGAGGAGAAGGGGACTACAGAGGATGAGATGGCTGGATGGCATCACTGACTCAATGGATGTGAGTCTGAGTGAACTCTGGGAGATGGTGATGGACAGGGAGGTCTCACGTGCTGAGATTCATGGGGTCGCAAAGAGTCGGACAGGACTGAGTGACTGAACTAAACTGAACTGAACTGAAGGATGGGATGTGTGAGTGAAAAGTTTTGACTCCGTATCACCAAGCAAAAGATACTGTGGCCATCAGCCATTGCTGCTGCCCCCGCTGGTGAGCCCTTAGGGAACTCAGAATGGGAAAGAAGCCGGCCACTGGCCCTAGGTAGCTAAACTGCGTATCAAAGGAATGGTCTCAGTGAGCCCAGACTCTTGCATCTTTCCATGCATAGAAAAGTGCTAAATTTATTAACTTGAGATATCTGGTTTTCTTTAATTAACAGTAATATTTTGGTGTTCTGACTACCTGCTCTTTGTTGCAAAACTCCTTTGCATCCCAGCTCTTCTTCAGAGCAGTTCCTCAGAGCTCTCTGAGAGGCTGCCTCCTAGGCTTGAAGTCCTCGGAAAGTCTGCCAAATAAATCATAACTCTCAACTTCTAGGTTGTGCATCTTCTGAGAGTCAACATATGATTGCCAGAATCTCCTTCCCTCCAAGGCCTGATGGCCCTTCCATGCAGAGGGACTTCCTCACCATGACATTCCCACCTTTTCCTTTCTGGAGGGAAAAAGGTTTTCACTGGTGAAGTCAACAGAGGAATAGGACATGTAGAGTCCTCCGCTTCCTTTCCTTTTGCTCTCCGTGACCTCTGTGCCCAGGAAGCATGGGTTCTGGTCTGTTCTTTCATGCTGTTAGTGTTACAGTGACAGTCTCATGATGTGAGGGTACCTGTGTTGGTCCAGCCCTCCTGTAACTGGTAACAAACAAATGCTTCCTGAAAACTGTTGTTTTCTGGAAGTAAGCTATATGGAGAATTATTGAATCTCTCCTATAACGGTAAGTCTTAGTCATGTCCAACTCTTTATGACCCCATGGACTATAGCCCACCAGGCTCCTCTGTCCATGGGTTTCTCCAGGCAAGAATACTGGAGTGGGTTGTCATTTCCTCCTCCAGGGGATCTTCCTGATCAAGGGATCAAGCCCATTTCTCATGTGTCTGCATTGCAGGCAGATTCTTTTATGCTTGAGCTATCAAATGGGTATATCTAATTCAGTTGTTCAGTTTAATAAAGGTCACTTCCCCCTAGATACATGTCACATTCTTCAAAATCAGCATTATTGTAAATTAAGATAGTATTTTGGTCAGCCATCTGCTTTATTCCCCAGCTGGTTCAGAACTTGGATGAGAAGATGAGTGCTACTCATGGTTCCCTCTCAAGCTCTAGCTTCTTTGTGGAGAGTCAGAAACTTCAAGAAAGAAAGAATGGATTCTGTGGATCAAAATAGCACATAGAGAGATGTGGATGGGTTTGAGACACATGGCTTTGGGCCTTGAACTTCAGTACGTAATGTATGAGTGGGATGTTTTGACTTTGCAGCTTGAGAGACTTACATTGGACCATTAAGTTGGTAGCAATGTGAGTTTGCAATTGACCTTGAGTTCTGATAGACAAGTCCAAGTTCAGTTGTGTGTCACTTGGAATTCTTTCCTTGACAGAACACTGCAGTTTGATGGTGATTCTGTTCACAAGCAAGCAGCTGTCAATAAAGTAAGGGCTCTGCTTGTTAAGCTGAAAGCAAGTGGTTTTTGGATCTTACCTGTTTGTGACAAATCCAAACACTTCAGTGGAGGCTCAGGCTCCAGAGGCCAGGCCAAATGTTGACTAGGAAATTGACCCGTGCAAGAAATAGCCTGACTTATAAAAGTATGCAAGTCTTTTCTTAAGCTTTTCTTCAGACAGCATAGCTAAGACAAAGATTTATTGTAGAGAAGAATATTTTTTCCCTATATGAGCCTTTAAGACATTAATCGAGGAAGAAGATAGATGGACTCCAAGTTAGACAACTTACAACCAGCCCCCTTTTTACATTTTCAGTTAGAAACAATGACAGAACAGGGTAAACAGCTGGAAATGGCAGGGACAGAGCAGAGCTGAGCCCCGCCCATATAAGAGATAAGGAGACCGCATATTTCTCATTCTAGATATCAAGGAGATCTTCCTGATTCAGTTCAGTTCAGTTCAGTCACTCGGTGGTGTCTGACTCTTTGCGACCCCATGGACTGCAGCACACCAGGCTTCCCTGTCACCAGCTCCTGGAGCTTGCTCAAACTCATGTCCATCGAGTCAGTGATGCCATCCAATCATCTCATTCTCTGTCATCCCCTTTCCTCCCACCTTCAATCTTGCCCAGCATCAGGGTTTTTTCTAATGAGTCAGTTCTTCACAACAAATGGCCAAAATATTAGAGCTTCAGCTTCAGCATCAGTCCTTCCAATGAATATTCCTTTCCTTTAGGATGGACTGGTTTGAATCTCTTTAAAGTCCAAAGGACTCTCAAGAGTCTTCTCCAATACCACAGTTTGAAAGCATCAAGTTTTTGGCACTCAGCTTTCTTTATGGTCCAGCTCTCACATCCATACATGACTACTGGAAAAACCATAGCTTTGACTATACAGGCCTTGGTCAGTAAAGTAATGTCTCTGCTTTTTAATATGCTAAGTTTGTCATAACTTTTCTTCCAAGGAACAAGTGTCTTTTAATTTTGTGGCTGCAGTCACCATCTGCACTGATTTTGGAGTCCAAGAAAATAAAATTCCTGATTGCACATGTCTAAAAGTCTCCTCAAGGATCAAAAAGGGAGGAGGTACCACCCCATAGAAGGTGGTATCAACCTACCCATAAGTCTCTTCACTAGAATTCATCTTGGTTGGTTAAAAGATGGGTATGCACACGGGGGAGGACCCTGAGTTAAAACAAATATGGACCCAAAGCCAAGTGAGGCAGGGTGATTGGCCAGAAGGAATCTGGAAAAAATGCCCCTTGTAAGTGATTCAGATTACCATTAGGCACAACTCTCTGAGTCCACCCATGTATCTATCCACATGCACCCATTTTCCTCCTAATATATGCTTTTTTTGTTTCACTGCTTCCATCTCTGTAGAAACATGTCTCTCCAAAGCTGACAGGCCAGGGCCTTGTCACCAGCCACTGATCCTCATGGTCTAGTGGCTAGGATTCAGCACTCTCACTGTTGCAGCTGACCTCAGCCTCTGGCAGGGAACCAAAATCCTGCTTCAAGCCACTGCAGACCGAGACCACCCGAGATTATATTGAACAGAAGACTACCTGCCTTTTTCAAAAGGCAAGGCCACCAAATACTCTGTGGTCTATGATGCATTAGTGAGAATCAAGCTCACTTAACTCTAGGTCTAGGAGTCCCAAATTCCATTCTGCTTATAGAGCCAAGGGAAAGAATTATCGTAAGATCAACCTCAGATTCATGTGGCTTCTCCCCAGGTTCAGAAATTGGGAAACACTCCAAATCAAAAGAAGCAAGTAAGGGAAACAAAGTAGTCGTTCCAGCAAACAATATCTGTGCTGAAGAAGTGGGAAGGCCACCTAACCAGTGGGTTAGCTGTTACCATTCAGCTGGATCATTCTGAAGACAGAAAAGCAGTGTGGCTGTGGGAGCTCTGAGGACTTGGCTCTGAATTTCAGGAGTATTAAGAGTGATTTCAACTCAGGAACCAGGAAGCAGCCATCCCTAGCTGAAACACCGGTGAGATTGAGGGGAAACTTCACAGGGAGGCAGGTTTCACAGGCCTATCCTATGTGGTAGAAGAAGTCTAGGACTTAAGATGCTCACTAATGGGCTGAATTGTGTTCCCCTAAAATTCATATGTCAAACCTTATCTTTGATAAAGGAGGCAAAAATATACAATGGAGTAAAGACAATCTCTTTAACAAGTGGTGTTGGGAAAATTGGTCAACAACTTGTAAAAGAATGAAACTAGATCACTTTCTAACACCACACACAAAAGTAAACTCAAAATGGATTAAAGATCTAAATGTAAGACCAGAAACTATAAAACTCCTCGAGGAGAACATAGGCAAAACACTCTCTGACATAAATCACAGCAGGATCCTCTATGATCCACCCCCCAGAATTCTGGAAATTAAAGCAAAAATAAATAAATGGGATCTAATCAAAATTAAAAGCTTCTGCACAACAAA
>SJYQ01001608.1:1151168-1167388 GCA_006410935.1 Redunca redunca | reverse complement strand
GCTCCAAAATCACTGCAGATGGTGATTGCAGCCATGAAATTAAAAGACACTTACTCCTTGGAAGAAAAGTTATGACCAATCTAGATAGTATATTCAAAAGCAGAGACATTACTTTGCCAACAAAGGTACGTCTAGTCAAGGCTATGGTTTTTCCAGTGGTCATGTATGGACATGAAAGTTGGACTGTGAAGAAGGCTGAGCGCCAAGAATTGATGCTTTTGAACTGTGTTGTTGGAGAAGACTTTTGAGAGTCCCTTGGACTGCAAGGAGATCCAACCAGTTCATTCTGAAGGAGATCAGCCCTGGGATTTCTTTGGAAGGAATGATGCTAAAGCTGAAACTCCAGTACTTTGGCCACCTCATGCGAAGAGTTGACTCATTGGAAAAGACTCTGATGTTGGGAGAAATTGGGGGCAGGAGGAGAAGGGGACGACAGAGGATGAGATGGCTGGATGGCATCACTGACTCGATGGACGTGAGTCTGAATGAAGTCCGGGAGTTGGTGATGGACAGGGAGGCCTGGCGTGCTGCGATTCATAGGGTCGCAAAGAGTCGGACACGACTGAGAGACTGAACTGAACTGAACTGAACTGAAAGATTTGCTAACGCTGCCCTGTTTCCGGTCTTTCATTGACTCTATCTCTTTTTAAAACTCTTCTTGTGTTAGTGGTTTTTACTTTCATTTTACTTTCACTTTCTATATTTAAACTATTTCAAATCCTTTTAGAAATAGGCATGATATGTGTATGTACCTCTGTGCCCGAGCAAATGAGCACAAACAGGGAAGAGCAAAGATTACAAGTTGTTTACAAGACTTAATTACATTTACTTTTTACTAAATGATAGTTGATTTACAATGTTGTGTTAATTTCAGATGAAGAGCAGAGTGATTCAGCTATACATACATATTTATCTATATTTTTTCAAATTATTTTCTCATATGGGTTATTATAAAATATTGAGTGGAGTGTCCTATGCTATACAGTGTGTCTTGGTTGGTTATTTTATATATGGTAGTATTAGGTAGTTAGAATAAGGAACAGCAGTCCAGAATGGTGGTGGATAAAAGACAAGAAAGGGAAAAGCCCGTGAAAATAGAACAAAGGAAGGTCTGAGGACCAGAGTGAGGACCTAGGTAGGACAAACAGCACTCCTGGCCAGCCCAGTTTACATAGGGCAGGTCCAGGGGGAGGAAAAAACAGATAAAAAGAGGAGTCAAAGGGGGCCAGGGGTCTCTCTCTTCCCCATGTGCTATTTCTCTCTCTCTTCATGTCTTTTGGGTCGGCATGCCCTCACGCCTCGAGGACGTATTTTCCTTTCTTTTCTAAATAAAACTGATGTGTTCATCCCAAACTCCTAATTCATTCCCTTCTTTTCTGCTTTGGTAACCATTAAGTTTGTTTTATGTGTCTGTGAGTCTATTTCTGTTTACATATAAGTTCATTTGCATCTTTTATTTTTTAGATTCCACATATAAGCGATATAATATGAAAACATCTTGTTTTAAATAGTCTTTCATGCATTAGATGCATTAAATGAATCTAATCTTTACTTTCATAATCCATTCTAATGTTTAGTAACCCTCTATGAACTGGAAATTCCTTTTTACACATCATATTGTGTTTTAAAAAATTACATTTTTCTAAGCAGAATATCTTTTTAAGTGTATTGTGAGAGACTCACTTTCACTTAAAGGAAGAGCTAAGGAACATTTAAACATTTATCACATCTTCCTCCAAAGCCAGATTCTTAGTTTCAAATATTTGCAGAGAGGCTTAACTTAAGAGTTAACACAACTATAAGGTGACTATATTATTCCAGGTGGTGTTCGTGGTAAAGAATCTGCCTGTCAATGCAGCAATCCACAAAAGACGTGGGTTTAGTCCATGGGTAGGAAATATCCTCTGGAGGAAGAAATGGCAACCCATTCCAATATTCTTGCCTGGAAAATTCCATGGACAGAGGAGCCTGGCGGGGCTATAGCTCATGGGGTCACAGAAGAGTCGGACATGACTGAGTGACTAAGCACACACTTATTATTCAAGGGGTTTAGTTGCAAACAACAGCAATTGATATTCCATCCACATGTAGCCCAGCATTATAACTATTCCCTGTGATGCATTTTTTCCTTTTTGTTTTACAGATAGAGGCGTTTCCTCTACTGAATAGTTTTAAGGCACAAAACCTCCTAGCTATAAAGTCTGTTTCTATCCTCCCATATAGCTGAGTGGTCATGTGACTAAATTTTCAAAGATCAAATGCAAGAAGAAATGGTCTTTATAACTTCTACAGCCTATTAAAATAAAAAAAAAAAAAAAACAAAAAAAACCCTGTCTTCCACTAATCTCCTCCCATTCCACAGAGTGGAATGTGAATATGGTGCTGGTGATCCAGCTTCAAAGACTAAGACTATAACACTCTAGAGATGTGAACATCAAGACAGAATCTAATTTCCTTCAAGAGGTTGGGGAGATGAGTTGTCTGATAGTTCTGCATTACATTCATCTCAACTCACATGACAAACAATGTAGTTGTGGGATTCGTTACTACAATAGCTGGTTTGCATTGTATACAGTTGTTTATTCAGACATGGAAGATTGGAATTATATTGGGTAGCTCACAAAATGATTAGAAATGTTCAAAACCAAGCTTGGAAAATAGTCAGTGACCAAGAGATACAGGATATGGCCAAAATCCTACCAAGGGTCACTGACGTCATTCCTCTCCAAATACTTAAATCTGCCAACCACAAATGCTCCTTGAATATCCTCAGATTTTAAATTACAGATGATTCAGTTTAGACGCTGGGCACACAAAAATGACAATGTCCTCCACAATCTTACCTTTGCATATGGAACAGTCTCACAAATCATTTTCCTCACTCTTATGCTTAAAAAATAGTCTCCCACTAAAATATAGCTGATACCCATATGTTGTATATACTATATATGTACGCATATGTAGATATATACATTAGGTATATTCATATAATACTCATACTTACCTTCTTCCCTGTGAATTGTGCTATGCAGTATGCTATTCTGTCTTTATCCATGTGGACTTTATTTTGGCATAGCTTTTCAATTTCAGTCTTTCCACAAACTCCCCTATACTCCTTTAATGCAATTTTTCCAGAAGAGTCTTTGTGTTACCCAAGTGGTAGCACAGTATATGCCCATCACTGCCTTCACTACTAAGAACTGCGGTGTTGGAGAAGACTCTTGAGAGTTCCTTGGACTGCAAGGAGGTCAAACTAGTCAATCCTAAAGGAAATCAACCTAGAATATTCATTGCAAGGTCTGATGCTGAAGCTGAAGCTCCAATACTTGGCAACCTGATGTGAAAAGACAACTCATTGGAAAAGACCCTGATGCTGGGAAAGATTGAGGGAAGGAGGAGAAGAGGATGACAGACCACAAGTTGGTTGGATGGCCAACTCAGTGGTCATGAGTTCCAGGAGATGGTAAGGGACAGGGAAGCCTAGCATGCTGCAATCCATGGGGTTGCAGAGTGGGACATGACTGAGTAATTGAACAACTATATTGGTAAAAGTCTTTGTTACAAATAGAATACTTCTTCTATGAATCAGCAAAGGCATGTATGAGAATTCTCTTTGCTGCTCAGTGTTTGTATATTTGATGATTGGAAAAATAACTCTAGGATGAGCTCAAAGGTGGACATAATGTGAGACAGACTCAGGTCAAATTTCCAATTATCATCTTGACCCTTCAAATTCTGAATATGAGTGAAGTTCTTTCTGGATCTCTCTGAAACTATTAAGAACTCCAAACCTTTCAGTGCAGTCTTGTTGAAGGGCTACACATCCCTTTCAGGTAGATCAAGCAAAGGTCTATAGTGCACGCATGTGATGCTGCCATGAAATCATTCTTTGCTGTTGCTCTTGTTTAGTTGCTAAGCCATATCTGACTCTTTTGCAACCCCATGGAATGTAGCCCACCAGGCACCTCTGTTCATGGGATTTTCCAGGAAAGAATACTGGAATAGGTTGCCATTTCCTTCTCCTGGGGATCTTCCCAATATTGGCAGGCAGATTCTTTACCACTGAACCACATGAGAAGCCCTGTGTGTGTTAGTCAAGCAGTTGTGTCAAACTGTTTGCTATCCAATGGACTGTAATCTGTCAGGCTCCACTAAGGTCATTCTTTACGGGTCCCTAAGTATTCACTTTACTAGGACTTTGGATATGGGAACTGACTCATAGCTAGGAATTTGATAAGAAGTTGTGACTTTCAAAGAGATCTCAATTTTTTTCTTCATATTTTGATTAAGTTATATAAATCAAACAGTTGCTTAGTGAGTTATCCTTAATTTCAGTCCCCGGGACTCCATGATCTGAAAGCGATAATCAAAGCTCAGTTTCAGAGTCGGGACACGTAGGTTACCCCCCATTCAGAATGTATGAGTGCTTTTCCCACCGTGCTTCTAGTTGTCAGAGGCTATTTATTTTTGTCTGACATTCCACATACCTTCATAGCATTGAAATCAGAGAGTGCATTTCAGCTTCATTTTCTTCTACCAGCATCATCAGCTTAGTGACAATAAACATTGAAATGTCTTTCAAAAACACTAGTATTTCCCTTCCAAATGATTTCTTAGAGCCTTAGGAAGAGCGGGTCTTCTGTACCTTCCTCTGCACTGTAGATAGAAAGTAAGTGGTAAGAGGATTACACACAATACATCTACTCCAGCAGGTCTCCTTTGTTACACAGAAGAATTCATAACATCTCTAATTACATTTAAAACCACTTCCACCACTCTGATATTTTGAATCTAGAATTTCTTGTGCAATAAAACATGGTCTGAACTATATTTTTTATCTTCCCTGTTTCTTCTGGGCTTCCCTGGCAGCTCAGATAGTAAAGAATCTGCCTGCAGTGCAGGAGACCTGGTTCAGTCCCTGGGCTGGGATGATCCCCGAAGGAGGGCATGGCAACCCATTCCAGTATTCTTGCCTGGAGAATCCCCATGGACAGAGGATCCTGGAGGGCTACAGTCCATGGGGTCTCAAAGAGTTGGACACAACTAAGAGATTAAGCACAAGACTATTTGTTCTAGCATCCTTGGAATTCACTCCCACACATATTGCTCAGACTTTTTGCTATACAACTTAACAAAGAATAAGATATTCTTTGTGTGTGAGACTTCCTCAGACACTTGAGACATGCTGCAATCTGACTCCACCCATAGGTTTGGACAGAACAAGAGGTAGGAGACAAGGGAATGGAAAAAGTGGAAGTATTTTGCCAAATGGACAAAAGGGACATGTGGTATCTTTAAGCCAACTGAAACAATCTCTTTAGACACTAAAAATGAGTTTGTTTCAGGTGGCTCAGTAGGCTCAGAAGCCTTGTGAAGTTTGAGGAACCCTAATTCTTCCAGATGCTACCATTCAAATTCCCAGAAGCCCATTCTCTCTCAATGCATGCCCTAAGAGATTTGGAAATTGTATATTTCACCAACGTGGTAGTTCAACAAAGCACAAAATCTTCTCTGCATTTGTTTTCACCTTAAGGCCTCAGCACTGCAGATATAAAACATAATAAAACAGATTATTTTAGCAGTCATAGAAAGTTCTCTATTTTGAGTTTGTGCCTTGAGACAAGAATATAATAATTGAGTTTATGGTCCTTTGTAAAGTATCCAGTGCTGTTAGAATGAATACTCCAACCTGCGTTCTTTGGGTAATGCATGTCCTTATACTAATCTATAGCAGTGGTCATTAAGTGACCTTCCATGGATATTCAATTCCAGTTCACAATAGGCAATAATTTAATAAATTATGTTGAGACCATATATCATAGGCTGCCAGATCCCTATCCTTTAATGCTGGAAGACACGATTTACATTGCTTTCAACACTTTCAGTTCTATGAAAGCCAGATAATAATCTGAGAGTCCCTAAACCCTATAAAGAAATGAAACTCACTCTCTTAATAAATCTGCACTATAAATCTTTGCGCATATATATATATATATATATATATATATATATTCTTTGTTACAAAAAATAGAACTAAGTTCTAATTTAAACAAAATACCTCGGCTGACAGAATATTGAGGAACCTATCCATGGTCAGTTACTTTAATGTCCTCAACTCTTCACCCTTCCTTGTAGGCACAGCCTTAGCCTTTGCAGTATCCACTCTCTGTGACTTGGCAGTTCCTTCCAAAAGAAGGGGTGTATATTTTTCATCACCACAGATATTGGGCTTAATCACGTGACTCAGTTGACCAATTGAATGCTAGCAGATATACTTGCTATGTGCTTGCTCAGTTGGGTCTGCTATCTCCTTTATTGCTCTCACCTTCACAAGGATATGCATTCAATAGCTCCCTTTCAAGTGAAGATGAGGGAAATGTAGACTAGATCTGCACTTAAGCACAGGTTGGAATCAAGCCCCGTTAATTACAGCCAAGAAGAGCCAACCTTCTATCAATAGGAGTTTGAAACAAATGTCCATGTTAAATGCCAGCATTTTGGGGGTGGAGAATTGCTCTGCAGAATTACTATGGATATAGTTGATAGAAACATCATAAACTAATTAGAATGACAAAGGAACCAAGGTTGGAGTACAGACAAGAGCCACAGGAATTTAGGAATGGCCAAGACTCCACTATGAAAAAGTCTAGGATGCTACTTTAGGTGCCATTACCCTGGAGACTGGCTGCTATCTCACCAAACTCCACACTCCCCAGGAACACATGGGGAGTACACTGTGCTCTCAGTTACACCACTGCTCAGAAAATCATCTCCAGTGACCTCTGTTCTCATTCGCCACTCTTCTGTATTCAAAACCCAACCTGGAGCATTTAGTCAGCCAGTCCATGTCACGTATCTCCACTCTAACACCAAGAACTTGAGAGAAGGAATATCTGCTTCCTTGTGGTTTGCCCCAATCTTGTGACCTATGCCAAATATGAAAGGTATTTAAATTCTGGGTAGACAAAAAAAAAAAGACAAATGTCCATCATACGTCTTTTTACCTGAAGGCTTCCCTCGTAGCTCAGTTGGTAAAGAACCGGCCTACAATGCAGGAGACCTGGGTTCAATTCCTAGGTTGGGAAGATCCCCTGGAGAAGGAAATGGCAACTCACTCCAGTATTCTTGCCTGGGAAATCCCATGGACAGAGTAGCCTGGAAGGCTATAGCCCATGGGGTCTTAAGAGTCGGACACAATTTAGCAACTAAACCACAGATGGAAATGCAGTGAAACCCACAATCCTGTCTTCAAGCCAGACCATATCTCAACACAACAGCAACAAAGATAGCTAAGATACATTAGCTAGCTGCCAACCACTGTGCTAAAAGCATGATCCATCCTTTTGTCATGGATAATATATTCTGCCTATAGAAATGAGGGAAATGATGCTCAAGAAGTTTCTGTAACATTCAAAATCAGACAGCTCATAAATATGATAAAACCAAGAGTAAACCAGGCTGATCAGATTATAGGACTCTGACTCTTAAACATTGTGGTGTACTATTTCTCAAGTATTAAAGAATCATTTCTAGGAAATAATAAGTTCTCTATTTTTTTAAGACTAAGAGAATTGGAGACTCCATAGCATCATCAATATCCTACCCTATGTATTAATTCCACAGCTAATTATTAGTTTTTAATTTCATCCATGTTATATTTTAAGCCAGGTTTCTTTTTCTTCTGCTTACAGAGGAAATGGGAATTAACTGGTCCTACCTGAGTACCTGAAAACCTATTATTAAGCTTTCTGTCTACTTCTCTCACCCAGATTATTACAATTTATTCCTGTCTTTAAATAGATATGATGAATTATCTTTACTTGCTTTAATTAATTCTGAAGGGTTAAGTCTACAAGATTTTTCTAGCAAGAGAAATAACTTTCCACTTTCCCTAAGTCCTGAATACTCATTTAAGTTTCTTGAGATTGGTACTCTGTGTGTGAGATTGTGAGTGTGAGTGTGTGTGTTTGTGTGTGTGTGTGTGTGTGTGTGCGCGCGCGCGCCACATGCTCTCTTGTTCTATTGCTTTTGTTATCAGTAGAATTTCTGAGAAGACTGACCTTTAGTTACAATTTTTTTTTTTACTGATACATTGACAAAGTACCAAAAAATGGTTACATGATGGAGAAGGAAATGAAAAAACCAGCCTAGTAGACCAGATTCTCATGGCTGAAATGCTTACTTGGTCATTAATTAGCTGTGTGTTATTTTCAATGCATACAAAGTTATCTGATCATTTATTCCATTGTTTGGATAACAAGATAAAAAGAAGTAATGCCGCATGGAGCTCAGAGCTTAGTGCCAGTGGACATCAGTGGTAGCTATCATCAGCATTGCTGTTGTTGCAATATTATCCTTGTTTTTATTGTAATGGTGATGAAAATAGCTGTGGATCTTTCAGACACACTCGCTGGAGCCCATTTTTTAGAATTTCTTTTCTAATAATAGTATCAATAATAAAAAATAAGTCACTTTTTTCAAGAAATTAAACTTCTACTAAAAGAATCATAGTAGTATTTATTCCTGAAATTTTAAACCCATTGTTTTATAGCATCATTTTCAGAGACACTTTAGGAATAGATATATATCTATACCAATAGATGGACAGATAGATAGGTATTAATGCAATCACTATAGAGTTAGCCATGCTGTCCATTCTCATATTACCATCAAATTACTAAGCTGGTTATAACCACTAGTGACTTAACTGGGATCTAGTGAAAGCCAGGTCCAGAATTAAAATATTTCTCATAATGCTCTCTGTTCTTGCCTCAGCTTGCTGGTGTTTCCTACCCTTAAATTGGAAATCCTATTTTGAAGAGTTCCTTATAATATAACCACAAAAATATAGAGCATAAGAGGCAGAAATGAGTTCACAACTGTTGGGTGAGAACATTTGAGTGGACATCAGTGAGGAAACGCCACTATGTGTTGGTTGGAACTATTTTCCCACATATTAATTCAGCACCTGAAGCATAAAAAATATGATAGTTTCATGACTTGAAGTCAATGTATTTCCAACAACACTATAAATTCTCTTTCTGACAACCCATCATATTAAACAATGGAATTACTGAGTAAATAAGGGGCCAGATGATTCAGAGTGTTTTATGGTTAGGGGACATCATGTCATATTGTGGCAGTACAGAAAGTCCACTTTATGCAAGTTTGAGATTTCTCCTCTTTAAGATATTACCTTACACTTCGACTGCCAAGTCACAAAGAGGCAGGGGATGAGTGATGTCAATTTGAAGAACTGGGGAGTGATTTTCCTTTGGGTTTCATGACCTCCTCATCAGCTGCATAAGCAGGAAGTGAGATGATTTGTATTCATGGAAACAGACAGAATTCCATGTTATAGGCAAGAAGGAAAATGACCATGGTCTGCTTACACTAATAAAGGTTACTAGCTACCTTGAGCCCTTTCAGAAGCAAGTAGGATATAGATCTTTAATATTTTAAGAAGCAAAATGTTTTAGATACCATAGCTAAGTAATAAATCAGTAGTAATACTAAACTTTTTGAGTGGGGTTGGGAAGGGGACAAAAATATGATTTAATTATTGAATCAGAAATAAACTAGTTTGCTAAAGAACTTCCAAAAGGGCCTAGGTGGTTCATGCCTTAGCATCAAAAATAGTCAAAGAGAGAGAATTATAAATAAAAATTGTTTGCTTTTTGTTTTTTTTTTTTCCTGGATAACATTTTCTGACTGTCTGTGATCCTAAGGACTATAGCCTGCCGGGCTCCTCTGTCCATGGAATTCTCCAGACAAGTGTACTGGAGTGGGTAGCCATTCTCTTCTCCAGGGGATTTTCCTGATCCAGAGGTCAGCCCTGGGTCTTCTGAATTGTAGGTGGATTCTTTACTGTCTGAGTCACCAGGGAAGCCCTTAACATTTCACTTTGACTATATGTTACTATATGCCTTCTACTTTTATTTTTTGTGTAAAGTAATATACAGTAGAAAAGATGCTCTCAGATCCCATTTGTTTGTTTCCTTTTGCAATGTTAGTAACAGAGCTGAATTTGTGCAGCAAACAAAATAATTTTCCTCCAACACACATTCCATTAGACATCTGGAAAACATTTGAGGTCACACTTCATGATCCTCAGATGAAAGAATTGATATGAATGAGAAATGATCGTGTTCCTCCAAGGAATGAAGGGATTTAAAAATGAGTTTTTATCTTCTTTCCTAGATGTATTTTCCAGTCTTTATTGAAAGCCAACAAAATGGGCTCAGAACTCAACATCAGAGAACATAAAGAAACTGGGCTTATACTTCTGCAGTCAATCAAATAATCACACTTTACCAGAAACTTCAAAAGACGTTTATCAATTCTCATCTTACTCTCAGTGTTTTACTCTCAGTTCTTCTGCACAGCCTTGACAGGAAGCAGTTTTGGTACTTCCATCACCACCTGAATTATAGGTCCAGCTGTCAATGACCTAACAGCCCATTCATCCTGCTATAGCAAGAGGTATGTCAGTCAAGTTTTCCATTGCACAAGGAACAAGAGGAGATGAGTGGGACTGTTCAAGCCTGTCCATCATGGATCTACTTCTTGTATGCTCACTACTGAAGGGTTCTCAACTCTCAGTTAATTTGGATGGCACAGATTGTCTCCATCTTTTGCTAACTTCTATTCAAAATTTAACAATTCCTCCATTTTATTTTCCATCTAAAATATTATTATAGAAACTTCTGAAAATGAAATGCAGTCTTCTATCCTATTTTATTTTCTCTCTCTTTTATGTTCTCTCTCCTTTTCTCTTCATTTTTTAATCATATAATTTCAGCCAACTCAAGGAAACCCAGCCAGTTATGAATTCAGTTATTTTCTGTACTTTCCAAGACAATTGAAATTCCAAAGCTTCAGAGTCATGTTCATTTTTAAAAACTTTCAGTGTGAAGGCTCTTGTGTCTTAATTCAAATAAGAACATTATACTGTGGAATGGTCTTTGACTAAACTCTATCCAAATATTGATTGACACATGATTTTAAGTAGGATGTACTGGGATGCATTGTAGATATTTGCATCACTGATATGATAACATGTGGCTGAACTGGTTGGTAGGAAAGGACTATTGAGCATAGAATCACTCTAGTTGGCTAGTTACAATGTACAAGAATCTGTAAAAAAGAAACTGTGATTATGCACTCTGGAGGGGCATATTTTAAAGACACTGCATATCATGTACTAACATGATAAAAATCATTCTCAGAAGAGGTCAGTAGTATTCTCCAGGCTCCCCCCTAAAGAATCCATGGAACAAAAATGATTAAGAATTCCTGCTCACAGATAGTGATTTGTTCTGTGCCTTTCTTTGGTGAGATAATGGAAGGGCTGGTGAGGCCAAGGACATACCTGGATCAGGGCCACCCGATGTCACGTGGACATGTGACAAGTGCAGTCACGACAGGACCCCAAGCTCAAAGGAGAACTTTGTGTTTGGGGCTCATGCTCTGCAGTCACCATCTTGAAACTGTGAATTTTGATTTTGTAAAAAAGTTCATTTGGGAGAATGAAGCATGCACCAAGGACTTGGAGTCTTGGCTCAATAGATATGGTCTGTTCTACACCATATCTTTATCTTCTTGCCTCCCTGAGACAGATTCTTGTCCTTCTACTCCCTCCATGCTGTCCTATTTTTTAAACAAGAGGTATCACATTTTCATTTTTTTATGTTAGAATTTGTGCATGTATTAACACTTATTTTATTGAAGTATAATTCATTTACAATGTTGTATTAATTACTGCTGTACAACAAAGGGATTCAGTTATACATATAAATACATTCTTTTTTTTAAATATTCTTTTCCATTGTGGTTTATCATAGGATATTGACTAGTTCTCTGTGCTATAAGTAGGACTTTGTTGGTTACCTCTTCTATATATGGAAGAGTACATCTGCTAACTGCAGCCTCCCACTCCATCCCTTCCCCCTCCACTGCTTGGCAACAGCCCGTCTGTTCTCCATGTCCATGATTCTGCTTCACAGAGAGGTTCATTTGTGCCATATTAGAGTCCACACGTAAGTGATATCATATGGTACTTGGTTTCCTCTTTCTGACTGACTGCACTTAGTATGATAATCTCTAGTTACATTCTTGTTGCTGCGAATGGCATTATTGCATTCTTTTTTATGGCTGAGTAGTATTCCGTTGTATATACATAGGAGGTGCCACATTTTAAATAAATGTTTCATTGTAGAATAGTTTTATATTTGCAGAGAATAGTTTTATATGTGAAGGAAATGTATAAAGATGGTACAGAGAGAACCCATATATCTACTATCTAGTTAGCAAGTAGAGGAGTTGGCATTTGAACCCAAGATGGAGTTCAAGATTCACAGTACGGGGTCCCAAGATTCACAGTCATATAAATCAATGGAACCAGCATTTTATTCCTCACTAAGGGCATTGGGAGGCCATCTATATGTTGTAGGCCATCTAATTATCATTGGGCTTCCTGTAACTCAGCTTCCTCTTCCACCTAAATCACCTAATACCACTCTTCTTACATTCTTGCCTTTGTAAGTTGTGTTTTGTGTTATTTTATACATTTACATTCATAGAAGCATAAGATATCAATACTTGCAGTTGCCCTGAAAATGTGATTATCACCTTTGGCTCTAAAAATGAGTGCTAAATTCTCTAATGCCACTTTTTTTGAAATTCAGAAATCTCCAGTATCCATCAGAGAAGGAATGTGGAAGGTCACTTTAAAGCAGGGAAACTCTGGGTAAACCTTTCCAGAAAAGTGATCTAGTAGTTTCCTTATTGCTGTTGCCATTCAGTCTCTGTCGTGTCCAACTCTGCAACCCCATGGAATGCATCATACCAGACTCCTATCCTTCAATATCTCCTGAAGTTTGCTCAGATTCATGTCCATTGAGTCAGTGATGCCATCCAACCATCTCATCCTCTGTTGCCCCTTCTCCTCCTGCCCTCAATCTTTCCCAACATCAGGATGTTTTCCAGTGGGTCCACATCAGGTGGCCAAAACACTAGAATTCAGCTTCAGCATCAGTCTTTCCAACAGATATTCAGGGTTGATATCCTTTAAGATTGACTGGTTTGATCTCCTTGCTGTCCAAAGGACTCTACAAATATTTAAATCTCCCAATCCAACTGGTTTTCTCTAGCAAGTTCTTCTTCTTTACCAGCAGGCCTTCTAAGTATTTAATAATTTGTTTTATTATAATAAGCAATAAGCAGTGGTCATCGGTCTCATGTTTTGTGCCTAGTTGACACCTGTTTCAATTAAAAAATTATATTCAGACTCACCAGAGTCTCTTGAGCTCCCACCAGTGATCAGCAGTGAGAAGCATGAACAAGGCTGTCCACAGAAGCCCAAAAGCCCTGCCTGGCCTGTCGCCCTCAAGACTGAAGTACACATCCCCTGCCATGTGTCACTGCCACATGAAGAGAACTATAATTAACTAATATGATGAAAACTCAGTTTGGCATTCATTCTGCATCCAGGATAGAAGAATAGATATCCATCATGTTCTACCTGTAGACTGGTTGGAGGAGAGTTTAAAAGCAGCCCTAAGTACACCAGTGGAAAAGTTTCTGCTAGGTTAACCATTCATTTTTCACCTGTTTCTATGGTTGAGTAAGGCTGATCTCTCTTACAGTTAGAAAAATAGCCAAGAGAGCTCAAGATGTGAGTTTGAACCTTTCTTCTTGGGGGTTTGCTTTTAAGTCTTTCTGGCATTTCATTATCCCCCAGGGCTCTGAAATATTTTGTGTTTCTTGAAGCTGCACTGAATCTGGAATCCATTACATATTCTTTTTCTTTTTTTAATTTGGCAGAAAATCATTTAATAACAGGTAGGATGCAAAATTAAAGCCATGTTTGCTAAGTCTGAAACACCAGAAAAAAAGCAAAGGTGTACAGTTGAGGGAAGCTATTTTAATTAAACATCTTTATAAAAATCATCCAATTTTTATTTCCCCTTTTAAATGTTTCCAAATTATTTCTTTTCCATCTTTTATATATATCTTGTTGGGAGCAACGTGGCTGAGGTCAAATGAGAGATCTGATTTCTGGGAAAGAAATGGAGACATACTGCATGAAATTTACACTTGGTGACCTTGGAATCAGAATTAGGAGAAGTTCCCAAAGCTGATATCTTCAAGAGAAAATGTTTGTTTTGATGTGCTGTTTCCATAGTATATGTGTGGCTTGACCTTGTAGCTGAAAACACCTTAGATCTTATGTTATTCTTCATTCAGTGAGATAATAGCATCAAGCCACAAATATCACTTAATAATAAGGGAACATCTTTATATTACTCTTCCCCTAAGGCTTCTGTCTTTTCAGAAGTTCAAGCACATGTTCAGAACATGAAGATATTCTACTCCATGAGTTGTGTTAACATTGTTGTTGTTCAGTCACCAAGTCGTGTCTAATTCTTTGAGACCTCAGGAACTGCAGCACGCCAGGCTCTTCTGTTCTCCACTATCTCTCAAACTTTGCTCAAATTTATGTCCATTGAGTCAATGATGCTATCTAACCATCTCATCCTCTGCTGCCCCTGTCTCCTTTCGCCTTCAATCTTTCTCAGCATCAGGATCTTTTCCAATGAGTCAGCTTTTCTTATCAGGTGACCAAAGCACTGGAGTGTCAGCTTCAGCATCAGTCCTTCCAGGGAATATACAGGGTTGAATTCCTTTAGGATTGATTGGTTTGATCTTCTTGTAGTCCAGTGGACTCTCAAGAGTCTTCCCCAGCTTCACAATTCAAAAGCACTGATTCTTTGGGGCTCAACATTCTTTATTGCCCATCTGTCACATCCGTACATGACTACTGGAAAAACCCTATCTTTTACCATGAGGACCTTTGTCAGCAAAGCGATGTCCCTGCTTTTTAAGATGCTATCTGAACTTCCCAGGTGGCTCTAGTGGGAAGAACCAACCTGCCAGTGTAGGAGATATAAGAGATGTGGGTTCAATCCCTGAGTCAGGATGATCCCCTGGAGGAGGGCACAGCAACCCACTCCAGTATTCTTGCCTGGAGACTCCCCTGGAAAGGTTACAGTCCATGGGGTCACAAAGAGTCAGACATGACAAGTGACTTAGCACACACCTATGCTAGGTTTGTCATAGCTTTTCTTCCAACAAATGTCTTTTAATCTAATGGCTTCAGTTACTGTCTCCAGTGATTTTGGAGCCCAAGAAAATAAAATGTGTTACTGCTTCCACTTTTGACCTTGTATTTGCCATGAAGTAATGGAACCAGATGCCATGATCTTAGCTTTTTGAATGTTGAGTTTCAAGCCAGTTTTTTCACTCCCCTCTTTCACCCTCATCAAAAGGCTCTTTAGTTCCTCTTCACTTTCTGCCATTAGAGTAGTGTCATAACATAGGGTTTGCTAATATTAAAACAGATTCCTTGGGACTTCCCTGTAGGTCCAGTGGTTAAGACTCCAGGCTTTCACTGTAGGGGGCATGGGTTGGATCCCTGGCTTGGGAACTAAGACACTGTATGCCACAGGGCATGGCCAAAAATAAATAAAAAATGATGCAAAAAAAATCAGTGATGAACAAAAAATCAAATTTAGAAAAAGACAAGAAACAAAACCCAGATCCCTGGTCTTATGTAAGCAATAAAGAATTGTCCTCTTGTTTCCGACTTTCTTCTTGAAAATGTCCTAAAAGTGGCAATAAAAATGAGAGAGTGAGTGTTAAGATGAAATGCAAAATCCATCATTGATGAGACAAGATAAAATTGATAACTCTGAAACACATTATAAATGCTGCCAGATTCGTTGAAGATCAGTTCAGTTCAGTTCAGTCGCTCACTCGTGTCCGACCCTTTGCAACCCCATGAATCGCAGCACGCCAGGCCTCCCTGTCCATCACCAACTCCCGGACTTCACTCAGACTCACGTCCATCGAGTCAGTGATGCCATCCAGTCATCTCATCCTCTGTCGTCCCCTTCTCCTCTTGCCCCCAATCCCTCCCAGCATCAGAGTCTTTTCCAATGAGTCAATTCTTCGCATGAGGTGGTCAAAGTACTGCAGTTTCAGCTTCAGCATCATTCCCTCCAAAGAAATCCCAGGGCTGATCTCCTACAGAATGGACTAGTTGGATCTCCTTGCAGTCCAAGGGACTCTCAAGAGTCTTCTCCAACACCACATTCAAAAGCATCAATTCTTCTGCTCTCAGCTCTTTTTATAGTCCAACTCTCATATCCATACATGAC
>SJYQ01001608.1:1119824-1134156 GCA_006410935.1 Redunca redunca | reverse complement strand
CACCCTTATGGCAGAAAGTGAAGAGGAACTAAAAAACCTCTTGATGAAAGTGAAAGAGGAGAGTGAAAAAGTTGGCTTAAAGCTCAACATTCAGAAAACGAAGATCATGGCATCTGGTCCCATCACTTCATGGGACATAGATGGGAAAACAGTGGAAACAGTATCAGACTTTATTTTGGGGGGCTCCAAAATCACTGCAGATGGTGATTGCAGCCATGAAATTAAAAGACACTTACTCCTTGGAAGAAAAGTTATGACCAACCTAGTTAGTATATTCAAAAGCAGAGATATTACTTTGTCAATAAAGGTCCACCTAGTCAAAGCTATGGTTTTTCCTGTGGTCATGTATGGATGTGAGAGTTGGACTGTGAAGAAAGCTGAGTGCCAAAGAATTGATGCTTTTGAACTGTGTTGTTGGAAAAGACTCTTGAGAGTCCCTTGGACTGCAAGGAGATCCAACCAGTCCATTCTGAAGGAGCTCAGACCTGGGATTTCTTTGGAAGGACTGATGCTGAGGCTGAAACTCCAGTACTTTGGCCACCTCGTGTGAAGAGTTGACTCATTGGAAGACTCTGATGCTGGGAGGGATTGGGGGCAGGAGAAGAAGGGGACAACAGAGGATACCAACTCGATGAACATAAGTTTGAGTGAATTCCGGGAGATGGTGATGGACAGGGAGGCCTGGTGTGCTGCGATTCATGGGGTCACAAATAGTCGGACATGAGTGAGCGACTGAACTGATGCTACAGAGTGTAAATTATGTACTGAAAACCAGAGTTTTAAATAAGAATATGAAATATCTCATTCATATATTTTATATCAATTATGTGTTGAAATGATAATATTTTAGAGTTGGATTAAATAAAGTACATTATTAAAATTAATTTATCCAATTTCTTTTCAATTTTTTCAATTATATGTGTCATTGTCAGGATAGATCTATTGGACAGCATTGCTCTAAGAGCTCCCAGATCAAGGGGTGGAATAAATCCAGGACCAACTAATAGCCTTGTTTCAAGGTGGTTGAAAAAATATCTTTACAAGTCTGCAGAAGCCTGGAAAAAGGAATAAATCAACACAAAGAGGGTTGCAGGGTGTGCCAAGGCCCAGGGTCTGGCCCTTTGGGAGAATTGCAAAGAACTCTTTAGGCTATCCAACAGTTCTCTGTGGAGGAGTGAGAAGTGAAAATAAAAACCCTGAAACAGTGGCATCAACTGAACACTCACAGGGTGCCAGCATGGAGCTGAATGCTTCATACATATTTTACTGGTTTAACACTCATTGCTGCTGCGTGAGTTAGGCTCCCATTATTCTCACTTTATAGATGAGGAAACCGAGGCCTGAAGTGTTAAGTTCATTGCCCAGGGCAATTCAGGACAAGGGTTTCATTCTGAGCCTGGACTAGCAGGTAAGAACCAGCTTGCTCTTGAAGGAGCTGTTTATCATGCTAATGCATAAAATTAAGGTAGGTGCACAGAAGGGAAGGAGAGAGTGGGGACAGTCATCCATTTATCTCGGAGACAATGAGGAGGCTACAGAAAGATTTAAAGCAAAAGTCTGGCATGAGCAGATTTGACTTTGAGGACAGTAGGAGCTCTGGAGTCTGTGAAGAGTGGTGGGGCTGGAGATTCTGTATTCACATAAGAAACTGGTTCTTTCTCCTAACCCAGAAATAAGATAATCCAGAGAGCTTCCTGTTACCATGGCCTTTGAGGGATATAGTGCCCTCAGGAGGCAGTTGGCAGACAGAAGATAAAGTGATCTGAGGACACAGAGCTGGTCTGACTGAGGCCAATGGCAGGCGATGCGGAGCTCTCTCCTGTCTTCCTCGGAAGCTGCTGTTCTTTGACATCACCCATCGCCAGATGACACTTCAAGTCATGGGAAAGGCTTGTGTCAAGAGTAGGATAACAGAAGAAATAAACAAGACTTCTGCTTTGGAGGTCCACCTCAGCACCAGAGTGATGCTAGGTTTTACCTCCAGATTCCAGGCCGTTTTAGCTTCCTGGGGGGTCCCCCAAAATGTTTTTCCCCATTTCTGAGGCTTCCTCATGTGTGGGATGTATCACATCTTTCCTCCAATAGTAATAAAGAAGAAATGACTCTCAGGAAGCAATGCTATTGATTCTTTAAAGCACAACTTTTCATACAGTGGTACTTAGAATGTGATGCCTCAAAGATCACAATTGTTTTAATTTGCCCCTGGTTCTCTCTACCACAAACTCCACTCTGTGTTCTTACCCTCAGAACCTCATACACCACACTGATGGGGCAAATATGATGATCAGGTAGTTTGTTGATATATCATGCAAGTGATACACACATTCACAGATCTGGGAAAAAAAAAAAAAACTATTAAATGTTAAACTTCATATACAAACCAGCCGCTAAAGATAATTGGTAATATTGACTTTTTAATTGACTTTTTATATGATCCTGATGAGTTACTGAGCTTCTTAAGGTGATTCACAAAGACTTAGCATCTTGATAATTTAAGGGGGGAAAAAACTAATAACAGTAAATTATTAAAGCTTGTGATCAGAAAATAACTTCTATTTCAATTGTTTTGATACTGATGTTTCTGCGAGACAAAAGAAGAGTCAGTCACTTAAGGATTTTTTTGGGGGGGTTATGGTTAAATCAAACAATTATACTAATTAAAGATAAAGATATATGTAAATACTGTGTATTTTTTTTAAATAGGCATTTTATTACCATCAAGTACTCTGAATTCTAGAATTGCATAAACCATCTGTTGCTTTGTGGAGAACCCATTTTAATAAATAGAGAAGAATAGGTTGAAACCAGAAATCAAAGCCTCACTTTCAGTCATACCAGCTTCTACTTATGCTGAAATTATGCTATATTTAGCAAGTTGCTATTTGAATATGTGGAAACAGTGTTTTCCAAAATAGGGAAATACTCTCAATAACAATGTTAATTAATCTTATTTATTTGCTTGTTAAAAATAAGTATAAAACTTGAGCTTTTCAAAGCCAAAACCACAGACTTCTAATCGGTTTTTGCTAAATTAATGAAGTTTTACTGTGCTAATTTCTAAAAATGTGGTCTAAAGCCTAGGAAAAGCTGTTGCAATTAAAATAGAGAAAGCCAATAGATAATTTGGTGAAAGACTGAATTAAAGGTCTAACTCCATCCTAATCCCCCAATTAAAATGTTTTTATAACAATAATAGCATCTACATGAAGGTAATCCAATTATGAACATAATAACATTTATTATTATACTTTTTCTATGCAAAATTGGTATCAGAACCATTGTGTTCAAGCCTGTGATAAGCCTTGGTTTTATTTGATCCCAAGTTTACATTAAAAAGTTACCTTGGAATGGAGTCAACTCTTGGTTCTTCTTTGCAAGTAGGTATTACCTTAATCATTTCTTTTAAGTTTTGCCCTCCAAAGACAAAAAAATTCTGGAATGGTAATCAGGGCAGGTAATGACAGGATTGAAATCAAGCAGGTCCCATGTAATGTCACATTTTATTTCATAAATCTGGTACCATTTTCAAATGACTCAACCTCAGTCTATAATGTATGTTTAGTTAAATGGATAAAAACATTAAGAAAACAGTTGTCAAATGAAGTTATAGAAATGAAAGTATGGCCCATTATTGGGGATTTTTATTAAGGACTTGAAATTACATGTAATGCCTCACTAGTTCTATTTTCAGAATACATCAGCACCTTCTTGTAGCAGCCTCTAAGTCAAGTTACTGAAAAGCAGGAACTTGAGAACATTTTTTAATGAAAATCATTAAGTTTCCTAGGCAAAAATAAACTATGCAGATTCTGCTTCAATTCCTAAATTTGGGTGCAAAAGCAAAACCCAAGCTAATCTTACAAGGACATGTCATGAGAAACAGTTCCCCAAATCTCTCTGTGAATGCCACCTTTGCTCAAGTGTACAAGACCATGTCTTAGATTCATTTTTAATAAATATAGTTTATTTGCAAATGTCCAAATGAAGATGGTTTAGATTTTTTCATCCTCTTAGTGATTCTCTTTACTCATCAATTGTTTTTCTTTCTAAGTTTCGTTTATGTAATAAACATAGTTCTCTGGCGACTATTATCAGCGAGAACCTCTCCAAAAAAAAAAAAAAAGGCAATGAAAGTTCTTAAGTTGAACAAGGCATCCCACAAAATTACTCCAAAAGCCCAACCTTGGCATCTAACAGGAAAGCTTCTTAAAGATCAATAAGAATATGATAATTAGGGGACTCGTTCCCTTCACTGCAGTTTAGTCTAAGGTATATTGAAGAGATAAGAAGATATCACATTTTTAGGAATGCCTAAGAAATACTAGGCTATGGAAAATTGTCATGTTCCATCTGACTTGGAAAGAAATAATAAAAGCAGTTTAAGATCATTGGCAGGGTCTGATAATCTTGTCAAATTTTGCATCAATGGACCATGAAACAAAACAAGTAATCTCAGATTCAGAGCATAATATATGTTCTTTCCTGCTAAAATCAGAGATAGTCTAGGATGGTGTGATATACATAATTCAACTGAAAAGTAAGAAAGGAGGGAGGGGAAGAGGAGAGCCAAAATGGAGAAAAGCAGATAGAGAGGATAAAGAAAAAAGTATTTTCTGAAGTATAAACTTGGGGGAAAAAGTTAAATTCATAGGCTTCATACTATCAGTAAATTAAAACATCCTCCCCCATCACTCTCTCTCTCTCCTGACACAGAAATAAACAAAGTCAAATGTATGAAAGAATTCTGTAATCTATTAAATGCAGGTGCCTCAAAATACATTATCTGTCCACTTCCCTGGGATAGTGTTTGCTCTATTTCAATCATACAGCTGACACTGAACATTCTTCCTCTATCTATAAGCAGCCACAAACTTGTTCTGGAATTAGGTAAGGAATGATGTTTGCCTTTAGTAAAAAGCCCATTTGCTCACCTTTGAAGGACATGGGCAAGCATCTCTAGGGTTCCTTCCTTGTGCTGGAACTTGCAAACAAAAGCCTCATGAAAAGATTTTTGCTTCTGTCTATCCCTCTCTCCAGCCTGCTAACAGAAACTTACTGAGTTCCTCTTAGGTGATCAGCTCTGTGATAAAGCAGGGAATAAGATGTGAATAAGAGAAAAAAAAATCCCCATCTTAAAGACATTTCCACTCCAGAGGCTTATAAAGTTATTACCTAATTATACAAATAAATGTATATTTGTAAACTTCAATGAATGACATGAAGGGAAATTCTAGGATGCTATAGAATCCTGTCAGAGGAGGCAATGGCACCCCACTCCAGTACTCATGCCTGGCAAATCCCATGGGTGGAGGACCCTGGTAGGCTGCAGTCCATGGGGTTGCTAAGAGTCGGGCACGACTGAGCGACTTCACTTTTACTTTTCACTTTCATGCACTGGAGAAGGAAATGGCAACCCACTCGTATTCTTGCCTGGAGAATCCCAGGGACGGGGGAGCCTGGCAGACACGACTGAAGCGACTTAGCAGCAGCAGCATAGAATCCTGTAATAGGAGGATCTGATTCAAAGTTTTACCATACCCTAAGAAAAACAAAGGGCTTCCCTAGTAGCTCAGTTGGTGAAGAATCTGCCTGCAGTGTAGGAGACCCAGGTTCGATCCCTGGGTCAGGAAGATCCCTGCAAAAGGAAATGGCAACCCACTCCAGTAATCTTGCCTGGAGAATTCCATGGACGGAGGTGCCTGGCAGGCTACAGTCCATGGGGCCCCAAGAGTCTGAAACGACTTAGCGACTAAAGAGAGAGAGAGAAAAGAAAAACAAAACAAAGAGTTCATCTTTGTTAGGGTAGAGAGAGTATTTTGTCCATTGACCACAGCCAATAAAACACTGATGCAAAAAATATCATATTATGTTATTTGTGCTCAAATAAAAACTTCTTGGGCCTTTGTTTGCTTTTAAAACTTTTTCTGTTGCTATAAAAAATACTTCAAAAATGAATAGCAAAGATGTTTATTTCTAGTGGCTTCGTATGCTAATTTAAAATAAGCTGGAGTGTTTTAAAAGGAGTGAAAATAAAATATCCAAACTAGAGCAGCTGCCCTGGATCAGAAGTTAGTGGGTCTTAGTCCCCGTTAAACATGCCCGAGCTGGGCTGCTTTGGCCAAAGTATACAGTGTCTCTGAACCTCAGTTTCTTCATCTCTATATTGAATGCCATACCCACCAACAGGATCCTTCTGTGGGGCTTACGAGTTGATGTTCAGAAAAATGCTTTGTGACCACTGGTATAGAAAGTTAGTACAAAAATGGAGGAAACAAAGGGTTAGAAAATAACACAAGTCTGAATCTCCCCTCTGAGGGGAATTGGTATTGGCTGTCCCAGAAGACTTCATTAGTTATTTGAAAGATGTCGTCCTGTATTTATCTCTAAATTGCTTACTACTCGCTAAACACATGCTCATGCCAATGTTATCAGAGCCGATTACGTAGCACGTCACACTTGGTACCCTGAGAAAAATACCAGCAAATGCTTTCTGCAATAAATAACCATACGTGCCCTTGCAATCCAAATTTTACTGAGAGAGGAAAATGGCATTGTTTGGAAATGTATGCTGGTTGGATTCTTTTTTTTTTTCCTCCCCCTCTTCAAAGCATATTCAAGGATGATAGAGTGAACCTGAAAATGAGAAAAGTTCGACTTGAAAGAGAATGCCACTTTCCTTGGAGAAGTGAGGTAGTAATTCTTCCTTGAGTTCTTTTCAGTAGCAGGCACCCATATTTTCACTTTCAAAGCCTTTATATTTGTGACTGATCCCATGAAGGGCATTGCTCAAGACACACAGGCTCCAGGGCCATCTGCCTTATTTGATTAACGGGGCTATTCTGAGAAATCATGGCCTGGAGGAGACATTTTTTAACCAGTTCTGTCAGAAGGAATCACTTTGTGTTTACCTTCCACGATTTCAGTACAGGTTCTTCCGAGAGGTACGTGAGATTTTATAAATAGCCATCATTTGCAAAATGTTCCAGAAGATTCTCCTCTGAAATAAGTAACTCTTTCCATTGTTGACATGTTACCATCTCAATGAAGGGGCAGTCATTATCTACAGGTATAGTATTCAAAAATAAAGCAAGATGCTTTTAAACACCATCAAGGAATAAGTCATTGATGATCACATTTTAACATATGTTTAGAGAGAATTCCCTATTTATTCAGTTTAATTTTTTATATTTATCTTTAAATTGGAGTATAATTACTTTACAGTGTTGTGTTAATTTCTGCTAAACAACAGTGTGAATCAGCTATATGTGTACATATATCCCTTCCTCTTGAGCCTGGATGAATTGAGAGAACATCATTAACATATACACACTACCATGTGTAAAACTGGGGCTTCCCTGGTGGCTCAGATGGTAAAGAATCTACCTGCAATGCAGGAGAGCTGGGTTCGATCCCTGAGTCGGGAAGGTCCCCTGGAGAAGGGAACGCCTACCCATTTCAGTATTCCTGCCTGAAGAATTCCATGAACAGAGGAGCCTGGCAGGCTACAATCCATGGGGTCACAAACAGGAAGACGTGACTGAGAGACTAACGCTTTTCATGTGTAAAACAGACATCTATTCAATTTGATCTGTTTTGTCCCTCAGGTTTTCTTTACTTAAAAAAGGAACGCCATATGCAATATGAATCTCCTCAGGTTTTTTAATGCAAACATATTTTTTATTAAAGAATGAATGCATTTATGCTAAAGAGTAGTTTACATTTGTCGTGAAGCAGCAAGCGGATCTCCAGAAGGTGTGCTCCCCACAATACAACTCCATGCTTATTCTACATGCCTTAAGACAGGACCCACGCTCGGGGGCACACGTACACACACACAAATGCATACACGGACACACAGATACAGAGACCAAAACACCGACACCACTTCTCTCTGGATTCTATAAACTCTCATTTAAGGCTTCTCTAAGGTGTCCCAGGGCCCCTGACATGCTTACCAGGATTCAAAACAGACTCTCAGAAAGGAGCAGTAGTACCTGGAAAACTATTCATCTGCTCTCGGCCTTAAATGTGTGGATGTTCACCAGTACTTTCAATGTCACTCAATATTGATTCTTTGCGTTTATGATATTTAAAGATCCATCAAACCAAGAAAAGTCAGGCTGTCTTAGTGAGAAGTTCTCATTAGAAATACCCAACCAACTGGCAACTCTGACCCTAAGAGATCAATCCAATTGGAAGAGAAGAAGGCCAGATTCCCCTTGCGAATGGACATAGGTTCTCTGGATAAGTCTGGTTTATAGAATCTGCTCCCTACTCGAGTGCCATGTTGAGTGATGGGTCAATGCTTCCTTATGAAACCAGCTCAGCTATGAAGCTTGCCATGAGAGAGTCATCAGATAGGACCATCAACTAAATAAGTTACCATAAATTGCAGCTGAAGAAAGGACAGCCCACATGGGCTTTGTATACTCGCGGATTACTCATTCCCTTTTTCTGAACTTTCTGTGGCGGTGGTTTGAAGCTCCCACATTGTTTGACTGATTCTTTCATTTCCTTGGTTATTATTGTCTTCCCTTTTGGTGTCCTGCCATGTAGGTTGAGACTGCAGTCCTGGAGGGATGGTGTAGTGGAATGGAAGGGCAGAGAAGGTGGATGGGGCAGTGGAGGAAAGGGGCTATTAGTAGTTGCAAGTATTCTAAGAAAATAGATGAAGTGAATACAATAAGAAGAAGGTGCTACTGGATACACTATGTAATAAAAGCATCGCCTTTAACTGAATTAACTGCCAACTATCAGGTTGTTAGTTATAAAGCTCAATAAAGCTGTGCTGATTTGCTTACTGAGGAGAGAATCTGAAACCAGCCAGGGGAGAGGAGCTCTGCATTGTTCCTTTAGCCCAGAGGCCTCCTCGTCAGCATCAGCACTCACCATCTCCCCCCACAACCAGGGATTCTATAGGTGCATCTAACATTTTTGTTGGGTTTCATAAGGCAAGTTGGAATGGGGCATTGAATAACAACTGCAGTATATTTGCCCGAGAGTGGCAAAAATCACCATGGAGAACTCCTACAATGGAGGCATTGGAAAACGAGCCAAAAAAAGGAAAAGAAAAGTCTAGAACTTCCCTCCCCATCCACACTCCCACCCTCCTCATAGTCACAGCAGCAGCAGATTTCAATGTAACGTAATTACTTTAATAATACATTTCTTTAGATTTAGAATTGCTCTTCTGAATTTAAAAAGCTTGGTCGGCCAATAATTTGGCAGTCTTTTCATCCCAAATTTGAATCATCGCTTATCCGTCTGTCATCTTGAATTCCTTGACCAATGCTGCCTCTGCTGAAGCTCTCTCAGTTCACTCAGCCATCGTCAGATTCTAATTCCTGGGACGCCTCTTCTGAGGAGCTGTTCCTGTGGATCCGGCCATCGCTCTTCATACTGTGGAAAGTCTTCCTGAAGGCCTCCATCATGGCGTGGGCCAGCTTCTTGGCCTCCAGCTTGCTCTCGCACTCAACAGCATGGCAGTCCATCTGGTAGGACAGGTCGTCATTAATCTCCCTGTAAACCCAGGCGAAGATGTTGGGGCTCACGTTGTGGTCGGCGGTGCAGTAGGCAATGCGGGCCACCTGGAAGGTATCCATGTGCACCGTGGCCTCCCCTTTGTGGTCGAGGTGATGGAGCCACACTTGGAACGGTCGGATTTCCAGGAGGGCATTGGCTGGAAAGACGTCTTCTCGGGCTATTGTGTGCTTCTTCCAGAGCTCGATGACTGGCTTTTCTGTGCAGCCTGACAAAAACTGCATGCCTGTGGTGGGCACCTTACCCAGATAGGTCACCTGCAGATGGGAGAGAAGGAAAAAAAGAGAGAGGTCAACAGTAGGCTCTTGATTTAGCTGTTCACTCACGTGCCCAAAGAATCAGTTTCACTCTAGAACAATGGAGAGATATCTTTATTGCCCCTTAAAAGAAGAACTATTGGGAATTCTTTGGTGGTCCAGCGGTTAAAAATCTGCCATCCGATGCAGGGAATGTGGGTTCTATCCCTGACTGAGAAACTAAGATCCCACATGCAACAGGACAACTAAGCCATGTGCTACAATTACAGAGCCTGTGCACCACAACTAAGACATGATGCAGCTAATAATTACATAAATACATATTTTTAAAAATAATAACTGTTGTCAAAATTTATATTTTTTTCTGCCTAATAAGTTGACCCCTTGACAAAGGTACTGAAATTTTTAAAACAGGGTTAGATTTTTAAAATTTAATTTCTAGAGGACTACTCTCCCTCCCTTAATCTCCTTTTAAATTCAGAATGAATGATTATGATCTTTTACATGATTTGGCATTTCTTTGAAATTATAAATCCACTTGAAGTTGATTTTTGACCAAACACACAAAGACTTTAATGATAAGAAAGAGTCAAAGGAATGTTGCCTCTGAAAAACAAAATATTTATTATACATATCTCCTAGACATATTCTCTTTGTAAATCTCTCAATGTTTGATTTCACTTAAGCTACTTATTTCTTAGAAAATGCCAAGGACACAAAAACTGTTTTACTTAACTGATGGTCTAAAACATGATTGTTTTCTCGCCAAGGTAATGTTTAAAAATGGAGCAATAAGCAGTTGTATTTCAACCCAAACAATTGTTTGTATCGGAGTATAATTGCTTTATAATGTGTTGCAAAATGTATTCTGCTGTATTGCAAAATGAATCAGCTACACGTGTGTGTGTGTGTGTGTGTGTGTGTGTGTGTGTATCCTCTCCCTCCCCTACACCCCCCTCCCATCTCCCCATTCCACCTCTTTAGGTCATCACAGAGCAAAGCTTTCCACTAACAATTATACCCATAGTAGTATATACACATAAATAATACTCTCCCAATTTGACCCACATGATAAAAATGAAAGACCTACAGATAGGTGAAGATTAAAAGCCAGATTTATCAAATAGCTAAATGAGCAGTACTAAAACAAAGAAAAGTAATTCCAAATGATTCAAATAGTATCCTTTAAAAAACTGATTTATAATATACCAAGAAAAGATGTTCACTCTCTCACTTTATTTTTCACTCATCAAGATAGACAGATCCTCTATCACCCAGCACATGCATTATAACCTGGCCCGCTGCAGTCCATGAGCTCACAAAGAGTTAGATAAAACTTAGTGACTGAACAACAAGAAGTATGTAATTTGGCTCAAAATAAGAGGCTCAGATATAAACACTCTTCCAAACACTTTTTGGAAGAGACCAGAAAGAGGTCCAGAGAAATGGTGAGAACTGAGTGAGGACAGTTGGCTACAATGATTCTAAATCAATATTTCTGTTAAGTGGATGATAAAGGCCACATACAAAAAGTTCAGGACGCGGATGTTGAGTCCTGTTGCATGTTTTTGTGCTTCGCTTCTCTCTTAAAGAGAAGAGTCCACCGTATTGTCCCTTTAAAAAGATGATTTCTTAGAAAAGAAGCACAAATGCAGCCCATTCTAGAAGTATTTCTTGGGAACCTATTATGTACAATGGCAAGGTGCCAGGTGGGCATGGGGGAAGGGGAAGATGGAGAGGTCCAAAATTAGCGGGCAGAAAGTAGTTGAATGTTTGTTCAGAGCAGTGTCTTTGAGGCCAGTGAGGCTGAAAATAAATCCTAGTGCTTCAGTTCACTGATTGGGTAGTTCTGGAGAAACTGCTAGCCCTTTGCACATGCACAGATACAGCTATGATGCGAGGCAGATGGTGGAAAGGGCAGGCAAGCAGTACCACAAAGTTTCTGTTGTTAAGGCGTGTCCCACTCTCTGCAACTCCATGCACTGCAGCACAACGGGCTCCTCTGTCTTCCACTATCTGCCAACTTTGTTCAAATTCATGTCCATTGAGTCTGGTGATGCTCCCTAACCATCTTATCCTCTGCTGCCCCCATCTCCTTTTGCCATCAGTCTTTTCAGCATCAGGATCTTTTACAATAAGTCAGATCTTCCCATCAGGTAGACAAATTATTGGAGTTTCAACATCAGTCCTTCCAATGAGTATTCAGGAGTGAGATATTCCTTTAGGATTGACTGGTTTGATCTTCCTGATGTCCCAGGGACTCTCAAGAGTCTTCCCTAGCACCACAGTTCACAAGCATCAATTCTTCTGGCTCAGCCTTCTTTATGCTCCAACTCTCACATTCATAAATGACACTGGAAAAGCCAGAGTTTTGACTATATGGACCAAGGCAAGGTGATGTATCCACTTTTTAATATGCTGTCTAAGCTTGCCATAGCTTTCCTTCCAAGGAGGAAAGTTTCATGGCTGCAGCTACAGTCCACAGTGACTTTGGAACCCAAGAAAATAAAATCTGTCACTGCTTCCACTTTTTCCCCATCCATTTGCCATGAAGTGATGGGACTTCATGATCCACAAAGTCTATGATCTTAGCCTTTTGAATGTTGAATTACAAGCCAGCCTTTTCACTTTTCTCTTTCACCCTCATTAAGAGGTTCTTTAGCTCCTCTTCACTTTCTGCCATTAGAGAGGTATTATCTGCATATCTGCTACTGCTACTGCTGCTACAGCTAAGTCGCTTCAGTCGTGTCCAACTCTATGCGACCCCATGGACGGCAGCCCGCCAGGCTCCCCTGTCCCTGGGATTCTCCAGGCAAGAACACTGGAGTGGGTTGCCATTTCCTTCTCCAATGCATGAAAGTGAAAAGTGAAAGTGAAGTCACTCAGTCGTGTCTGACTCTTAGCAACCCCATGGACTGCAGCCCACCAAGCTCCTCCATCCACGGGATTTTCCAGGCAAGAGTACTGGAGTGGGGTGCCATTGCCTTCTCCCTGCATATCTGAGGTTATTGCTATTTCTCCCGGCAATCTTGATTCCAGCTTGTGATTCATCCAGCCCAGCATTTCACATGATGTATGCTGAGCATTTAACAGAGCCAGTGATGGCACCCACCATGCTTAAGGAACACCTCTGGGAAGGATTCAATGAATTTCAAGGCATCAGGGCTTCAAAGCTCAGACAGGAGCCCCACAGCTAGATAGTGAAGGGTAGAAAGTAGCAGGAAGGTAAGTGCTGCAGTGCGGAAAGTCCTCACTTTCTTGGGCACGTGAGGCACTTTGGCCTGACCACACATTTGGCCTAAGACAGCCCTGAAGAAGAAACAGACAGACTATGACTGCTGGATAAAAACAGGCTGAACTCTGAAAAGTGGTCTTGCATGCAGTCTGAGGAGCAGGGCCTTCTTTGCTCTGGATGGAATGCCACTGAGGGTCTATAATCCAGTGGGTACCTGGATATGATGGAGGCTGTGAACTTGGAAGACTTTACGGATGCCAGGAAGAAAGACAAGTCAAGGGGCTGCCTAGCAGAAGACTGCTCAGGCAGGAAGTGTTGTAACAGCACAACCAGGAAGCAAGGGTGGCCTGACTTAGGAGTGGAGGTGGTGGAAAGGACAGGGGAGACAGATGGGAACGATATTCAAAGATCAAACTGAAAACCCTTGGCAAAACACTGAAGCGGGGAAATGACTCAGAAAGATCCTGCAAGTGCCTGCACTCTCCATGGAGATGACTGCAGAATAGCTCTTTGTCACTCTGGATTCGAGTCACATTATAAAGATGGCTTTGTGAGGAAACTCACAACATAAGGCTCTTGACTTACTGAACATACTTTCTGTGTATGGTATTTATGATACCTTTATTATTTTCAACAACTTTATTATTTTAATTGAGATGAAGTTCACATTACATAATGTTAACTATTTATGTATGATTCAGTGGCATGTAGCCGTCAAACTGTTATACAAGCATCAGCTCTGTCTAGTTCCAGAGTATTTTCATCACTACCAAAGGAGATCCAGTATCCATTAAGCAGTCACTCTTCATTTTCCCCTTGATCCAGATGCTGGAAACCACGAATATGATCTCCATTGCTAGAGATTTACTGTTCTGGAGAGTTCACACAATTGGAATCACAAAATATGTGACCTTCTGTGTCTGGCTTCTTTCACACAGCATAATGTCTTCAAGGTTCATCTAAGATATACCATGTATCAATACCCCTTTCTTTTCTATGACATCTTTACTTTTGAAGTGAAAAGCAAATGGAGGAAACTAGTATGAGAGCTTGAAGTGAAAAGCATTCTTTCTTATTGTCCCCTGAGACTAGAAATAGCTATGTTTATATCTGTTATATTTGATAGAAACATTCTTCAGATGGAGACAATCTCCTTTGATGTGCTTTCATCTCTCTCTCTTCCTCTCTCTCAAACACATACAATTTTTAAAAAATTATACAGTGATTTCTATCATGATATAAAGAATACCTTTTTAAAACTTTGTTACAATAAGTTGTTTATGATTCCTTCCAACGAAAA
>SJYQ01001608.1:1082357-1119771 GCA_006410935.1 Redunca redunca | reverse complement strand
GTAAAGTTAGTAATAATAATATTTTGACAACTAAGGAAAAATATATTCCTCATAAATATTTATTATTTAAAAACTAAAGGTTTTCAGGAAAATAACATTTTATTTTTGGAAGTTTGCTTGAGAGAAGCATAGAGCTGATATGATTAGCTCAAAGAGTTTAAAAAGACAACAATGAATGCTATGTAATAATATGTAGACATTTCTTAGAAAAACAATTTTAGAACACTGAGGTTCAACATACACACAGATATAATCTCTTGGTACTACTTACCAAGAAAGTAATCTTAGCGGCCTGTTTTTACTATCACCTAAACAACTCACTAAGCATAAAGTCCCATATCATTGTTTACACATGTCTGCAGCCAAATCAAGTCACACACTGAACAGTAACAAGAAATACTTGCATCACATTTTAGGCAAAAAGCTCTCTGTGTCCATCAGATCCATCAACAGCCCTGTAGGTAAGAATGGAATTTTATTATCACTAACCTGGATTTTTTAAACTAGAATAGAATTGCTTTACATTGTGTTCATATCTGCCATGAAACAAAATGGATCAGCTATATGTATACACATATCCCCCCCATCTTGGACTCCTTTCCACCCCACCCCACCCTACCCGACTGTCTCACCCCACTAGGTCATCACATGGCACTGAGCTGAGCTCCCTGTGCTACACAGCAACTTTCCACTAGCTATCTGTTTCCCACATGGAAGGGTGTATAGGTCAATTTTAATCTCCCAACCTGTGTTTAAAGACAAGAACTGTAGATGAGGTGGTGGTTCCGGGTACAAAGTATATACTACCAAGTGTTGGGAATTCAGCAATATTGTGATGATCTAGGAAAGCTGCACAGAAAAGACAGCCTAAAAAGACACTCGTTCAATTCTTAGACCACTTTATTATTATATGAGAATCATTTCCATGTAGTTTCACTTTTCAGCCATTTATTCATCTTTCCCATCTTGGAGCTATAAGAGAAATTTTAACATTGTATGAACACCCTAGAAACCATGCGTCTTCCCGAAGAAAGAACCACATTCTATTGTCTGGTGCTTTTGTAAATGACACTCCCTTCCATGTCTGGGCATTTCTTAAAACTTTATTCTTGTTTTATAACTGGAGAAAATAAGATTCAAAAACCCTAACTTCTCAGGTAAAATGGGACACAAAAAATAAATACATATTTATATGCATCATGTAAATATACATTATATACTTTTACAAGTATTTATTATATATGATCTGTTTATAGTCCATGGGATTTCCCAGGTGAGATTCTGGGGTGGGTTGCCATTTCCTTCACCAGGAAATCTTCCCAGCCCAGGATCGAACTCAGTCTCCTGCACTGGCAGGCGGATTCTTTACTGAGTCACCGGAGAAGCCCATGTATATATTATCTGGTTTCTAAAACTCAAACACATATAATCTATTTACAATGAAACCAAAGATTCAAGAGGGAGGGGGCATATGTACACCTATAGCTGATTCGTGTTGATGTTTGACAGAAAACAACAAACTTCTGTAAAGCAATTATCCTTCAATTAAAAATAAATAATTAAAAAAAAAACTTTCAATCTAAAGAGTTTCAGACTTTTGGCATCTTTCCAAAAGTTTCCTGTGAACAGAGAGGCATAAACATGTTCTAACAGCACTAATCCTGAATATTCCATTAGCTTCATCTCGCAAAGTATCACTAAGCCTGCAGATGGAGAAGGGCTAAGAGTGGATTATGTGATGACGCCTCTCAACTGCGATATTGACAAGGGCCAACGTTCACACCAACTGTTTGCTGGGGCACTGCAACTTATGTCTGCTTTTAACTGGGATTTGCCACGGAGGCCAGAGGCTGCAGTGAACAGACATGCCTTTCTTCCAAGCACAGGATTAGCAAACATCCATCTAAAACACCAGAGAAAGGCCAATTCTCCAGTGATGGCAGCTGCACTCCTGCTGCTTGGCAATACTAGGGTTTCGGCAAGGCTCTTAGCTGTGTCCTCTCTTTGGTAAAAACGCACTGCATGTGTGTATGCTAGGTCACTTCAGTGTGTCTGACTCTGTGCAACTCTACGGACTATAGCCCGCCAGGCTCCTTTGTTCATAGGATTCTCCAGGCAAGAATACTGGAATGGGATGCCATGCCCTTCTCCAGGGGATCTTCCCAACCAGGGATTGAATGCCTGTCTCTCACATTTCCTGTACTGGCAGGTAGGTTCTTTATCACTAGTGCCACCTGGGAAGTCCCCCTCTTCCCCCAAATACACTGCTGCTGCTGCTGCTGCTAAGTCATGTCTGACTCTGTGCGACCCCATAGATGGCAGCCCACCAGGCTCCCCCATCCCTGGGATTCTCCAGGCAAGAACACTGGAGTGGGTTGCCATTTCCTTCTCCAATGTGTGAAAGTGAAGTCGCTCAGCCGTGTCCGACTCTTAGCGACCCCAGGGACTGCAGCCTACCGGGCTCCTCCGCCCATGGGATTTTCCACTAACCCTGCCCAAACCTTTCTAAACAGTCCCAGTAATGAACTCCTCTCTGCTTCCTGTAAGGTGTGGCCAACACAAAGCATAAATCAGGGAGTATAACTTATGCCACTGGGTAAACCTTAGGAAGTCAATGAAACTCTACTTTGTTACCTTTGGGGAACTGATAGCTTTGTCTGAAATCCCATGAGATTACATCAATTAAAAGAATATGTTAATAATTTACGTGTGTACTTAGTCACTCGTTTCTACCCAGCTCTTTGTGATCCATGGACTGTAGCCTGCCAGGCTCCTCTGTCCGTGGGATTCTCCAGGCAAGAATACTGGAGTGGGTTGCCATTTCCTCCTCCAGGGGATCTTCCCAACCCAGGGATCAAATCCAGGTCTCCTGCCTTGCAGGCAAATTCTTTACCACCTGAGCTTCCCTCACAGCTCAGACGGCTTATAATTTGGTATATTGCTTACTCCTTAGAAGAAAAATTATGACCAACCTAGATAGCATATTCAAAAGCAGAGACATTACTTTGCCGACTAAGGTCCGTCTAGTCAAGGCTATGGTTTTTCCTGTGGTCATGTATGGATGTGAGAGTTGGACTGTGAAGAAGGCTGAGCACCGAAGAATTGATGCTTTTGAACTGTGGTGTTGGAGAAGACTCTTGAGAGTCCCTTGGACTGCAAGGAGATCCAACCAGTCCATTCTGGAGGAGATCAGCCCTGGGATTTCTTTGGAAGGACTGATGCTAAAGCTGAAACTCCAGTACTTTGGTCACCTCATGCAAAGAGTTGACTCATTGGAAAAGACTCTGATTCTGGGAGGGATTGGGGGCAGGAGAAAAGGGGACGATCGAGGATGAGACAGCTGGATGGCATCACTGACTCGATGGACATGAGTCTGAGTGAATTCCGGGAGCTGGTGATGGACAGGGAGGCCTGGCGTGCTCCGATTCATGGGGTCACAAAGAGTCGGACATGACTGAGCGACTGAACTGAACTGGAGCAGGGATCCCCACCGTCTGGGATCTAATGCCTGAAGATCTGAGGTGGAGCTGATGTCACAATAATAGAAATCAAGTGTACAATCAATGTAATGTGCTTGAATCATCCCTCTCCCATCTATGGAAAAAATGTCCTCCATGAAATTGGTCCTTGGTGCCAAAAATGGTCGGAGATTGCTGCCTTAAGGAAATATAGGAAAAGAATTATCTGAATAAGTTTCCCTAGAAATGGAATAAAAAGAATTCTCTAAGTAGAGTTTCCTTGAAAATGGAATGCAAAAATGATAAAATGATGCATCAAGACAGTCTCCCCTTAGAACGACCCCTTTAAATCAGCCCAGCCATCATCCTAACTGGCCCGAGTTCCAGAATTCTGTCTCTGAGCACTTTCCCCTAATATGCCAATTATTTACTACCTGCTTGCAGATTTCCTAATTCTCCCATTAAATTCCCCAGTGTCTGGATTCACCCATACTGGTGACTATAAGTCAGTGGAAAAAGAAAAATTCAGGCTTTAAAGTGATTTTCTCTTTAATTTTTTATATTTAGTTTAACAGAACTCTATGCCTTATGGCTCTGCTTTTCAAGGGAAATAAATAAAAACTATTTTAAAAATTAATTCTCTCAAAATACCAAAGATTTAGTGATGCTCTACATGCAGCCGCACCCTCTGTGCTTATGGGACCACAGAGAACATGTGTCTCAATAAATAGGAACCCTGAAATATGGGGGTTTAGCCAGGTATCCTCTTATGTCAACACTCCAGCAGGGATTTGCTCTAAATATACATAGGGATCCCTTCTTGCCCCAGTCTTCCTCGTATGGGAGACTTGTTTTCACACCCCTCTCCAGGCACGTCCTCCTTGTGAGCGAGAACACAGGACTCAATGTGCAAGGCTGCCTCAAGGCTTCTACCACTGACATAGCTAAGCACCGATGGAGGGTCTGTGAATGAGCACCCTGTCATCTTGGCCGTCTATGAAAGAGGTGAATGTTTTCTCCATGAATAAGTCCCTTCTGAGCCTCGTTCTCAGGAGCCGCAACCTTCTAGAGTCGCAAAGCAGATGAGAAACACAGAGTCACGAAATTGTTCCCTAAACGTCCAGAATGATAGACAGATATTTTTCAAGATAACTTCCCAAGGTGCTGTGACAAAGGGACTTGGAAGAAGACGAGATTCTTCAGGAGGAGTCACAACCCATTGGAAATAAATATTGGAATCTTTGCCATGGTTGCAGAAACAGGCTTTGGGCAAGAAACTTATTAAGAATGAATCATTCAGAGAGAAATAAACAAACAGAGGAAAAAAAATGAAGTCTTCCCCCCTGTGTCATTCAATGGCATAAACCAATGCCCAGACACAGACGTCTGTAATGTGTGTGAATGGGCTTTGCCCAGTCCCAGCTGAAGTATTTGAGGATATTCGTGGCATGTGAAAATGTGGAGAGGCCACAGAGCCAAGGGGCCCGCCAAAGTGTCTGCATCATTAAGAGTGTCAGATCAGGAGAGACCAGTGTCCTTAGAATCTCTCCTTCCCACCCATGAGTTTTCCAACACCCCAGCCAGCTCTCCATTCATGAATCACTGTTCCCACCTCTGTGGCAAAACAACCCTGGTTTCCCGATGTGTATCCATCCTACTGGCAGAGCCGGCACCATTCCATTCCTTCCTCTTGGTGGCCTGTCCGTATTTCATTCTAGCCTGAAACACCCTTGGTGAGGACCCAGGATCATCTCCACTTAGACTGTACAGCCAGACGGAAAGGGTGATAACAGGTCCCTGAAGGAGGGTAGGAGATGAATGATGATCTAAGAAACCAAACACCTGGTTTTCTGTAGGCTTCAACCTTCCAGGCTGGATAAGCTCAACTACCTGACTTCAGAGGCTCAGCTTTGGTTCACTTTACTATGTGGCTTCTCTGAGAAGACACGTCAAGAACAAAGATTCTCCAGAGGCCTTTCTTGGGATATAAAAGATCTTTTTGTCCTTCGTTGTCTGTAGGAGACTTCCTTTCCCCTGCTGACATAAAACAACATGATACAAACACAGGATGGAGAAGATGTAACTGGGAATTCTAATAGCCTTTGGGTTATAAGGCAGAAGATGAGACAAAGAGCCACTCATACTCCTGGGCCAAATTCCAGAGCCAAGCTCTTCTGTTCTCACATTAATTCCCTTTTGCACATTTCAGAGAAAAGGTAAAGGACAAAATCCTGAGATTTATGATGCAGGCTTGAATCTACTCCTTCCTGGCTGGTCACAGAGGAGCAAGGATCCACTAGGCACTCTGAAGAGTGGGGATGGATCCAATATGCCAATGACCTAACGATCCATAATGCAAAGACCAAAGTAATGCTAACTATAACCTTGAACTTGCATAACATGCTTTAAACCACGAGGACAATATTAAAGGATTAATACGGCTCACAGTGAAATCTATGAAGTTATTGTGAGAAAAATGAAAGTGATAAGCTTTGTCTTGAAAAGTAGATGTGTTTATCCTGCATGTTCATTTGATAACTATTCACTGAGCACCTACTAGGAACCAGGTATATCAGTGAATAGAACTGATAAAAGCCCTTTGCCTTCTTGGGGCTGACACTCCAGCTAAACTGAAGATGCTTATGACTGAGTTTACAGAACTCAAAGTTATGTAGACAAGGCTGGTAGCAGGGAGGAGAACATGGATGGGCTTCTAAGAGTGCTTCTGATGAATTGGAAAACTTCTCTTGGGTTTAAAAAAGCTTTTTCACTCCATACAGCATAACTCGGAGCAAAAAAGTCCCCATTTAGATTCTATTCCTTGGTCCAAGTTGTGCCGCATGCCGGGTTATTAGTCTTTATGGTCACTGTGGTTTGGCTTCCTGAGATGCTACTGTGGTAGAGGATCAGGCAGGCTGATGGCTTCAGAAGAGTGCCAAGGGAGATGGGAATCAGATGGGAACTAGGAAATCAAGGACTTAGGAGATATAAGGCCTACCCTTTGCCTCCTGAATAAGATAGACTGGCAGCTAGAATGCTCTGGATATGTTTCATTGAATGGACAGGTGGGGTACCTGGCCTCACTTGACACCTGTGTTTCATTCTCAGAATGACACCTGAAACATTCTCAGGATGTTTCAGGCACATCCAACTGATTTCTCTTCATTGAAATCTTATAGTAAAATTTAAGATGCTTTATTCTACTTTCTTATTCTGGTATTCTTTGCCCTCTTCCTTTACTTGAGAGATCCAAACAAGTTTTCCTAAACTACTCACAATTATTCCAATAAATTTCTAATACACAGAAGAACTATACAAAAAAGACCCAGATAATCACAATGGTGTGGTCACTCACCTAGAGCCAGACATCCTGGAGTGCAAAGCCAAGCGGGCCTTAGGAAGCATCACTGCAAACAAAGCTAGTGGAGGTGATGGAATTCCAGCTGATCTATTTCAAATCCTAAAAGAAGATGTTATGAAAGTGCTGTATGCAATATGCCAGCAAATTTGGAAAACTCAGCAGTGGCCACAGAACTGGAAAAGGTCAGTTTTCATTCCAATCCCAAAGAAAGGCAATGCCAAAGAATATTCAAACTACCACACAATTGTACTCATGTCACATGCTAGCAAAGTAATACTCAAAATTCTCCAAGCCAGGCTTCAGCGAACTTCCAGATGTTCCAGCTGGTTTTAGAAAAGGCAGAGGAAGCAGAGATCAAATTTCCAATATACACTGGATCATCAAAAAAAGCAAGAGAGTTTCAGAAAAACATCTACTTCTGCTTTATTGACTATGCCAAAGCCTTTGACTGTGTGGATCACAACAAACTATGGGAAATTCTTAAAGAGATGGGAATGTCAGACCACCTGACATGCCTCCTGAGAAATCTGTATGCAGGTCAAGAAGCAACAGTTAGAACTGGGCATAGAACAACAGACTAGTTCCAAATGGGGAAAGGAGTACCTCAAGGCTGTATAATGTCACCCTGCTTATGTATCTTACATGCAGAGTACATCATGTGAAATGCTGGACTGGATGAAGCACAAGCTGGAATCAAGATTACTGGGAGAAATATAAATAACCTCAGATATGTAGATGACACCACTCTTATGGCAGAAAGGAAAGAGAAACTAAAGAGCCTCTTGATGAAAATTACAGAGGAGAGTGAAAGAGCTGGTTTAAAATCAACATTCAAAAAATGAAGATCATGGCATCCAGTCCTATCACTTCATGGAAAATAAATAGGGAAACAATGAAAACAGTGACAGACTTTATTGTTTTGGGCTCCAAAATCACTGCAGATGGTGACTGCAGCCATGAAATTAAAAGATGTTTGCTCCTTGGAAGAAATGCTATGACAAACCTAGACAGCATATTAAAAAGCAGAGACATTACTTTGCCAGCAAAGGTCCATCTAGTCAAGGCTATGGTTTTTCCAGTAGTCATGCATGGATGTGAGAGCTGGACTATAAAGAAAGCTGAGTGCTGAAGAATTGCTGCTTTTGAACTGTGGTACTGGAAAAGACTCTTGAGAGTCCCTTGGACTGCAAGGAGATCCAACCAGTCCATCCTAAAGGAAATCAGTCCTGAATATTCATTGGAAGGCCTGATGCTGAAGCTGAAGCTCCAGTACTTTGGGCGCCTGATGCAAAGAACTGACTCATTGGAATAGACCCTGATGCTGGGAAAGACTGAAGGCAGGAGGAAAAGAGGACGATATAGGATGAGATGGTTGGATGGCATGACTGACTCAATGATGAGTTTGAGCAAGTTCCAGGAGTTGGTGATGGATGGGAAGCCTGGCGTGCTTCTCCATCCTCAGCCCTTCAGTCTCCTGTGAGTCATCCCTAAGAGCCCCAGATGATTGTGGTTAAAAACTAGGGTTTAATTCTCTAAAGTAAGTCTTGGGTACCATTCTGGCACCTATTTTTGGCAGCTCTTCCTCACCCTTATCAGGATAAAAGTAGACCCGGCTATCCTATGGCTAGACAAGAATGAGGACCAATTGTGGCCATTCCCCATAATACCATCCTGCAACGTCTTTTGCCTTATATCTATTTAGTCAGACTTATCAGCTGACTAAGAGGGTAAGCAAGGCTGTCTAGGGGAAGCCTGCCTCTGACTTTAGCAGAGGGGCTAGTGATGACCCAGAAAGGCTTACAGACTTACTCTTAATATTTTTTCCAATAGTAGCAACAATCCTGGCAGTAGAAGGTAGATTTTATAAAATGTATACCCTCTGGGGCACATTTATGCATATGCCTCTGTTTAGTGCTATTTATTTATTTCAGTAGCTTTCATAATGTCACACATACTAAGAATACTTTTTTGTTGTTAAGCAGTTCTTCCCAAGTATTTTCATGAGTTATGCTGATAAAATCTATAAAAATATTAATAAAAATTTTACTGGGAGATACAGTTTCTTTTTATTATGTAAATTTCTGTCATGGGGGAAAAACAAATTTACTAAGACCCAATATCAAGAAATAATTATGTGCTATTTTTGTACTCTAACAAAGAGATGAACACTGCTTCAGCTGTTAAATACAGCATGTGTCGTACAATTAGAAACTTAAGTGACAGATTTATTTCTGTTATTCATATTATAACTTAGTTCCACTGATGCAGTGTGCTTTGAGATGCTGAGTCCCATCTTGCATTTATCAAGCAGTCCCAATGTGCAATTTGTCCTGTCAATTGGCTCTTGGATGTGTGAAGCTTGGAAATATTGTCATTGTCACTGTCAAAGACAGAAGCAATTTATCTGGAAGGCACTGAAGTGTGCTTCAGAAGACAAAGTCACTTAATAAAAATGACACCACATTAAAACATACATTCCCTCATCTGGCCCCTTCTGGTAAGCTGGAGCAAGGATGGTTAAACCACTGTTCTACTCAGTGGCACAAGAACAATTTATTCTGTGACAAGTCTGATAGCTCCCCTTCTGCATTCTAATCAGTGGAATATACCAGAAAGAAAGAAATTCAGTAGAGCTCTCTAGGGTCTAAAATGTTCACAATGAGAAAATTCTCTAAATAACAAATCAATATCAAGCACACTGCTTGAGGGTTATCCTGACAAATGGATCCAAGGGACAAACACTGGGGCCAGGCAAAAAAAAGTCACCATTTTTTGTCCTTGTACCACTACATCAATTCATTTTCCTTAGCACACAATTGGTTGGGAATAGACCAGAAAAGGTACCACAGATTTAGAAATAGTAATGTTGAGGCAACATCTGACTGAATAAAATAAACATACCAATCTACTGGCTATAAGTCTAGAGCTCTTACTAGAAGGCCAGTGGAGGCTGGAAACAAGAAAGTCAGTCTGAGGTTAACTAAACATGGAACTACCAAGTATTCCAGAAAAATGAAGACTTATGTTCATATACATTCACACACACACTCCTATTTCTCATCAGTGACCACTGAGACTCTGTGAGCAGTGACATGCAAGTAGCAAGGCACATGCCTGAAACCCAAATCCTTTTTCTAAATACCATTTTCTACTGAAAGGAACCAGCTGTCCTCAGAGAAAAAAAAATAGTTGATTCCATGACAGGCACACGAAAGGTATGAGAGGATCTTAAATATCATACTGTGCCAGAAAGTAGGAAAGTGCTCAAAGAATCACAGAAATATGTCCAAAAAACAGCTCAGTTCAGTTCAGTTGCTCAGTTGTGTCCAACTTTTTGCGACCCCATGGACTACAGCTTCGTCAGGCTTCCCTGTCCATAACCATCTCCTGGAGTTTACTCAAACTCCTGTCCATCAAGTCAGTGATGCCATCCAACCATCTCATCCTCTGTCATCCCCTTCTCCTCCCACCTTCAATCTTTCCCAGCATCAGGGTATTTCCCAATGAGTCAGTTCTTTGCATCAGGTGGCCAAAGTATTGGAGTTTCAGTTTCAGTCCTTCCAATGAACACTCAGGATCCTTTAGGATGGACTGGTTGGATCTCCTTGCAGTCCAAAGGACTCTCAAGAGTCTTCTCCAACACCACAGTTCAAAAGCATCAATTCTTTGGTGCTCAGCTTTCTTTACAGAAAACAAAACAGGACACCAGCTTTTAAAGGGGTTCCTTTTCATTCCAATCCCAAAGAAGGGCAATACCAAAAAATGTTAAAACTACATTACATGTATGTGTGTGTGTGTGTGTGTGTGTGTGTGTGTATATATATATATATATATATATATATATATAAAGATATAAGGATATATAAGAATGGTTGCATAAGATAAATACCCAGTTTCTGAGAACTATACCCCAAAGTCGGAGAAGGCAGTGGCACCCCACTCCAGTACTCTTGCCTGGGAAATCCCATGGATGGAGGAGCCTCGTAGGCTGCAGTCCATGGGGTCGCTAAGAGTCAGACATGACTGAGCGACTTCACTTTCACTTTTCACTTTCATGCATTGGAGGAGGAAATGGCAACCCACTCCAGTGTTCTTGCCTGGAGAATCCCAGGGACGGGGGAGCCTGGTGGGCTTCCGTCTATGGGGTCGCACAGAGTTGGACACGACTGACGCAACTTAGCAGCAGCAGCAGCAGCATACCCCAAAGTATGGGGACATCACCCCTTATTACAAAACTGGGTTGGGGGGTATTGCATGAATGATCAAGCAAATAAGCATTTGAGAGAGATACACTTCCCTTGTGGGAAGCAAAAATGAAAAATGGTTGTCTGCAGAGGCCTTACAAGTAGCTGAGAAGAGAAGAGAAGCTTAAGGCAAAGGAGAAAAGGAAAGATATATCCATTTGATAGTAGAGTTCCAAAGAATAGCAAGGAGAGATAAGAAAGCCTTCCTCAGTGATCAGTGTAAAGAAATAGAGGAAAACAATAGAATGGGAAAGACTAGAGATCTCTTCAAGAAAATTAGAGACACCAAGGGAACATTTCATACAAAGATGGGCACAATAAAGGAAAGAAATGGTATGGACCTAAGAGAAGAAGAAGATATTAAGAAGAGGTGACAAGAATACACAGAACTATACCAAAAATATCTTCATGACCCAGATAACCACGATGGTGTGATCACTCACCTAGAGAAAGACATCCTGGACTGCACTGCGAAGTCAAGTGGGCTTTAGGAAGCATCACTACGAGCAAAGCTAGTGGAGGCAATGGAACTCCAGTTGAGCTATTTCAAATCCTAAAAGATGATGTGAAAGTGCGGCACTCATAAAGGTTTATGTATTGTGGCTTTGAAGGGTTTCTGGTTAAAGTCACCTCTGATGAGTATATTCTTGAGAGGGGAAAAAAAAGAAGGAAGTTTCTTTTCAAATGTTCAACAAATCAACAGAAAATGCAGCCAGACAACTCGAGGAGGAGACCTGTGAATAGCATCAGGACATCTGTGTGCACAGCAAAGGGAGGACAAAGAGAACGTCCTGTGCACAATTTCTGAAACCCTTTGCAAGGGCCTTATCTGACTCTCTAGACCCTGGAGCCATGCACATGAAGCAAATATTACAGAAACCATGGTTGACAGATTCAGGCCAGGAAAGCAGACCTTTTGAAAAAGAACTTATAGTCACTGCTTGAGTATATCCATATAGAGGTGAATGTCTTCCCTGTAAATTCACTGGATTACATACAGGTCTTCTATTATTGACTTTTTTGGTTGAACTTGCTCTATTCTTTTTTTTTTTTAAAAATCTTTACATTTATTTGCTTTTATTGTTTATTGAGGTATAATTTACACAGTCCACTCTTTTTTGGTACAGAGGTCTATGAATTTTGAAAAATGTATATAGTGTGCAACCATCAGGAGTATTTGTTACATTCTCAAAGTTCTTTCTCGTTTTCTTTTTTAATCCACAGGTGTACACGTGTTCCCAATCCTGAACCCCCTTCCCACCTCCACCCCCCAACACCACCCCTCTGGGTCATCCCAGTGCACCAGCCCCAAGCATCCTGCACCCTGCATCGAACCTAGTGAACCTGCTCTATTCTTCCAGTGGCTTCTGTGTGTGTCCATGCTCTCATGTTCTCTCCATCACCAGTGCCACAGGGAGGTTGAAATGCATAATGTGATGAGATCAAGAGAGACCCAAAGGCTAGTCCATGCACGTGCAAGAGTGCAAAGCCCTGTCACTGACAGAGCTGGTGTTGGTTCAGCTCATCCCTCCTAGTTCTAGCAGGAAGATGATGTGACTGTTCATTTTCTACTCAAATGGGTCCTGGAGTGTCCAGATACTGGCTCAAACATTATTCTGGACATATTTGTGAGGGCCTTTCTGAAGGAGAGTAACATGTGAATTCTTACAATAAAGCTGATGGCCCTCCCCTATGTAAGTGCCCCCCACACTAAGGGACTGAATAGAAGAAAAGGTGGCGCAAAAGAGAGTCCCTTGGACTGCAAGGAGATCGAGCCAGTCACTTCTAAAGGAAATCATACTGAATATTCATTGGAAGGTCTGTTGCTGAAGCTGCAATTCTTTGACCATCTGATGTGAAAAGCTGACTCACTGGAAAAGACCTTGATGCTGGGAAAGACAAAAGGAGAATTGAGCGGCAGAGGATGAGAGGCTTAGATAGCATCAATGGACGTGAATTTGAGCAAACTCCATCCAGGAGACAGTGGAAGACAGAGGAACCTGGGATTCTGCAGTCCATGGGATCGCAAAGATTCCGATATGACTTAGTGACTGAACAACAACAAAAGGAGAATCTGCTCTCTTTGGCTGACTGTCTTCAAGTGGGAACATTGTTCTTTTCCTGCCTTCAGACTTGGATTCAAGCTTGAACTACACCATGGGCTTTCCTGGGTCTCAGCATGCTGACTGTAACTTTTGGAAATTCTCAGCCTCCGAAGGCATATAAGTCAAACTCTTAGAATAAATCTCTTAATTTTACATATGTAATACACAGAGGATCCCCAACCTGCAACAGTTCAACTTACTTTTCTTTGACTTTACGATGTTGCAAAAATGACATGCATTTGATAGAAACTGTACTTTGAATTTTGAATTCAGCTCTTTTCCCAGACCCGCACTGTAATCCTGTTTCATGATGCTGGTCAGCAGCAGTGACCACAGCTCCCAATCAGCCAGACAACCATGAAGGTAAACAACTGATACGCCTACAACCATTCTGGACCCAGGTAACCATTCCATTTTTCACTATCAGTACATTACATGAGACAATACACTTAATTTTAAAATAGGCTTTGTGTTTAGATGATTCTGCCCAACTTCAAGCTAATGTCAGTGTTCTTAGCACATCTAAGGTCTGTAAGAATAAACTATGATGTTTAGTAGGTTTGGTGTGTTAAATGCATTTTTGACTAACAACATTTTCAATTCACGATGGGTTTCTCAAGATGTAGTCCCACTGTAGGGCATCCCAGGTGGCTCAGTGCTAAAGGATCTGCCTGCTAGTGCAACTGACACAAGACACACAGATTCAATCCCTGGGTTGGGAAGATCCCTTGGAGTAGGAAATGGCAACCTGCTCCAGTATTCTTGCCTAGAAAATCCCATGGAGAGAGGAATCTGGTAGGCTACAGTCTGTAGGGTCAAAGAGTCAGACACGACTGGGAGATTTAGCATGAACACAACTGCATTGTAAGTCAAGGAAGACCTTTATATAGATAAGTCTATTCATCAATCTATACCTGCTACATCCCAAAGGCCAGCTGGGTCCTGAAGAGAAGACCACTGTGACTGACTCTGGGGGATGCTGGGATGAGCACAGCAGTCTTCAGTTGTCACTGAGATGGACACTGTTATCACAGCCTAACCTATAATCCCTCTCCATGCTCCCTGTGGACTTTTAGCTGGTGGTCCAAATCTTTCATGCCATGACAAGTTCTGAAGAGACCACCTGGATTGTAATAGGTAAATGGTCTCTCTCCAAGGCTTGGGTAAATAGATCATGTGATCTAGATCTAGATCTCTCTATCCACACACATACTCACACAAACACATTCCACTGGTTCAATTTCTCTTGAGGACCCCAGTGAATAAAGTTAGGATTCACCAACTGACCACCATCTGTTCTCTCTTTCTTGCTCACACCCTACAATTCTGCTATTCATTATACCTTCTCTTTAGAGACAGCCCTGAATGTTCCTCAATTACTGCCAATTATTGTATCTCATTGAAAAAACCCCCTAGTGGATATAAGTCGTGGAGAGTCTCCTGACCAAAGGGTCTCTTTGGAATAGCACTATGAACATATCCCAACCCTCTTTACCACCAAGCTCAGTTCCTACTCGCATAGTCTTGCCAACTCTTTCTTGGCCCTGATGGCAGGCACTTGTTGAAGGGGACAGGTCTCTCAGTTGCAAAGAGGAATCAGATTCATCTTGGGCTGGCATGTATTTATTCTCCCCCATAAATACCTCTTGAAGTAGGAAGGAAGAGGGAAGGGCACACACTTTATAAGGACATGCCATAAACTGATTAGAACCAAATAGATTCAAAATGGGCTTTCCAGGTGACTCAGTGGTAAAGAATCTGCCTGTCAATGCAAGAAGTACAAGAGACTCATGTTAGATCCCTGGGTCAGGAAGATCCCCTGGAGTAGGGAATGGCAACCCACTCCAGTATTCTTGCCTGGAAAACTCACAGATAGAGGAACCTGGCGGGCTACAGTCCCTGGGGCTGCAAAGAGTTGGACATGACTAAGCTATGGTTTTTCCTGTGGTCATGTATGGATGTGAGAGTTGGACTGTGAAGAAGGCTGAGTGCTGAAGAATTGATGCTTTTGAACTCTGGTGTTGGAGAAGACTCTTGAGAGTTCCTTGGACTGCAAGGAAATCCAACCAGTCCATTCTGAAGGAGATCAGCCCTGGGATTTCTTTGGAAGGAATGATGCTAAAGCTGCCTCCAGTACTTTGGCCACCTCATGTGAAGAGTTGACTCACTGGAGAAGAATCTGATGCTGGGAGGGATTGGGGGCAGGAGGAGAAGGGGACGACAGAGGATGAGATGACTGGATGATATCACTGACTCGATGGACATGAGTCTGAGTGAACTCCGGGAGTTGGTGATGGACAGGGAGGCCTGGCATGCTGCGATTCATGGGGTTGCAAAGTCGGACACAACTGAGAGACTGAACTGAACTGAAGCTACTGAGCACATATACAGGTCTGAGATGGTGGACAAGCCAACTTCCACTAGATCTTGATCCTCAGTATACGCTCATTGTAACATAGCAAGCTAAATGACACAATCACAGGCACCATGACTACTTCACCAAAGACCAAAAAGTGGATGGTGACCCAGTGCCTAGAAATCTCCACCCCTTCTCCAAAATAGTTGGACTAATCCTCCCACTCATTAGCCTATGAAATTACTCAGTCCATAAAAGCTGATCACACCATATTTTGATGGCACTCTCTCCTTCCAAGATGGCCCATACTGTCGGTGAATTATGTTTCTCTCTAAATAAATCCACTTCTTACCTATCACTTTATCTCTCACTGAATTCTTTCTGTAATGAGACATCAAGAACCCGAGCTTCATTAAATCCTGAAACCAGGTTTGTGGTCTCAGTTGGAAGACCATGGGTTTTGAGTCCTGGTCGAGGGGTTAAAGTCCCTATCTGAGTTACACATTTTCATCTTTGGTAGAAAGGAAAAGTGAAAGTGAAGTTGCTCAGTCATATTCAACTCTTTGTGACCCCATGGACTGCAGCCTCTCAGGCTCCTCTGTCCATGAGATGTTCCAGGCAAGAGTACTGGAGTGGGTTGCCATTTCCTTCTCCAGAAAACAGGAGACAAAACAAAACTTGCAACTCCAAGGTCTTAGCCAGAAGAGAGAAGGAACTCAAAGACTGATCCTGAAAGTTCTACTCAGGGGTGCTAACCAGGGCAGGAAGGGGCTGAAATCCCACCAGCTCTGTGGAGTCAAAGGGAAGATCAGAAGCAGCAGTAGCTGATGACATAAGTTAAAAGGATAATTTGTGCTATGCTACATTTTAACTTTTTAAAATGTAAATCTTTTAATTTTCTACATGAAATATACTTTAACATGAATTCTCACAGATTTTGTTTTATGGATTTCTTTATAATTTTCTAAAGTAACAGAATTTTGGTGTTGCTGTTGTTCTAGGCGCTAAGTCCTGTCTAACTCTTCTGTGATCCCATGGACTGTAGCCCCCCAGGCTTCTCTGTCCATGGGGTTTTCCAGGCAAGAATACTGGAGGGGGTAGCCATTTCCTTCTCCAGGGGATCTTCCCGACCCAGGAATTGAACCCTGGTCTCCTGAATTGCAGGCAAATTCTTTATGACTGAGCCAATAGGAAAAGTCCTTTTTAAATGTTACACAAATTAATATTGTCATAGACAGTAGTGCAGTTTTGCTGGAGTTTGGCATTCACCACATGACCCGAGGAATTAAATACAAACTTGATTGTACATTTGCATTTTTCCAAGACAGGAGTCATCACTTTAATCAGATTCTCAAAGGGATTAGCAATGCAAAGGAAGACACTTTGCCTATAGTAAATTCCTAGAAGTAGAACTAAGGCAGCAATGAATATGAACACTTTTAAGGTTCTGATGTAATTTTAAAATGCCTTTCAGAAACATTTTGCCAAGTTTTATTCCTAATAGCTGTGTATGCAACTCTTTACACAGACCAGACATTTCTCAACAACGGTGATCATCATCTCTAGCATTTCTGCCAATTTAACAGATGAAAAATATTATCCTGTTATTTTGCAAATAAGATTAATTTTTATATGTTTATTTCTTCCTTGATAAATGACATGTTCAATTTGTTGGCCCCTCTTTGCTTCTACAGAGGGTTATCTTCTTTTCAATATTTGTATCTCACCTTGTTTTACATCAGGCTTCCTTGGTGGCTCAGATGGTTAAGAATGCCTAGGATGCAGGAAACCTGAGTTCAATTCCTGGGTCAGGGTGATCCCCTGGAAAAGGGAGTAGCAACCTACTTCAGTATCTGTGCCTGGAGAATCCCACGGACAGAGGGGCCTGGCAGGCTACAGTCCATGGGGCTGCAAAGAGTTGGATATAACTGAGCAACTGACAGTACACTATTTGTTTTACATCTCACTCCACTAGCCAATCTGTTCAGAACAATGATAGTAATACTGATGACAGTGGCAATCCTTGTCATTTATTTAAAATGCAAGACAATTCCAGAACACCAGAAACACACCCATGAGCAAATACAAGCAGCCAAAGGCATGTCAACAACTTCTGTATTACCTAGTGAGCCATTATCAGTAGCTCATACAACTCATAACCAAGAGTTACTACACTATAAGATGATACAAGAGACATCTTCTAATTTCTTTCCCAACTTTAACATCTCAAAAAACCTGAAATTCATTTTCTAGCACTCAGAAGATGAGAAAAAGCTTTCTGACTGTATGCATTCTATTTTAAAATTCCATCAGAGTAGGGCTTCCCCGATAGTTCAGTTGGTAAAGAATCCACCTGCAATGCAGGAGACCCCAGTTCAATTCCCTGGGTCAGGAAGATCTGCTGGAGCAGGGACAGGCTATACACTCCAGTACTGTTGGGCTTCCCTTGTGATTCAGCTGGTAAAGAATCTGCCTGCCATGTGGGAGACCTGGGTTTGCTCCCTGGGTTGGGAAGATCCCCTGGAGAAGGGAAAGGCTACCCACTCCAGTATTCTGCCCTGGAGAATTCCATGGACAAGTCCATGGGGTCACAAAGAGTCGGACTCAACTGAGGGACTTTCACTTTCACATGCAGCAAAAAACAGTAAAAGTCATCCACAAAGCGCACAAAAACTCTAGGAACAACCTGCTTCATTGTAGGGACTTTCTATTGAATTGTCTTTTCCCAGAAGCACATAATTCTCTAACAGTGTAGCTTACCATGCTCTTAGGAAAAAATCTGTGCATTCAGGTATCAGTATAAACATATGTACATTCATATCTACATGTATACATGATGTGTAATTAAACTCATGAGTCAAAATCCTATCAATATTCATTACAGAAGAGGGAAAATATGAAAGAATGCCAAAATGAGAAGTCATTTGGCTACAGAACTTTTCCAAGATAACAGCTCCTGTTTCTTTACGTTATCTTTTTATAGCTCTCCAACAGAAGTGCATTCCCTGAAGCGAGACAAGAGATTGTGAGAACCAGCCTACTGTACAAAAGATCCTGCAGCCCCATCTGTGAAATTGCCTGATGGAGCACGTAGTCATTAGCTTCCAGTCTCCCACCCCCATTACAGTGCAGGATGAGGGCCACGACTCATGAAAACCTTTGTGATTTCTCTAGCTGTCAAAATGCAGAGCTTCTCCAGCAGAGTTCTAAAATGGCAATAATTCTAAACTGGGAAATCAAGGACTCAGAACTGCTGAAGCAACAAACCCATTATCCTGAAGTTAGACCGACTATATACATATAGAGTTTTTGATTCAGCTGAATCAAATCACTTGTCCTTAATATTTTCTTCTAAAAAGTCCACCTTGGGACTTTCCTGGAGGTACAGTGGTTAGGACTTCGCCTTCCAATGCAGGGAGTGTGGATTCGATCCCTGGTGGGAAACCTAAGATCCCACAGGTCTCGGGGCCAAAAAACTCAAACTCAAAACAGAAGTGATACTGTAACAAATTCAGCAAAGACTTTAAAAATGGTTCACATCCAAAAAAGAGAAAAATCTTTCAAAAAAGAAAAAGTCTGCCCTCTCAAATATTTACATAAATACACTTTCAGCGTACAGTATGGTAATTACCAAATAACAGTGGGTTTGGAACAGTCCCATGAAGCCGTGACCACACTACTTAAGTGCTGTGTGGATACTGGTGAGTGTGCACAGTATCTCTGTACAGGACACTTACAGAGAAACATACCTGTCCCATCCCTAAGCCCATCAATGCCCCCACCTCAAACTAGAGTGAAGTTGCAGTTTTGCCACTGAAAGCTCTCTATGGAATAAACCTTAATACCATGAGACGCTGGGCAGTGGTCCAAGGGTTGTAACATAAAACCAAAAGCAATCACATTCTTAAGTGTCAATCACTGTGTTTTGAGGATCTCCTAATACTTCCTATGAAGAAAATAACCATTGGCTATGCAGAATAGATTAGAAAACCATCAGACTGGCTGGCAGTGCAAACAATACAGGAGAAAAGACTTGAACAGAAACTAGGCAGGAAAGCCAAGTGAAACAGAGGTTTGATTCCAGTGTTCTTGGATTTCTAATTTTCTTTTAAGGTTCTCTACAGACACTCTCAACAATCACCAAGATTCCTGAGCTCTGTAGGAACTCTAGTCCAACTTAATGACAATTTGATGTGCAAACTTCTTTTCCTCTCCATTTTCCTCTTACATGGAGGAAATAAATTCAAACTGTCTGTAAAATTTTACAAAAAGTAAAGGAACAAAAAAGGAAACACAGAAATTTATAATCCATTTAAGCTTCCTTGCTGGCTCAGAAGGTAATCTGCCTGCAATGGGAGAGCAATTCCTGGGTCAGGAAGATCCCTCCAGAGAAGGAAGTGGCAACCCACTCTAGTATTTTTGCCTGAAGAATTCCATGGACAGAGGAGGCTGGTAGGCTACAGTCCATGGAGTCACAAAGAGTCGGACACAACTCAGTGACTAACAAGATTTTATTCAAAAAAAAAAGGAAAAACAGCTTTTGGACCCAAAGATATTTGAATCCTTACTGTCATCTGAATCATGGATTTGATAGCAAGTAATTGGGCTAATTAACTGATGCGCGGTCTTTGAAAACTGAAAATTACTCAATCTTGGTTTCATCACCTACAGAATGAGGATTCATTTAGCAAATGTTTGCATGTTTATGCTGTCAGAGGTTGAGAATGCATCAGTGAAAAACAAGACAACTGAAGTTAACAATCATTTGTGGAATAAAAGAAATAATAATACCTATAATATAGGATTGTGACAAGGAGGAAATTAAATGAGATGATGTGAATAAATGTACAGTGCACTGTAAACTCAGTTACAAAAAAAAAGGCAGGGCTAGAGGAGGTTGTCTTTATGACTGTTACAAACTGATGTGGCTTACTGGGCCAGCCTGGATTCTCCTCCAGTTCCCAAATTCTCTTTTTTCCTGCTTTCTAGGCCACTGGTAGGTAACATTTCCCTCCTGTAATACTGGCCTAAATCCTTCCCATGTTGTCTACAGACAGACTTGGACTAAATAACTTCCTTCGGGAAAGCTCTCTGTCTAGTGATAGGTCAAGAGTATCCTTCAGTTTTCCAGCTCAACGGAAGGACAGAGAAATGTATGGACTCAGAGTCCCACAAAAATATGGAACCTTCCTGGCTTAGGCTCCCATTGCTGATCATGTCTAGAGGACATTGGTTAGTTCCTGCCCTCCGCAGCCATTGCTGCTGCTGCTGCTGCTAAGTCACGTCAGTCGTGTCCGACTCTGTGCGACCTCATGGACTATAGCCTACCAGGCTTCTCCGTCCATGGGATTCTCCAGGCAAGAGTACTGGAGTGGGTTGCCATTGCCTTCTCTGTCTGCAGCCATTAGCAAAGGATAATTTTGCTAAAGCAATCTGATGATATTGTAATGTCAAAACACTCAGTAACAGAAATTAACCTAATGTAGAACCGTTAACACCTGTGGCTCCCAAGGTTACAATGGCCCAGAAAAATGCACACACAGGGAATCATCTTCTCACAGATACTAGGGGGAAAACAATCACATAAAAAATATGCATCTATGTGTGAGAGTGTTCATGTATGAGTGTTCCTGTCCAAGAAGTTTTAGACTTTTTTGTGATGCTGGATATGGGGAGAAAATCTCCAGTTAAATTTTCTATTTTAAATATTTTGTTGTTCAGTTGCTAAGTCATGTCTGATTGTTTATGACTGTATGGACTACAGCACACCAGGTTTCCCTGTCCTTCATTATCTCCTGGAGTTTGCTCAAATTCATGTCCATTGAGTCAGTGATGCCCTCCAACCATCTCATCCACTGTCATCCCCTTCTCCTCCTGCCCTCAATCTTTCCCAGCGTCAAAGTCTTTTCCAATGAGTCAGTTCCTCGCATCAGGTAGCCAAAGTATTGAAGCTTCAGCTTCAGCATCTGTCCTTCCAATCCTTCAGGATTGACTGGTTTATTCTCCTTGCAGTCCAGGGGACACTCAAGAGTCTTCTGCAGTACCACAATTCGAAAATTTCAATTCTTTGGTGCTCGGCCTTCTTTATGGTCCAACTCTCATATCCATGCATGACTACTGGAAGATAATCCTATTTTAATGAACATGTTTAGCCACAAGATTCCATAATAAGTTTCTACTACAACTTGATTAACCATTAAGTCTTGATTAACCATTAATCAAGTTAATTAACCATTAACCATTAATCAAGTCAATTAATTAATCATCAATCAAGTAATTCTTGATTAACCATTCCTACTTGCTACTAAAGGCCTTCCTACCTCATGGCTGGAATTTGACTTTGAGAGCCTCTTTTTCAACAAATAGAGATCAATAAAGCATTTGCTACTTTGAAGATAGATTTATGTGTTGAGCCATTTTCTTTTCCAGAAACCCTCCTAAAGGAAATATATTTATTTGGCTATCTATTGTCTAATTTGTCCTGTGGGAGATGCTTATCTCAAACAGGAAGACAAAAAAAAACTGAATTTAAAACTCCCTGGGGGTTACTTGGCATTTAGTTAACATGAAGGAAAAAAGAACTGATAATAATTTCAGGAGCTGGCACCATGAGAAGACTGGAACCTTCCTGGCTTAGGCTCCCATTGCTGATCTAGTTCATGACTGCATGAACTAGAAAGGGCTTCCCTAGGGGCTTGGTGGTAAAGAATTCTCCTGCCAATGCAGGAGATTTGGGTTCGATCCCTGGGTCAGGAAGATCCCCTGGGGAAGGGAATGGCAACCCACTGCAGTATTCTTGCCTGGGAAATCCCATGGACAGAGGAGCCTGGCGGGCTACAGTCCATGGGGTCACAAAAGAGTCGGACACAACTTAGCTACTAGAACAATGCTCTAGGAATAAGAAATCAGTAGAACTTTACGTTAAGCAAACTGAAAATTTTCTTTATAAGCAGGAATTGTATTTATCGGGATGGCCAAGAAGTTCATTCAGGCCAAGAAGTTTATTCGGGTTTTTCCGTAAGATGGAAAAGTCTGAATGAACTTCTTGGCTAACCCAATAACAAAAGGCTCTAAGACTAAAACACATCTTTGTCTCACACAGCTTACATTTCTAGATACCAAAAATAATCCTTGTAAAAACGTTCTTTCAGTAAGTTAATGATTGTAAGTGGCATTTTAGTCAACCATGATTTGAAGCAACAAAAACTTGTGCCACAAAAATCTAACAGGACATTTGTAAACATATACGTAATATGATCATTTCTAGGAAGAAAATAGATTTCTATCAATGAAGACATCTGTGAGGCATATAAATGTATATAAATGTGTAATATGTGCCATATTTTGGTTCAAACTGTCTTTTTCTTACTGGACATTTCTCTTAAAACTAAGCTTATCTGATTTTCTAAATCTATTAAGGGAAATAGTTTGAACACCACCAAAACGGTCTTCCCAGATGGTGCCAGTGGTAAAGAATCCACCTTCCAATGCAGGAGATGCAAGAGACAAGGGTTTGATCCCCCAGGTCAGGAGAACCCTGAAGAGGAGGAAATGGCAACCCACTCCAGTGTTCTTGCCTAGAAAATTCCACTGGTAGGGGAGATTGGAGGGCCATACAGTCCATAGGGTTGCAAAGAGTGGGACACATCTGAGCAACTGAGCACACATTAAGGGAAACATTTTGAACACCACCTAAACAGAATTTTCAAAAACTGTAAATTCAGAAATGATAAATACATTATGCTGATTAGAAAATGAAAAACAAGCATTTGTTCATTCAAAAACAAATATCTCCTAAACATCTAAACTATGCCAGATGCTCCTGTAGGCATGTGGAGACAGAAGTGAATAACAGACAAAATCTCTGCCTTCAGGAAGGAAGAGAAAAATCACATTCTTTCATCTCAGTTCAGTTTAGTTCAGTTGTTCAGTCCTGTCCAACTCTTTGTGACCCCATGGACAGCAGCACACCAGGCTTCTCTGTCCATCACCAACTCCTGGAGCTCATTCAAACTCATGTCCATTGAGTCAGTGATGTCATCCAACCATCTCATCCTCTGTTGTCCCCTTCTCTTCCTGCCTTCAATCTTGCCCAGCATCAGGGTCTTAGTCAGTTCTTTGCATCAGGTGGCCAAAGTATTGGAGATTCAGTTTTAGCTTTAGTCTTTTCAATGAATATCCAGGACTGCTCTCCTTTAGGATGGACAGGTTTTATCTCCTTGCAGTCCAAGGGACTCTCAAGAGTCTTCTCCAATACCACAGTTCAAAAGCATCAATCCTTCGGCACTCAGCTTTCTTTATGGTCCAACTCTAACATCCTCATCACTCATCACATACATAACTATTGGAAAAAACATAGCTTTGACTAGATGGACTAGTTGGCAAAATAATGTCTCTGCTTTTTAACGTGCTGTCTAGGTTTGTCATAGCTTTTCTTCCAAGGAGCAAGAATCTTTTAATATCAGGGCTGCAATCACCATCTACAGTGATTTTGGAGCCCAAAAAGTAGTCTCTCTCCCTTTCCTTGTTTTTCCACCTATTTGCCATGAAGTGATGGGACCAGATGTCATGATCCCAGTTTTTTGAATGTTGAGTTTTAAGCCAGCTCTTAAGTCATACAAATGGATGGTAACCAAAATCAGTAAGTATATACTGGGGGGTTTAAAATGCTCATAAGAGGCAAGGTGGGGTGTGACCAAAAAATAAAAAAAATCCCAGAGTTTTCATACAATGAGGTACCACCTCAGACCAGTCAGAATGGCCACCATTAAAAAGTCTTCAAACAATAAATGCTGGAGAAGGTGTGGAGAAAAGGGAACCGTCTTACACTGTTGCTGGGAATGTAAACTGGCATATCCACTATAGAAAGCGGTATGCACTGTGCAATGCTTGGTCACTCAGTCGTGTCTGACTCTTTGGAACCCGTGGACTGCAGCCCGCCAGGCTCCTCTATCCATGGAGATTCTCCAGGCAAGAATACTGGAGTAGGTTTCCATGCCCTCTTCCAGGGAATCTTCCCAACCCAGGGATTGGACCCAGATCTCCCACACTGTTGGTAGATTCATTTCTGAGCCACCCGGGAAGCCCAGAAAGCAGTATCTAGGTCCCTCAAAAACTTGAAAGTAGAGTTACTATAAGATCCATCAATCCTACTCCTGGGCACACACCCAGACAAAATTATAATTCAAAAAGATACATGCATCCTGATGCTCGTAGGAGCACTATTTATAATAGCCAAGATGTGCAAACAACCTAAATGTCCACTGACATATGAATATATAAAGAAGACGTGGAATACATATAATGGGATACCACTCAGACATGTGTAAGAACAAAATAATGCCATTTGCAAGAACACGAATGGACCTGGAGATTATCATACCAAATGAAGTAAGTCAGAAAGAAAAAGATACATATTATATCACAGATATATGGACCTACGCTATGGCACAAGCAAGCATACCTATGAAACAGAAATAGACTCACAGATACAGAGAACAGACTTGTGGTTGCCAAAGGAGGGGGAAGCGGGGAAGGAAAGAGCTGGAAGTTTGGGGCTAGTGGATACAAACTAGCATATGCATACTATGAATAAACAGTGGGGTTTTACTATATAGAACAGGGAAATATATTCAATATCCTCTGATAAACCATAACGGAAAAGAATATGAACAAGAGTACCTATGTGTGTGTGTGTAGGTAAAATATATGCTGAATTACTTTGCTGTACAGCAGAAATGAACACATTGTAAATCAACTATACATCAATAAGATTAAAAAAAAAGTTTTCAATCAAGTTGGAATCAACAAACATGAAGTGATCACTGATAATACAAAACAAAAGGTAATTACGTGATGGATTGTTTGTTATAATCCATCCACCCCACATGGGTCATAAGAGGCGAGATTTAATGAGGTTGATGTAAGCTGACCTTGAACAAAGGGTTGAGTAGGTTTAAAAGGAGAGATTCCACAGAAAGTTTGGCTGAGGAATTAAACGTGAGCGCATGTCAAGGGCAGAAGATTGTCTGGCTAAAGTAGGGCTTGTGTTTTTGAGAAAAGTAGGGTGCCGTGCTGGAAATGTAAGAGATTATGAAAGAACTTGATGACAGGTAAGATAGATAGAACCAATGTTAGGAAGCCAAGGAAAATTTGGCAGGGTGAGTCAAATAATGAGAGCACTGCTCATGGAAGTTTAAACTGGTGGATGGGGTCAAAGTCAACCACAATGCGACCGACCAGTCATAGAGAAAAATGCTGTGCCTCAGCGGAAAACTATGCTCCGTCTAGACTCTCAAGAGCAGCACCAGGGTTACCAGATTCTGCTTCTGTGGGAGTCTTTAACAATTCTGAGTTTAAGTGATAGCAATGCAAAGTAATTCTTGCATAAATTCTGTCCTGTTCAGAAGCAATCTGAGCTACTTCTATGCCCTCTGGGGGAGGCAGGAGGCAGGGGTGGGGAGGGCGGATTTTGCCTCCATTTGTACATTCATTTCAATATTCCTGATCTATCAGTAAGCCTATTCTTCAGATTCTCTTTGAATTGGCTGTAACTTCTGCCTGGGCCCCTCACTGATTGATGAGTATCATAAATTCTGAACACATGTTCATTTTATGCCCATATGAAAGTCAGCATTTTGCCTTTCTGGAAACCTGTCCTGAAGGGTAAAGTCATAGCACAGGAGAGAGGTGAGTATCAGTGCAAATGGAGAGAAGAAGAGAAACCAGACTTCAAAGAAAATGATGGACAAGGCATGGTGACTCAATAGGGACTCTGGGTAATTCCCCACTTCTCACTGTGGTCTTATCATTCACGACTGGCACTCATGACTGCAAAATTTACAAATCTTCAACAAACTGTGAGACCCGGCACAGGTGGCAATACACCGAGAAGAGAGACAAAGCATTTTAAGCGACTTTGTTCCCTGACATTTGCTAATTTTTGCAAATCCTCCCCAATTCCTCCCAGGTGCTCAAGAACAGCTGCCCTCCTGAGACTGATGCCAAACACCAATTTACCTATGACTTATCTCTTTGCTTCAACCTTCCCTGAGGAGGAAGAAGGAGAAATAAACAAGGGTAATTTAACATGTTTAAAAGGTTTTCCTTGTTTCCAGCTAAGACACAACTGGAAAGAAGGAATTGAAAAACAAGCAGAGGATAAATACTATCGGGAAACAGGAAAAAGATAAAAGGTTAAGTTTGCCTCAGATATCTTCCCATTTGATTAATCTATATGGGATAATTAGAAACTGACTGACCATAACCACAGTTTCTCTTGCCCGTAGACTCAAACTAGAAGAAAACCAATTACTGGTGTCTTTTAAGTTATCTATCTATCTATCTATCTATCTATATATATATATATATAAAATACATGTTTAATTCAATACACAAAGTACATCATGTGGTAAATTGAAGACAACACCACCTAAACAAGTAAACTCACCAACATATCTACCATTGTTTTAAAATCCAGGACAGGTTCTGAGAATGTAGCCATAAATGCTGGATTAGAACTTTTACAAAAACACAGCCTGGTTTCAATAATGATAACTCACTTGTAACAGTCTGAAACTGTGCAAAGTGTTTCCGTATAGATTAACAGACTCAACTTTAACCTGTAAGTCAAAGTTCCCAGTTCACACATGAGCAAGCTGAGGCTTGAGAGGCTGGGTGACTTGCTCAAGTGGACACAATTTGTTAAGAGCTGGAATTCAAATCCAGGAAAATCTTAAATTCCAGTGAACTCCTTATTAACCATCAAAGGCATATTATCTGTGTTCCACACACAGTCTGTTATTTTGAGTAATGGAGCATATCTATTCACGGATACTGTTCCTCATTCCCAGTGAAATCTCAAGGGCTGCTCTCAGGAATCCTTTTCGTAATTCTTGAATCCAGATTAACCAAAGAATAAGAATATTATGGGAGTATAGAAGTCACAGAGAAAGAGTCAACTTTTAGGAGACTGAATGATTCATGGCCCCAAGTAATAGCCAAACCCTTGGTCATGTACGACCACAATATTGCTGTTTAACTAGGTACTGAGTTTGGTGAGATTTGTTACACAGCAATATTGCGGCCATAGATAACTAATACACTCTGTCTTCCCTTAGGCACACTACCTTCCTGGCTTTGACCCCTGAACATATCTCTTTAAGAAGAAAGAATAAGTTGAACAATTAATTGATCTCTCTTTAGGAAACTGGAATCTGAAATGGTAAATGTAGCATATTAATATGGCTTCAGCAAAATATCATATAAATGAATCTTCTTAAAAAATAAAAATTTATCTCTGACTATAGCCCAGAATTAATGTTTCACCTGTTATTTGCTTCTTTGTTTCCTCCCCAAGACAATGACCAAGCAATATAACAGTCAAAGATGCTCACACACCTCTTGCTCAAATCAGTTTCCAAGGTAATAAACTGCATTGCCTTCATGCTTAAAACAAATCCACATCAGGGACCCTAGTGGTCCATCCTCTAGCATACTTCAGTACTAGAGACCCATATTTCCTGAATGTTTATGACCTGAAGTAAAGAAAAGAGAAGCAGAATCATCTCTGTACCAGAAGAGGAGCTATTCTTTCCTTCGTAGGAAGATGAGGCAAAAGGGTCTATTCGGCCAAAGAAACACTGGCTTCACAGGACATGGTATTTTTCCAGGATGTTTTTTCCAACTGGAAAGTAATATTAACATAACAGACAGAAATTATTATTTTTACTGACCTCAAGATGTGCTGAACATCACTGAGGCAAAACCATAAACAAACAGAAACAACCAGCATGCAAAAAAATAATAAAAAAAGACTCATTTTTTATCTTTGGTTCTGTTGATTGCTCCTTCCTCTTGCAAGCAAGCCTTATTTTTCCCTGCTTCATCAAAATAAACACTGAAAACAGAACTAATTTAAGGGAGAAAATGTCCTACACCATGATAACTAAAATTATCTATGCAAATATCAGGACTTAACAAGTAAATTCGGAGAAGGCAATGGCACCCCACTCCAGTCCTCTTGCCTGGAAAATCCCATGGGCAGAGGAGCCTGGTGGGCTGCAATCCATGGGGCTGCAAAGAGTTGGACACGACTGATCGACTTCACTTTCACTTTTCACTTTCATGCATTGGAGAAGGAAATGGCAACACACTCCAGTGTTCTTGCCTGAAGAATCCCAGGGACAGGGGAGCCTGGTGAGCTGCCGTCTATGGAGTCGCACAGAGTCGGACATGACTGAAGCGACTTAGCAGCAGCAGCAGCAGCAAGTAAATTACTAAATATGTTATGAATATCACTAGTGAATGAAAGCCTGGTTAAAATGATATTTCAGCTCCATTAGTCAGTAGAACAGCTCAACCTTAAGGACTAACTGCTTTTGCTTCAATGTTCCAGAGAGGCTGAGAAGGCACTTGAGAATTCACACGCATTAATAGAAAAATGCTCATCTCAAAAGTATGGCACAGAGAATGGACACAGCATTTTCTACCCATATTCATTGAGAGCTGGAAAGGAGCAGAAGATGTTTAAAATTAGTATTCAGTATGCACTGAAAATGGGACAGTGATATTTTGCTGACCTAAATGTTTACAAAAGAATTAAAAGGCAATTAGAAACGCAAAGCTTTTCTTCCTTTGAGGGAGGATACAATTATCAAGGGCAGTTATGCCGTGCTCAAAGGCTGTGTGTCCCCTTAGTAAAGAGTGGCCAGAATAAATTTAATCCCCGTGGGCTTGCCCAGGGCTTTGTTACCTGGACACCTGAACACCAGAGAACTCTTTCCCAAACCTATTCTCCATCACACCATCTCAGAGTTACAATAGAATATTGCTGAATATCTTCTTGCGAAATCAATAAAAACACCTCCAGCATCTTTACCCACCAACTTCAGAGGATTCAAACCCACTAGTGGAAAACACCACATTCTAAAAAAAGAGAAAAAGATGAGTCCACAGCAGGCACTCTTTAATGGTCTCCCTTTGTCCCTTCACGTGTTTGGGTTTCTCTTTAGTAGCTGTTCCTCTTCCAGCACAGAAGGTACCAAGCCATATTATCAGTGATTGCAACTCAGTGAGAGCTAGTGGGAGAAAAAAGAATCTCCTCTGGCTAAACGAACGTTCACATTTATAAACTGGTTATACTGTGAAGATGCCCAGACGTCAGACTCTCTTGCCGACACACATCTGGAAGTCTCCTGGTGGTTTTCCTGAGGGCGAGCTGCAGAACTCCAGCTCTTTGCCAGCCACTCATTTCCATTCAATCTCAGTGTTATTGCACCTTCCAAGAGACTTGACAAACATGCCAAGTCAATAAATGTGCTTTTGATCACATCCATTAAGTTAAATTGAGAGTAAGTTTTAAAAAAAAGGAGGTGGACCTACAGGAGAACAGAGACTGAACCTGGTTTTTTCTACCATTGATTTGTACCATGTCCTTAAGGTATATTTGTCAACCATGACACAAGACTACAGAGGAAAAAAAAATCCATTCCCACAGCTTCAAAAATCCATGAAAAGTGATGTAGCCAAAAACGAAAAAGTGACAATACTTCAAAAAGGAGCCACGTGTGAAATGACCTGTAAGGATATAACACTGTCTTTCTTCAGTGTCAATATAGTTTTTAAAATATACATTTGAAGTTATTTCAAGATTCTTTAGCTCAAAACACAACAAAGGTAACTTAGAAACCTCTTCTTGTGGCTAAATTGTGCATTTTCTACAGGACAAGAAACAAAAGGAGAAATGGATAAGAAATGAGGCAATGGATGAGAAACAGTAGAACTGATGAATATGGGTCTGTGTGTGTGTAGTTAATTTGGTTAAAGTTGTATTCATTTTTAAAGTAAAGAAGGACATTAAGGATAAGTAAATTATATTACACACAATGACTTGAATTCATGTAATAAATACTGAAGCATCTTGAGCAAAATGAAATGTCAGCATCTCTAGCTCTTACTCGTGAAAATACATGAAGTTAACATGTATGGAGTACATACTACGTAGTCAGCGTCAAGCTAGGTGTTTTCACATATGATCATACATGTGCACTTCAGGATCATTTCACCTCAGAGAAGGAAAGTGAGTCTCAGAGAGGTCAATTAATTTGTCCAGTTCCCTAGTCTAAGGGACATCCCTGGGTCTTGAACCCAAGCATTTTCTGAATCCAATTTCAGTGTGCTTTCATCAAACCATGCTAAAAGGATGTAGGAACTGAATACTAAATCAGACCAAGTGATCTCAGCTAACAAGTTTACTATGTAAGTGCCATGATACCTTCCCTTCACATGAGGCTATCTAGCAAATATAATTCAATAAACCAGTTGTAAATTTTACTGAATGACATTTTTATCTCACCTTGTAACATCTCCCCGAAATGGAATTTCCTTCATTCAACAAGTATTTACTGAGTGAATACCATGCGCCAAGCATTTTTCTAGCTTCTAGGGATTTCACAAGGAGCAGATTCCCTATTTTCATGGAGTTTACAGTCCAGTGGATGATAGAGAGATAAGCATCCCCTTGCAATCAGTGCTGGGTGCTGTGTTCCAGGAAATACAAGGTGCCCTGAGGCTTAGAGAAGAACTCCAAACCCAAACTTGGGGGAACAGAGAAGCATCACAGAGCAAAGGATTCAAGGCTGAGATCTAAAGAACTGGAAGAAGGGGGAGGACACATTGAGTCTGGAGAAGAAATTGGTATGTATAGTCACATGAAGACATTTGCACTCTGTCTTGACCTCAGTGGAGGAGGAATGGGCAACCTCCTCCAGTATTCTTGCCTGGAGAATTCCATGGACAAAGGAACCTGGCAGGCTATACCGTCCCTGGGGACAAAAGAGTCGGACACGACTGAGTGACTGACACATTTTTTACCTCAATGGTGTGGCCATTCAAGAGTTTCAAGCAGCCAAAAGGCAGTCACAGATTTTCTTGTTTGAGAAGGATCCTTTCTATTGCGATGGGATGAATGGATTTAAGGACTGGCAGTGGGCAGGCAAGTTAAAAGTCTACAGCAATAGTTAGAGAAAAAGAAGGTGGTGGTTTAATTGGGTGGAGAGGGGCTAAGAAGAAGTTAGTGGAAGTAAAGTCAAGCTGACCATGACTGACTAGCTGTTGGTGATCATGGGTGATTCCAGTAGTCGGGGAGGGGGGCTAGTGCCACTCCCAGAAGAAAAAACAACTTGGGAAGAGAAACGATGAATTAAGGTTTCAATGAGCTGAGTTTGTGTATCTGTCAGGCCGTCTAGAGGAGACGGTATGGTCTGGGCTGCCTATAAATTATGCTTTTTAGGAAAATCTTTTGAATGGCAGTAAGCAATGAACTTTCTTTCGGCTTCCTTAAAGCATAACAGTCTCAGAACTAACTCTCTGAATCTGTAAAAAGAGCTTACCTGTCTGAAGTTTTTGAAGAGCCATTCTCCCTTTGCTGAAGAGAAATTTTGGAAAGTCATGATCACAAGACATGATCATATTAGAATCTTTCAATCTAACTTTTCACTTCTGGGAGTCAAAACATAATTAAAGGGAAATACAAGTGATTTTACTCAGATGCTGATTCCAACAGCAGCCTTATAATAATGTAAGCCTTCTAAAGCCAGCATAATGGAGCTGGCAGGAGTCATGGAAGGGTATGGTGAGTCCGAGTTGCAAACAGATGGTGGCTAGGAAAACTGTGAAATGTACAGAGCCTAGAGTAGCCTTTTAAGTGGACCAGACTCCAGAAAGCCATAACCAGATCACTGGCCCCATAGTGACAGTTTGCATTTTACTTTAACAGTCCTCACAGATGGACAACACATTCTCAAGATATTTGGAAAGAAAGATCTTGGCTGAGTGGTAAGCACCCGAGATGTTCAGAAACTGTTTTCAACTTCAACTATTCATTCAAGTACCCCAAGGGGAACACTTCTGACCTCCAGCAAGTATCCAGGATTCCAGAATCATCCTCCTTTGGCAAATAATGTTAAGTTCTAGAACAGTCTTTAGCGAAATAGGAAAAAAAAATATTTTTTTTCCCCAAAGCAGACTAGATGTAACATAGACAATAAGCAGAGTTGGTGGCTGTTTTCCCCACTTCCATGACCAATTAGGTCTTCAACAGAGATGCCATAAATAGTAGAAATGCTTGGCATGGTTGTGTGTTAGAGGTTTCTGCTGTCACAAGGAACAGGAGTTCCACTGGTGCTACAATTTCATAAATCCTTCTCCACTCTACGACATCGGCTATTCAAGTAAAACAAATACTTGCATGCAAAGCACATACACACAATGCATGCATGTCAATCCTTCAATTCAGAGAATGAAAATCGTAAGTGTATTTTCCAAGGTTTATTGAGATCATAATTTCCTCTTGAGAAAAGATTTGCTTTCACTGTATCTTTTTAAACTAAAGTTACAAATGGGCTTTTTGTGGTTCAAAAAAAATTAATAATAACAAAAGTTAGAAAAGTAAGAGAATTTTCTAGACACTGGCCTGGATGGCAAATCGAGCAGACTGCAGCTATTGTCTTGACCTCTCAAAGTCTTTCCCAACACATTTCCAAGGGTTCTGCTCCAGTGGTCACACATATTAGCCCATGGTTGATGAAAGTAATTTGTGTGTTTGACAGTAAACTATTAATGTGAGCGGTGGCCTCAACTGAAATATTTCATGAGTACAGAAAGAGCATAATTTGCACTTTTTCATGTAGCCCAAAGAAATGCATGTGATTCATAGACAACCATACTACCTCTAACTGTATTATAGCTGAAGGAAATCAAGCATTTAAAACTATGTTTTAAGTCTAGTGCCTCAGACAGTAAAAAATCTGCCTGTAATACAGGAGACCTGGGTTTAATCCCTAGGTCAGGAAGATCACTACAGTATTCTTGCCTGGAGAATTCCATGGACAGAGGAGCCTGGAGGGCTACAGTCTACGGGGTCGCAAAAAGTTGGACAGGACTAAGCAATTACTCTTTCATTTTTACACCACACACACATACACACACAAGGGGAAAAAAAATCATAAAAAGAACTAAACGGACAACAGTAAGAGACAGCATCTGGTAGAATCCAAGATTCTGTGCATTCACTCATTTACCAAATGCTAGGCACTAAGTCCAGTCCCTTCACTTCCTGGGAAATAGATGGGGAAACAGGGGAAACAGTGGTGGACTTTATTTTGGGGGGCTCCAAAATCACTGCAGATGGTGATTGCAGCCATGAAATTAAAAGACGCTTACTCCTTGGAAGAAAAGTTATGACCAACCTAGATAGCATATTCAAAAGCAGAGACATTACTTTGCCGACTAAGGTCCGTCTAGTCAAGGCTATGGTTTTTCCAGTGGTCATGTATGGATATGAGAGTTGGACTGTGAAGAAAGCTGAGCACTGAAGAATTGATGCTTTTGAATTGTGGTGTTGGAGAAGACTCTTGACAGTCCCTTGGACTACAAGGAGATCCAACCAGTCCATTCTGAAGGAGATCAGCCCTGGGATTTCTTTGGAAGCAATGATGCTGAAGCTGAAACTCCAGTACTTTGGCCACCTCATGCGAAGAGTTGACTCATTGGAACAGACCTTGATGCTGGGAGGGATGAGGGGGGCAGGAGGAGAAATGGACGACAGAGGATGAGATGGCTGGATGGCATCACCAACTCGATGGATGTGAGTTTGAGTGAACTCCGGGAGTTGGTGATGGACAGGGAGGCCTGGCGTGCTGTGATTCATGGGGTCGCAAAGAGTCGGACACGACTGAATGACTGAACTGAACTGAGGCACTAAGTTTCCATTCTTTCCCCATCTATTTGCCGTGAAGTGATGGAACCAGATGCCATGATCTTAGTTTTCTGAATGTTGAGTTTTAAGCCAACTTTTTCACTCTCCTCTTTCTCTTTTGTGACTGCAGCCATGAAATTAAAAGATGTTTGCTCCTTGGAAGAAAAGCTATGACAAACCTAGACAGCATATTAAAAAACAGAGACATTACTTTGCCAACAAAGGTCCATCTAGTCAAAGCTATGGTTTTTCCAGTAGTCATGTATGGATGGGAGGGTTGGACTACAAAGAAAGCTGAGTGCCGAAGAATTGCTGCTTTGGAACTGTGGTGTTGGAGAGGACTATTGAGAGTCCCTTGGACTGCAAGGGGATCCAACCAGTCCATCCTAAAGGAAATCAGTCCTGAATATTCACTGGAAGGACTGATGCTGAAGCTAAAACTCCAATACTTTGGCCACCTGATGCAAAGAACTGACTCAATGGAAAAGACCCTGATGCTGGGAAAAGACTGAAAGCGAGAGGAGAAGGGGATGACAGAGGATGAAATGGTTGGAGGGCATCACTAACAGGATGGACATGAGTCTGAGTAAACTCCAGGAGTTGGTGATGGACAGAGAAGCCTGGCGTGCTGCTGTCCATGGGGTCGCAAAGAGTCAGACACGACTGAGCAGCTGAACTGAACTGGGGCACTAAGTGATGAAAGCTCAAAACTCAAAAAGTCCCTGCCTTCAAAGACCTCATGATCAAGCAGGAAGACAATTCAATTTTCCAAGTGTTGTGGGACAGAGGGGAAGTATTTCAGTGGGGCTGCAGGGATCAAAGGAAGCCAATCAGAGGGTATCACACCTGAGTTGCAATCTGAAGCCTACCCAGAAGCTACCTAAGGACTTAGAACAAGTCACTTCTTGAAAATCACTCTTGTTGGGACTTCCCTGGTGGTCTAGTGGTTAAGACTTTGCCTTCTAATGCAGGGGGTGCAGGTTTGAACCCTCATCAGGGAACTAAGGTCCCACATGCCTTGTGAACAAAAAAGCAAAACATAAAAAATGAAGCAATATTGTAACAAATTCAATAAAGATTAAAAAAAAAAAAGAAAATCACTCTTGTTTTTATGTATAAAATGATGAACTAAAACAGTGGCAAAATAGCAATGCCCTTGGTATCCTGGCTGAAGTCAGAGCCTGGTTCATGATGCTGAGCCTTTTTCTCAAAGTGTGAGGACACTTGGGCTAGATTTGAACATATTCAGAATTTTCCTCCCTGATTCTCTGGTCCTTCAGAGACAGAGTTTCGGAAAGAGCAAGTTTCTATTTGGGGATATATTACATGCATACTGAAGACTCCTTTCTGAACACTACAAACCCCTCTGCACTGTGTAATCAGATGGCTACAGCTTCACTGCAGCAAGCCAAAGGGGACATCGCTGTCCTAACACTCAGCGTGGTCTGCTGACCCACCCAAATAAGGCTCATTAGTGCCCACAAATATCTCCACAGGCTTTCTTCTAACTCCACAGGAACTGATTATAACCAATTTATTAATGTATTCCATAATTACCTTTTGGGCTTCCCAGGTGGTGCTAGTGGTAAAGAATCTGCCTGCCAATGCAGGAGATGTAAGAAATGTGGGTTCGATACCTGGGGCCTGGGTCAGGAAAATCCCGAGTAGAAAATGGTACCTTACTTTAGTATTCTTGCCTTGAAAATCCCAGAGGCAGAGAAGCCTGGTGGGCAACAGTCCATAGACCACAAAGACTTGGACATGACTAAAAAAAAGGAAAGTGAAGTTGCTCAGTTGTGTCCAATCTTTGCGACCCCATGGACTGTAGCCCACCAGGCTCCTCCATCGTTGGGATTTTCCAGGCAAGAGTACTGAAGTGGGTTGCTATTTCCTTCTCCAGGAGATCTTCCCGACCCAGGGATCAAACCTGGGTTTCCAGCATTGCTGAGTGAGAGTGAGTGAGTGAAGTCGCTCAGTCGTGTCTGACTCTTTGCGACTCCATGGACTGTAGCCTACCAGGCTCCTCCCTCCATAGGATTCTAAATTACCTTTAAATAACTCTTTTGCTTTTTTGGTTTCAAGTCATTGCAGGAAGGTCAGGCTTATCAAAGACCCGCAAGGGTTTGAATCTGATGTGTCAGGTAACAGAAGAGGAGGGATGGAGGGAAGGCATGTCAATTTCAGACTCAGTTGCTCATTTGTCAAACTGAGGCCACCCCCTTCTGGCCGCTGGAACAAAAACAACCCTCCCCACTCCCACTGCCCTACTCCAGGCCCTCAACATCCCTCACATGGGGGATAGCACTAGTTTACTAACTGATCACTGGTCTCCTGCCTCCTTCCAGCTGCACCCCTTCCCTCTTGAATCCCCCATGAAGTCACCAGTGGGAGAGAGTTCCAATGCCTCCCACCTACAAGATAAAGTCTAAGCTCCCAGCAATGGCAAATCAGACCTTTCCTCTCCATCCATAGCCTGCATCCATCTCCCTCCAGGCTGTGGTCTCACACTGGAAGCTGGGTGATGCTTCCCTAACCCACCCCCATACCCAGTACTGATCCCATCCTCAGGGGCTTTGATGAAGCTGTTCCACCTCTCGAAACAGCCTCCTCCACTTTGTGCAATAAGCTCTCTCCATTCATCCTCCTGAAACAAAGGTCAATTCCAGAGCCTTCCCTGAAATCCCCAGCAGGACTCAGTTCTCTGTGCCCTGGTAACTCCCCAGATTGTAGGTTCCCTCTGCACTCAGCCAACCTGTGGACCATCTCTGCATAGACACGCTGCTCTCACACCTTACTGGGAACATTTAGATGGCAGAGTCAGGCCTCTGTCAGCTGAGAAGCCACCCAGATTGACGACCACCATGCCTTGGGTTCTGACAGAGCCAAGCTACTGCTGGCTGGTATTGAGAAGGGGAGCAGAGTCGGAGAGGGCTTCCTTCTAGGGAAGGGAGTGTGAGTGAAGAAGGAAGACAGTCAAGAGAAAGTCACCCCATGGTCAGGAAAAAGTCACTGCGGGGTCAGGAGCTGGAGGGCTTTCAGGGCTTGTTTTCAGTGCTGAGGTGAGAGGCTTATCTCCCCCTTTCACTTTGATTCCTCAGGGGGACATGCAGCGGGGGATGGGTGAGGGGTGTGG
>SJYQ01001608.1:1056598-1081463 GCA_006410935.1 Redunca redunca | reverse complement strand
ATTGTACAGGAGACAGGGATCAAGACCATCCCCATGGAAAAGAAATGCAAAAAAGCAAAATGGCTGTCTGGGGAGGCCTTACAAATAGCTGTGAAAAGAAGAGAGATGAAAAGCAAAGGAGAAAAGGAAAGATACAAGCATCTGAAAGCAGAGTTCCAAAGAACAGCAAGAAGAGATAAGAAAGCCTCCCTCAGCAATCAATGCAAAGAAATAGAGGAAAACAACAGAATGGGAAAGACTAGAGATCTCTTCAAGAAAATTAGAGATACCAAGGGAAAATTTCATGCAAAGATGGGCTCGATAAAGGACAGAAATGGTATGGACCTAACAGAAGCAGAAGATATTAAGAGGTGGCAAAAATACACAGAAGAACTATACAAAAAAGAGCTTCATGACCAAGATAATCATGATGGTGTGATCACTCACCTAGAGCCAGACATCCTGGAATGTGAAGTCAAGTGAGCCTTAGGAAGCATCACTAGGAACAAAGCTAGTGGAAATGATTTAATTCCAGTGGACCTACTTCAAATCCTGAAAGACGATGCTGTGAAAGTGTTGCACTTAATATGCCAGCAAATTTGGAAAACTCAGCAGTGGCCACAGGACTGGAAACGGTCTATTTTCATTCCAATCCCAAAGAAAGGCAATGCTAAAGAATGCTCAAACTACCACACAATTGCATTCATCTCACACGCTAGTAAAGTAATGCTCAAAATTCTACAAGCCAGGTTTCAGCAATATATGAGCCGTGAACTTCCAGATGTTCAACCTGGTTTTAGAAAAGGCAGAGGAACCAGAGATCAAACTGCCAACATCCGCTGGATAATGGAAAAAGCAAGAGAATTCCAGAAAAACATTTATTTCTGCTTTATTGACTATGCCAAAGCCTTTGGCTGTGTGGATCACAATAAACTGTGGAAAATTCTGAAAGAGATGGGTATACTAGACCACCTGACCTGCCTCTTGAGAAATCCATATGCAGGTCAGGAAGCAACAGTTAGAACTGGACATGGAACAACAGACTGGTTCCAAATAGGAAAGAGAGTACATCAAGGCTGTATATTGTCACCCTGCTTATTTAACTTCTTTGCAGAGTACATCATGAGAAATGCTTGGCTGGAAGAAACACAAGCTGGAATCAAGATTGCTGGGAGAAATATCAATAACCTCAGATATGCAGATGACACCACCCTTATGGCAGAAAGTGAAGAGGAACTAAAAAGCCTCTTGATGAAAGTGAAAGAGGAGAGTGAAAAAGTTGGCTTAAAGCTCAACATTCAGAAAACGAAGGTCATGACATCTGGTCCCATCGCTTCATGGGAAATAGATGGGGAAACAGTAGAAACAGTGTCAGACTTTATTTCTGGGGGGCTCCAAAATCACTGCAGATGGTAATTGCAGCCATGAAATTAAAAGATGCTTCCTCCTTGGAAGGAAAGGTATGACCAACCTGGATAGCATATTCAAAAGCAGAGACATTTCTTTGCCAAAAAGGTCCATCTAGTCAAGGCTATGGCTTTTCCAGTGGTCATGTATGGATGTGAGAGTTGGACTGTGAAGAAAGCTGAGCACTGAAGAACTTATGCTTTTGAACTGTGTTGTTGGAGAAGACTCTTGAGAGTCCCTTGCTGCAAGGAGATCCAACCAGTCCATTCTGAAGGAGATCAACCATGGGATTTCTTTCTAGGGAATGATGCTAAAGCTGAAACTCCAGTACTTTGGCCACCTCATGAGAAGAGCTGACTCATTGGAAAAGACTCTGATGCTGGGAGGGATTGGGGGCAGGAGGAGAAGGGGACGACAGAGGATGAGATGGCTGGATGGCATCAGTGACTCGACGGACGTGCGTTTGAGTGAATTCCGGGAGTTGGTGATGGACAGGGAGGCCTGGCGTGCTGCAATTTATGGGGTCACAAAGAGTTGGATATGACTGAGCAACTGAACTGAACTGAACTGAACCATTTTTCTCCTCACAACAATGTTGCAGGTAAGAATTAGTGTCTCCTTGTAGTAGAGGAAAAGATAGATATCCACAGAGGCTGAGAAACTTGCTGACAGAAGGGCCAGCAAGGTTCCTACTCTCAGGAAAATAAAGGCTGGGACTCCACCCCAGGTTAACCATCTGGTTCCAAAATCTAAATACTCTTCACTGTGGCAGGTGGTATCAGCACCACCCTCTCAGAAATCCTCCTGGAAGCCTCATCTTCTGCCCTTTATCTCTTCAAGGAAAAGTATCTTTCTCACAGTAAACAACCTTACCTCCAGTTTTAAAATATCTTTTAAAGTTTATTTCTTAAACAACCATCATCAAAATTTCTTTCCTTTGTTTAACGAGAGGGACTGAGATGAGATGACTAGGGAGAGGGATGTAGGGTGATGCAGAGAAATTACATAATCTTCTCCCATATCCCATCTTTTTAAAACAAAGGATTTTCAGGTAAGTTTATATAAAATGAAGTTGAATGCATATGAAAAACTCTTTCCTTCAAAGGATAGCAAGCTTAGGGTTCCCATATCTCTTCATTCAATAGTAAGGCAGAGAGGTGGTGGCACGGCAGAGGGCTTGGCCATGGATGTGATGCTGATGACCGGGAATGAGTGACGGTTCTAGAATTGACTACCTAAGAAATTTTAGGGAATGGAGAAAATAGTCCTACCTTCCCATCAGGACTGGAATCAACAGGCATAAAGTAAACGGAGCAGGACTGAATCTGGTTGTTTGTTGTTTTCAGTCACACAGCTGTGTCCAACTCTTTTGTGACCCCATAGACAATATCCGGCCAAGCTCCTCTGTCCATGGTATCTTCCAGGCAAGAATACTGGAGTGGGTTGCCATTTGCTTTCTCCAGGGGATCTTCTCAGTTCAGGTATAGAACCCACTGCTCTTGCATTGGCAGGCAGATTCTTTACTGCTAAGCCACGGGTGAGCTGGTGGCTATTTCTTTAAGGTAAAAATCTATGCATTTCAGACATAGTTTGATAGCTATTGACCAATTAAAACAACATTTACTGAGAAATGCCCATGTGTGAAGGTCTGTTAGCGCAGTAAGTAACAGAATTAAAGGAAAGGTTGGCTTTGAAATCTCAGAACTCACAACCTGGATGGGAAATTAGATGCATATACAAAAAGGTGTCATTCTAGCAACCTGTAACACAAGCCACCATGGAAATACCAAGCATGAAAAGATCATTACTGCTTTATCAGGCAAACGACATATGCCTTCAGGTATGAAACGTTTCCAATAATCTGTTCTGTTATTCAAACTGAACTTTTTCTGAGGACATTTGACCCATAAGCACAAATCAATAATTTCACAAGAGAAGTCATGAGGAAAACAGAAACAACCAGAAGACTGAAAGCACTCATTTATAAATTCTAGCATATATTTCACTTCAAGAATCATTTGTGGGTCGTCTGCGAGGCACAGGACCCGTGTCTGCTCAGGAGGAAAAGAGCCAGTTCAACTGGGTCCTGTCCTCAGGATATGAGGATGTCCTCAAGACCACGATATGCATAGAGCTTTGGATGTATGCTGTCATCTTTTCTAAATATGTGAGGGCTGAAAAGAGAAAATGCAAGGATGACTTCCTCCATAAAGTACTTTGTGAAAATTGCATACGAGGTTTATCTGAAAGGGAAGACACAGTACACTGGCACTGAACCCACACCGTCTGATCCTAACTTGACCGTTTACTAATTATCCGACCTTGGGTTGTTATTTAATCTTCCTGGGCCTCAGTTTTGTCACTGAAAACTGGAAAATAAGGATGAAATAACTATAGTGAAGATTAAATGGGATCACTAATCCCTGTAAAGGCTTAATATCCTATTCAGCAGAAGGAAATAACAGAATAATAATAAAGTCCTTCTGAGAATATTTAAAACATACAGATAACATACAGTGCAGATAAGAAGCTCTGATATAAACCTTTTTTTCTCTGTTGTTGTGGTCATTTTGCAGGAAGAGGGTAAACCTCCACCCAGATCTGGTGAGAATGCTGAGATTGAAGATGCCACACAAGAACCAAGAGGGTATGAAGCGGACTCGCTGGGAGGGTAGGGAGCTTTCAAAAGCAGGTCCAGCAACAGCCTGAGAAGGCGAGAAAGGGCACTGGCCAGAGGTTTCCACAATGGCGAGGGGCGGGGCCAAGGGGTGAGGTTTCTGCGTGTGGTGTCCTGTCTACACCGAAAGGGGGAGCACCTGGGCTTTCTTATCAGCTTTCCCAGATGCGAGAGAAGACTGAAAAATTGTCAGCAGTCACACATCAAAAACCATAGTCAGACCCTTCATTACAGGTATATGCAAACCTTCCATAACAACCCACATATAGCTCAATGAAAAGAATTCTGCAACCTACTACATGCTTCATACACTGTGATTTTTCAGAAATCTACATCTATTTTAGGCTCGTCTGTTCCATCAAGGAAGTCAATGTAGATATTTAATGTTTCATTGCCTTGGGTTCATTTCTTAGAAAACAAATAAATATTATTAAACTAACAGAAGAAAATTATATTATTTACATGCATCTTCACTATGATTAAAAAAGAGAAAAAAAAAAAAAAAACCACAAACCTCAGAGTAAGAGGTATGTCTGAACTGAGGAGTTTTATCCATTGACTTATAGATGACTGTCTCTAAACTAACCAGGAGGGAAGTTACCACTTCTCCCTGCAAAGTCCATTCTACCCCTTCAGAGTTCTTGAAGCAACATAACAATGAAGTGACTATCACATAGGCTGCAGTGAGGATATTTTTCATTGTTGAGGTTTCAACCTTGTTGTTTTTATTGTAGTTATAATTTAATATTTTCTGAGCATGTGCTAATTACCAGACATTGTGCTAATGACTCTACATTCCTCAGTCATTTAATAGCAACCCTATGAGGTAGATCACAGTAAACTGTGGGAAATTCTGAGAGAGATGGGAATCCCAGACCACCTGCCCTGCCTCCTGAGAAACCTATATGCAGGTCAGGAAGCAACAGTTAGAACTGGACATGGAACAACAGACTGATTCCAAATAGGAAAAGGAGTATGTCAAGGCTGTATATTGTCACCCTGCTTATTTAACTTCTTTGCAGAGTACATCATGAGAAACGCTGGACTGGAAGAAACACAACCTGGAATCAAGATTGCCGGGAGAAATATCAATAACCTCAGATATGCAGATGACACCACCCTTATGGCAGAAAGTGAAGAGGAACTAAAAAGCCTCTTGATGAAAGTGAAAGAGGAGAGTGAAAACGTTGGCTTAAAGCTCAACATTCAGAAAACGAAGATCATGGCATCTGGTCCCATCGCTTCATGGGAAATAGATGGGGAAACAGTGGAAACAGTGGCAGGCTTAATTTTTCTGGGCTCCAAAATCACTGCAGATGGTGATTGCAGCCATGAAATTAAGACGCTTACTCCTTGGAAGAAAAGTTATGACCAACCTAGATAGAATATTAAAAAGCAGAGACATTACTTTGCCAACAAAGGTCCGTCTAGTCAAAGCTATGGCTTTTCCAGTGGTCATGTATGGATGTGAGAGTTGGACTGTGAAGAAAGCTGAATGCTGAAGAATTGATGCTTTTGAGCTGTGGTGTTGGCGAAGACTCCTGAGAGTCCCTTGGACTCCAAGGAGATCAAACCAGTCCATTCTAAAGGAGATCATGCCTGGGTGTTCATTGGAAGGACTGATGCTGAGGCTGAAACTCTAGTACTTTGGCCACCTCATGCGAAGAGTTGACTTATTGGAAAAGACCCTGATGCAGGAGGAGAAATGGACAACAGAGGATGAGATGGCTGGATGGCATCACTGACTTGATGGACATGAGTTTGAGTAAACTCTGGGAGTTGGTGATGAACAGGGGCGCCTAGCGTGCTGCGATTCATGGGGTTGCAAAGAGTCGGACATGACTGAATGACTGAACTGAACTCATGAGGTAGATGATATTATTATCCCATTTTACAGATGGCGAAAAACTGAGAACAGATGGAGTCCAACTGACCATTTTTAATAGCTTCTATATAAATAACCAGAGATGTCTTTCTTTTTTTTTTTTTAAACATCTCCCTGTCACATATGGATTTATAGGCATGCCAGCTTCCCTGGTAGCTCAGTTGGTAAAGAATCTGCCTGCAATGCGGGAGACCTGGGTTCGATCCCTGGGTTGGGAAAATCCCCTGGAGAAGGGTACGGCTACCCACTCCAGTACAATTGCCTGGAGAATTTGATGGACAGAGGAGTCTGGCAGGTACATTCCATGGGGTCATATAGAGTCAGACACGACTGAGCAACTTTCACTTTCACTTCACTTATCACTAAGTTTGACTAGATGTGATTGCATGCTACAATTCATGGGGTTGCAAAGAGTCAGACGTGACTGAGCGACTGAACTGAACTGGACTGAACACCCCCCAGGAGGAATCTATAACTCTGACTTGGAAAGTACATACTTAGAAAAAAAGAGGGTACTGAGGAAAAGCTGCAGTATGAGAAAACCACAGTATCTTTTAGTTTATAACCACATCCAACTTTTTGAAATGATTAAAATCTATGGGGCAAAGGTTCACTGTTGAAGAATAAGTAACCGCCCATTATAGGAAGTCCCTGTTTTATTATTTCTAAACATCATTTCTCAATAAATGGAAACATTTTCCACCGCACCCTTACGAAAAGCAATTTAATTTCTCTAACAGCCATAATATTGACATTTTTAATTTGATATTCTCAAATGGCTAGATCACTCTTTATAGTTCTGAGGCCCCGTGGGATGATACACAAGCCAATGCAAGTAACAGTTACAATCTTCTCTTGACAGCTGAATTTGCCTTTTCAAAGTCACATATGTCTATCAATCTAGCACTAGAAATGTCAAGGAATCAAATAATACAGCTCATTATTTCATTATAAGCCAAACATTTTTCTGTACTTTTAAAAAGTCTGTAAACAATAACAGGATAAAATAATACATAATTGGAAATGGTAGTTAAACTTACAAGGTGCACTATTATAATTTTAATATCCAGGTGTCTACTAACTCTGTATTAAGCTATAAATGTAAACCTCAAATCTAGGGTGACAGACATTCAGGTTGTAGCTGTGGCTTTAAAGTTGCCACCTTAAAAATGTACTCTGCTTCTCTCTTTTCAAGCCAATATATTCACAAACTTGATGTAGGCTTTGAACAACCATGAACACTGAGACAGTAGTTTAAAGAGGTGGGAAAGATGGAAACAGGGTGCAAAGAGATCCTCTGGGGAAATAAGGAGTTTCTAAAAGGTATCAGAGTGCTTGCAAAATTGGAAACCAAGCTTTACAGCTCTCTTCACCATGCCACTGCTGTCATATGGACAGCACTACTCAGCAAGATGCTTAAACTAAACTGTAAGACTTAAATGGAGCTGTCTTCACAAAGTGAGTAATTGGTGCCATCTTCAAACTGGCATTTGACCAAATAATTATTGTCAGCTTAAAAGACAACTTAATGCAAAATGAAGCTTTATCCAAAAATGAGATCATTAGGTTGTGCTTTCGTGCTTTGTCCCACTCTATTTATTGATGAAGTTTGGAGCAAACATGTCTTCTTGCAAGATCAATAAATACTCTCCTGTCTTTAGTAAATTTAACACCATCCCTTTACAGTAGGTACATGACTTGCTCTGTCCTGACTTGTAAATATTCAGTAGGAAATCTAGACAGCATGTGATATCACAGAACTGGAATCATCTTTTAAATAAATCAACAAACATTACTGCAGACCCAAACAAGTTTCTACTGGACTTAAGCAAAACTGAACTTAGTATAAATTGTCCCAAGTTAATGAATAAATTTTTATTCTTTAAGGTAATTTTGAAGGAAGTCGGAACATCTGGGTTCTTAAAGGCTTTGGCTATTGGGAATAGAGCTGAAAGAATAGAATTTTTTTTAATCAAAACAAACTTTATTTTATTATTTTAGGGACTGCAAAATTACCCAGAGAAATTAGTGTGCGTAAGTGCATGTAAACTATATAATTTCCATGCTATTGTAAAAGAGCACGGATCCCCCTATAATGCATCTACATTCTCTTTCTGCATCATGCAAATTCAACACATTGTTCTTAAAGCTCCTCCAAAACAGACATCATTAAAGCACAAATCAAGGGATTACAGACTGAAAAACTAAGGTCTACATCTGGGTCTTGTAGGGCTTGTAAATGCCATGTACCTAGATGGATACCAAGGGTTACATGGCATTTATTTTTAACTATTTAAGGTAGAAGTAACTTGATTAGGACTTCCCTGGTAGCTCAGATGGTGAATAATTTTCCTGCAATACACGGGATCTGGGTTTGATCCTTGGGTTGGGAAAATCCCTTGGAGAAGGGAATGGCAACCCAACCCAGGGATCGAACCCAGGTTGCACAGAATGCAGGCGGATTCTCTACCAGCTGAGCCACAAGGGAAGCCCAAGCATACTGGAGTGGGTAGCTGATCCCTTCTCCAGTAGATCTTCCTGGCCAAGGAATCAAATTGGGGTCTCCTGCATTGCAGGCAGATTCTTTACCAACTGAACTATCAGGGAAGCCCAATAGACTATAACAGATGGCAAAATATACAATAAAATTTCATGATGATTTAAACTTGCTCTAGAGGAAATCTAAGAAAAGACAGGAATAAATCTAGTTCAACCATTACTTGTTATTTTAATTTTTTTTCTCTCCATGTAGCTGAAAGCATAGATTTTTGTAATTATATAATATATATGCTTTGGGAGGTTTTATCTATATTATTATTCTAGTAAAATATACTAGTATTATATTTACTTACTCATGTTTTTCACAACAGCCTGGCCCATCTGTTACGCCATCACATATCAGTAAACACTGACAGATTTATAGATGGATGCTTTTATACAAAAAAAATCTCATTTTAAATGTTTGAATTTTGAAGCACTAATGCTGCTGCTGCTAAGTCACTTCAGTCATGTCCGACTCTGTGAGACCCCATAGACGGCAGCCTACCAGGCTCCCCCGTCCCTGGGATTCTTCAGGCAAGAACACTGGAGGGGGTTGCCATTTCCTTCTCTAATGCTTGAAAGTGAAAAGTGAAAGTGAAGTCACTCAGTCCTGTCCGACTCTTAGTGATCCCATGGACTGCAGCCCACCAGGCTCCTCCATCCATGGGATTTTCCAGGCAAGAGTACTGGAGTGGGGTGCCATCGCCTTCTCTGAGCATAATGCTATGAGACATTAAAAAGTGACTTGAATCATGTCTGCAATCAAGATATCCAGATGGTTGTGCAAAAGGTACAAAAAAGAAGAATAAATGTCTGCTATGTACAGAGCAAAGTCATAAAGACAGCAAGCACAGGGAAGTAGGTCACCATTCGCTGCACTTTTTTCTTATTCTTCATTCACCTGTCACTCAAACTAGATTCCCAACACTCATTAAAAATCAACTCAGCTCCTAAGTTCTTCTTCTTTTCCTAAGATATAACTTAAGGATGCTACTCTCATACATGTTCCTGTCCTTCCTGGTATCTTCCTTGTCTTCCACCACTGGTACCTCTTTGAGTGTAAATCAGAATTACTTCCCCCAAGGTGGTAACTGCCTCACCTTGCTGTTACTTCTCCCCACTGCGTTGTCTCTTGCCTTCCTTTCCCTGCTTCATTTTCAAAAAAGTTATCAAGATACACTGGTTGCCCCTGCAGTAGTATTTCTGAAAAAGTGGTCAGCAGACCACCTAAAATTCAGAATCAGGAGGAATGCTTAGCTTAAAATGCAGGTCTATTAACCCATGCCAGACTTCTTGAATCAGAGTTTCCTTGGGTAAGGCCCAGAAACCTATATTTTTAACAAGCTTCCTGGAGTTCTTAAGTAAATTTTCAGTACCACTGTTCTCTTTCCTCAACACCCAGTCTCTCTTTAATCCTCCCAGAAATGGCTTCTATGCCTGAAAATCCTTTGGCTCTTTTCTTCAATCCTCAGAAACTTCCCCATGGCCAAGCCCTTAGCCTTTTTTCCCATTAACTCTCCTGGACTGCTCTGCTGAGCCTCATGTAACTCTCTCTTGTGCTTATTTTTACAGACGGCACCATCCTTGTTTTACTTCTCTTGTTCTGCCTTTGTTTCCTACTAGTCCTCCCACTCTGGGTGGTCTCTGTGGCTGAATTTTGCTTTTTTTTCACCTCTTTCCCATTCTTCTTTGTCACTGAAACCTTCTCTCTTAAATAATTCCTCCCCTCATGACTTCAAAGATTTTCAAGTTGTCAACTCACAAAGGTACATCTCTAATACATGCATCAGTTCAGTTCAGTCGCTCAGTCGTGTCCGACTTTGCGACCCCATGAATCGCAGCACGCCAGGCCTCCCTGTCCATCACCAACTCCCAGAGTTCACTCAGACTCATGTCCATCGAGTCGGTGATGCCATCCAGCCATCTCATCCTCTGTCATCCCCTTTTCTTCCTGCCCCCAATCCCTCCCAGCATCAGAGTCTTTTCAAATGAGTCAGCTCTTCATATCAGGTGGCCAAGGTACTGGAGTTTCAGCTTTAGCATCATTGCTTCCAAAGAAATCCCAGGGCTGATCTCCTTCAGAATGGACTGGTTGGATCTCCTTGCAGTCCAAGGGACTCTCAAGAGTCTTCTCCAACAACACAGTTCAAAAGCATAAGTTCTTCAGCGCTCAGCTTTCTTCACAGTCCAACTCTCATGTCCATACATGACCACTGGAAAAACCATAGCCTTGACTAGACGGACCTTAGTTGGCAAAGTAATGTCTCTGCTTTTCAATATGCTGTCTAGGTTGGTCATAACTTTTCTTCCAAGAAGTAAGCGTCTTTTAATTTCATGGCTGCAGTCACCATCTGCAGTGATTTTGGAGCCCCCAAAAATAAAGTCTGACACTGTTTCCCCATCTATTTCCCATGAAGTGATGGGACCAGATGCCATGATCTTCGTTTTCTGAATGTTGAGCTTTAAGGCAACCTTTCACTCTCCACTTTCACTTTCACTTTCACCAAGAGGCTTTTTAGTTCCTCTTCACTTTCTGCCATAAGGGTGGTGTCATCTGCATATCTAAGGTTATTGATATTTCTCCTGGCAATCTTGATTTCAGCTTGTGCTTCTTCCAGCCCAGCGTTTCTCATGCATATCTTTCCCTTAAACTCTAGCCCAGATGCCAAATAATCTGTGTGATCTTTGCTTGCCCCTGTTTAATCTGTTGTTCCCTCCTACTTTCTATGATCAAAATGTACTGTAACTCTTCTTCCTCAAGCTATTTCTTTCTCCCAAGTAACTGAGAAATCTACATATGCAATGTTAGGAAAATACATCTGTGAATTCCTCAAAGCAGTATCCCTGAGAACCTACTGGACCCAGAGCACCATGCTGACTGCAATCAGCTACCCAAAGAAACTTAAATCTTGTCCTTGAAGACCTAAGGTTAGAACAGGAGATAAGATAAGCTATATAGATAATGGTACATATACTTAAGACTAGTGCAAACTCTACTTTAGAGGCAAATAAAGATCCAATCAAATAGTCCCCAATCCTGTAGCATAATAGGAAAGGGATTAATACCAAACCCAACTTTTTTGAAGGAAATAAAAGAAAATCCTTCTTACTGGCTGGTTCCTATTAAATGTATTGGTATCAGGTCATAAGGAATTTTTACTCTTGTTCCCCAAATTTTTTGCAAAGAACAAAGTATCGCTTTGCAGAGGATAATGAGGAAAACTAGAGAAAATGCTGAGATAAGTATAGTTTGAATAAAAATGCTTTTATAATATTGATTAAAGAAAAGAAGCAATGTTAAGTTTCCCAGGTAGAACTGTTTGCAATATCAAGTACCTGTGGGAACACTAGTTTAAACTACAGAGGGAGAAACTAAATTGAAAATAACCAAGAACGGTTTATTTAAAAGATCTCCTTCTGTTTTTATAGTTAAGTTACTATAAAACAGAAACCAAAGCACATTTGTAAATCAAAGCCCAAGCTGAGCCTGAGATTAAGTGAGGGGGAACAGGACTGGCCCTGAGATTGCTTTAGCTCCAGAAAAGCCTCATTGGGACATTTCTCATTTGCCGTGATTGTCATACGGCTTGTTTTATTTGAAATATTTATTCATTGCTTTTATATATAACAACACTTCTCAAGGATTAGAGAGTGTTTTTCTTTTCAATTAAAAAAGAAAAGTCTATTAAGTTGTTTTCCAACTTACCAAGAATATATCCTCTGAGGAACAAAAGATAAGGAAGTGCTAAAAAGTTTCATGAAACCAATTCCTTTGAATCTTTTTTCCTTTTGTTACTATACTACCCAGTGTCTTATTTTCTCTAGTTCTGTTTGACTTTTATAATTTGTTCTCACTCAAGCACTGGTACTTACTGAGTGCCTAAGGCACTCAAGTCATGGGGAAAGAAGGTTGAGTGTTAAATGTTTCCTATCCTTCCCTTATGTTCAAGAACTGGATTTTTAGCACCTCAAGTTGTTCCATTTGAGGAGATAAAACAGTGGCATGCAAGGAAATAAGATTAGACAAATCTTTCTCTGTGTTCTTTTAAGAATCAATAAATCCAGAAATTGAAAGAATAGAGCCTTGGACCAAGTGATTGAATCTATCAAGTATTTATGTTTCCCCAAATGTCCTTGGGGTGGGGGGAAGATTTTGAAGTAGAAATGGCATCAGATAGTTAAGAATGGGCAGTGAGGTTGAAGCCATAAGGAAGCAAAGAGGAAGGTGACAGGTAAGGAGCCATCAGTACAGGTCCCAGTGGCAGGCTTGCCTAGGATTCTACTGCTAGAGGGAGTAGGGTGTGGGGGCTGAGATCCAGGTGGCTGTGCAGACCCCCAAACAGGGAAAGGCAAGGCAGGGTCAGCCCTCTCCTGTCTCCACCACCTCCAGCCCATTCTGTGGGGGCTCCAAGGAACACAGGTGCCTCCAGCAGGCTGTCTAGCCAGGAGTAAGACTCTGGCACATTCTCATCTTCTCCTGGCTCATGTGAAAGAATAAAGAAAGTGAAATACTAATCTCATCATGTTACTTCCTGAAAAACCCTTTCATTGGTGCTCACTGTCTACCTGGCAAAGTTCAAAGCATTTGAGGCTTTTTCTGACCCATCCTCCACTTACCCTTACAGTCTTTTCATCTGTGGCTCTCACAAATTATGCACATTACATGGATGGTACCACACCCTAATACACACACCCTTACACTTTCACTCCTCCTGTATTCTCCTCCCCAAATGGCTCCCCCATCCCCAGTCCTAGCTCCGAGGTTCATGCTGTGATGCCCTCTCACCCTGGACACATTCAAATATCACCTCCTCCAACTCCTTACCCAGCCTCCTCGTCAAGCAGAATAAAGTGCTTCGACTTCTGTGCTCATACATCACGCATACCTAGATTAGAACTCTTGTCATAGAATTGTGGAATCGGTGTCGTTCTCCAGGAACCCAGGATCTTCTCAAGGTCAGACGTTACCTCCATTCATCTTGCATCCTTCTGTCATTAGCACAGACAGGAACATGGTGGGGACTCAATAGATAAAGTTTATGAAATAAACTGTGGATCAGTGGTCAGTCAGTGATAAAGAATTCCTGAGCAATGCAGGAGATGTGGGTTTGATCCCTGGATCTGGTCTCTGGGTCAGGAAGATCCCCTGGATAAGGAAATGGCAACCTACTCCAGTATTCTTGCCTGGGAAATCCCATGGATACAGGAGCCGGGCAGATTACAGTCCATAGGGCTGCAAAAGAGTTGGACATGACTTAGCAACTAAACAACAGCAACAGCATATTCAAATCAGTTCAGCCAAAGTTTAATGAGTACTTACAACATGGCTGCTGCTGCTAAGTCGCTTCAGTCCAGTCGTGTCCGACTCTGTGTGACCCCATAGACGGCAGCCCACCAGGCCCCACCATCCCTGGGATTCCCCAGGCAAGAATGCTGGAGTGGGTTGCCATTTCCTTCTCCAGTGCATGAAAGTGAAAAGTCAAAGTGAAGTCGTTCAGTCATGTCCGACTCTTAGTGACCCCATGGACTGCAGCCTACCAGGCTTCTCCATCCATGGGATTTTCCAGGCAAGATTACTGGAGTGGGGTGCCATTGCCTTCTCTGTACCACATGGCAGACCTATGCAAACCCTGAAGTTATAAAGAGGGCTAAGATATGGTTACTGCTTCCCAGGTGTTGCTAGTAGTAAAGAACTCACCTGACGATGCAGGAGACCTGAGACAGGTGAGATCCCTGGGTTGGGAAGATCCCCTGGAGGAGGGCATGGCAACCCACTCCAGTATTCATGCCTGAAGGATCCCATGAACAGAGGAGCCTGGTGGGCTATAGTCCACAGAGTCTCAAAGAGTCGGACACGACTGAAGTGGCTTAGTACACATGCACATGGTTATTATGTTTAAGAAGCTTCGAGTCTTGCAGGAAAGAAAAAGCATGTAAAACATAATTATAATGTGACATAGGATAATATGGCACTAAGCTATATATTAGATTCAGAAGTAGTACGTGGGAGAAAATATTAAGATAGAACTCAAGTAGAGCAAAGGCTTTAATATAGAAAACAGAGAAAAATAAATTTGTCCAGGAGGTACTGAGCTGGTTTAGCAGCCAGCAGAGAGCCACTGCAGAGCTTGGGAGAGGAATGGCATGCTGATGCAAATGATATTTTAAGAAGAACCATTTGAGGCAGCAGGAAGAAATCACTGCAGCAAGGAGAAGGTGCAATGTGAGATCCCCTAAGCCTCCTCCTTGTCCTGAATTACAAAATAAGACTTTCCACTTTATAAATCCACCTTAGTTTCTGCCGGGAAAGGTGTTCATTTCAGCAAGGGAAGGCAAGAAGTTCACGCTTCTCTCAGTTAAACACTGGGCAAACAAGAGGTGTGATGTATGCAGAAGATGGTGTATTTTACTGGGCATGACATTTACTACATGGCATTTACTGGGCCATCTAGTTAAAAGCAGAAAAACTTGCCAAATAGCTCAGGAAAAATAGCATAGAATTCTCAAAGCCAGGAGAGTTCGGTGGGAGGAAACTGCATCAAGAAGCACTTTGTCTGGTACTTCCAGCTGGTTTTTCAAAGAAACTGTTTCATCTCAACCAGTACTCAAATCAATTGAGGAAAACACAAAATTATAAGCTCAACCTCACAGAAAATGCACATAAAACCTCAGGATTCTTTCTTACGTCTCAAAACCGTACTTCCAAGTCTAGAGCTGCCAGAGTCAGGACCCACAAGTTCCTGAAATGTTGCCATGACATAATTAACTGCTTATGTCTATAAGAGATTCAGAGCATCTTTTAAACTCTGGAGGCAAAGAAGATGAGGCTGAAATGCGGACTGTGATGCTGAAAAGGATGAACGATATTGTGAAGAGGAATGCACACCCCTGCCAGCGAGTTAAAAAGAAAAACACACCCTTCTTTGCAGTGAATCTGGTATTTATTCCCCTTCACCTACTGTGGTTAAGCAGGATTCTAAGATGAATCCTCTGACTTTACTCCCTGGTGCTACTCCAGTGATGATGTTACATTACAGGGTAAATGGGATTTTGCCAATGTCATTAATGTGACATATCAGTTGACCTTAAGAAAGGGAAATTAACCAGGTGGGTCTAACCATGTGAGTCCTTTTACACAGGATTTTCTTCCACTGTGATAGGGGAGAAGTCAGAGAGATTTGAAGCATGAAGAGCATCCCAATCCTGCAGCTGGTTTGAAGATGGAATGGGGTTTAATGAGAAGGAATGTAGGCAACCTCTAGGAGCAGACAGTGACCCCTGGCTGACAGCCAGAGAAGCAACAAGGACCTCAGTCCTACAAACACAAGGAGCTGAATTTTGATTGAATAACCTTGAAGTGGGTTAACTGTCAAGACTTCCAGATGAGAGGGGAGCTCAGCTGATATCTTGATTTTAGGTTTATAGACCCTAAGCAGAGAGCTCAGCCAAGCTCACCAGAATTTCAAATCAACAGTCTGTGAGATAATAAATGGGTATTATTTTAAGCCACGATGTCTGTGCTAATTTGTTGGAGCAGTTACAGAAAACTAACAGGCCGTCTAATAATTACTATTCAGTTAATACATACATTAATATAAGTTCCTGAATCTGAATAGAGACTTCATCCTAATTTCATAAAGCAATGGCACAGGAAGTAAAAAATCAGGAGAGCATCAACGATGGCAAATTTGGAAACCGTACCGATGAGGAAATGTGGCCCCCAGAGGTACAATTTCTACTCTGCTGTTCAGAGAACCCATTCTTTCTGTAATCCAATTTGACATCTTATTTTCTGATAACATAGGCCCATCTAGTCAATCATTCATTCTTTCAATATGCATTTGACCCAATGATGGAGTGACCGCCATACCCAGACCAAGAATGCTTGGTCATAGTAGGTAACTCTGCTATGCTGCAATTCATCATTGCCTAGGCTACATAAAGGAAAATGAGATCCAGTACTACCAGCAAAAAAAAAATGTTAAATCAGGTAAAGAAAGGGAGTCCTAGAGTGTCTGCCTGAAAGCTGAATCAATTTGTTCACAGAAACACTAGTATGAAGGTGAAGAACTTGAGGCAATTAAAATTAACCTGAAAACAAAAAGGTTTACCATTTAAAATAGGTATAAAACATGATACTAGAAAAAAAAATTGATTCAGAACCATCTCTCTGGTTAAGCAATCAAAATATGCGGGTGTTGTTTTTTCTTTTTTCATCCCTTAGGGATTGTCAGAAATGATTCTACTACAAAAAGATCTCTTGGTCCAATGAAAGTGAAATAGACCCGGGGAAGCTATTGGGACCTAAAGTTTTATCTGTTCAGAGCTAACATGTTTACTTTAAGTACAATCACTGTTTAAAAACTGAAGCAAGCAGTCAGAGGTAATTCAGATTGCAACACTCTAGGTCATACGCATTAGCTCAAAAAAAGCCAGCACCACATGGGACCTGCCATGGCAGCAACCCTCATGGCAGAAAGATGGTGAGTGAAAAGCTGGCTGAATATTGAAGAAGTAGCCAAGGAATTCAGGATAGCCAGATTTTACATTCCTTGTGTTCCCTTAGCCAGACAGTGAAGTTCAATACCCTACTACATGCTGTCTGTATAACAGGAAACATTTACTTCAGTGAATGATTATAAACAGAAGGCTCTTAAAACAGCTCACAGCCCATTGGATCCTTTAAATATTTACATTCTGCTGGCTGACACAGACCCAGTGTTTATTACTGTGGTTGCTTCAAGCAAGCTCTAAACAATATCTACACACAATGAGGGTATCTGGCTTCTCAGGTCATGCCATTGGCTATGTGGGGGGCACAAGGTCAGAACTGAAAGCCAAAGAATGCTCATCTTCCTGCAATCGGCCCCTCTGGTGTTATTTTCTTATTGTTATTATTTACTCAATGCCCACATGGCCGTCATTGCATATGAAGTGGAAATATTCTCTTGGCACACGTCTATGGGCTATTTCACTGTTCATCATGACAGTAAGTGGTAAAAAACAAAACCTTTTCATTCTAACTGGTTATGGTGTTGACAGTTCTTCGTTTTGCCTCCAGGTTAACCCAAAATGATTGAGCTGGTGATAATGATTTGACTTAGCTGGTAGGTTTATAACCATATGAATTGGTACTGTCTCATCTAGCCTACCATGATAAATGATTTATTTTTCTTGCTTCAAACATAATTATGTTCTTGATTAATAACAAATGTGAAGACACAGACTCTGAAGCAAGGCTAAGGCAATCTATTCTTAACCTCTATATTTGTTTTATAATCATTAAAAAAAAAAAGGTTCACCAAACTCAGAGCAGAGATGGCAAACCTCTCAAGAACAAAGAGCAGAACAGGGCTTTGTGGCAAACTCTAATATAGCATCGCACATTAGATGAAATACCGGACATTAACTCTCAAGTCACTTGAGAAAAGCAGTTTTTTCTCTAGTGCATTAAAGCTGCATAATTCACACTAGCAAGCAGTTCATTTCTCTCCTAGGATATGGCCCAAGAAAAATATTGCTTTATTTTCCTTAGCAGTTCAAAGGAGATGGTTAGTGCCAGTAGGAAATCAAGTCACCTCTTTTTAAAAAGATGTTTTCTTCTTCCATTTTGCTCTTTCCTTGTATTTTCTGGATCCTGAATCTCTCTTTAAAGAATTTAAGACAAAGCTCCCTAACTAGCAAAATGAAATAATGTACCAAATATTCTCTGTGAATAAGCTCCCGTAATTGATCTATTTTATTGTGATTATTTTCATGGTACAGACAGCTTAGAATCACCATAATAATTCTACTGCATCCACAGTTCTGTTACCCTCACACTATATATCCTAGTGGAAAACAAAGAATAAGCATTGTCTTTACTCAAATACCCCAGGATCTGAATGTGATTTCCACAGTCCTTCAGGAAGTTCATGAAAGATCTTGGGGATTGATCCTAGACTTCTCTGATTGCCACAAGGGCATAAGTCTTTAAAGTCAGGATAACTATCTCACCGATCTTTGCATTCATGCCTGGTACTTTGAAGAGGTATTTAATGAAGATGTGTTAGACTGAATTGAACAGAGAGCTAGCTGACTGGCCAACCAACTAGGCATTCATGTTCTGAAACATTTAGAAGCTTCACGATGATTGATTAACTATTGTGGAAACATCAGCCAAATGGTAGTCAGAAGATACCCACAAAGAAACATTGCTTTAAAAATGTATATTTGTGATATCTTCCTAACACATGGAACCAGTGACATAAACGGAAAAACAAACTTTGCCAATCAAGCAAGCTCTTTTGTCCTTCAGTTAGCCAATGAGATACAGTTTATCAGACCACAAAACTCAGTTAATTCCAGTTGATCCTATTATACCAAATCCTGTTAATCCTTATGATACTGTGAATTGCGCAAACTTGAAATTACTGGTTGCATGAGCAGGTCTTCAAAAGAGAACTGATTAAAACTTTGAAAAATCAAGCTAGGGAGAATTTGACTTTTATTTTAAAAAAGGATACATTTTTTCAGACCAACAATGTTAAAAAATAAGAGCCAATATTTTATAGATTCTACAATCCACATACTTTTCTTGAGCTGCTTAATTATAATCAAGTTCTGGATGTGTTCAAAAATACAGTGAACAAGAAAAAACAATATATCTTTATTTTTTTAAAGTCATTCCCTTGGGATGATTTCTGATTGCATTTTCTATAAGCTGAAGTTTCTATACTTTTAGAGGCTTTGTCAAAGTAAAGCAGAGAGAATTTAAATGACATAAATGCTAAACCAGCAGAAAGTTAGGTTTTATGTTTATAAGAAACTTAACTGAGGCCTTACTGGGAGTGAGACAGAAGTCCAGGTAACAGTGAAAAAAGATACAAAAGCTAAAGGTGCCAATTAAAGGCTTCTGGTGAGACAAAAACAGTGATTTATGTACACAGTATTTGTAGAGTTTACTCTTTTAAACAGAAACAGCATCTTTCAGGGTAGCAGACCTCATATTTGCAGAGCATACGTGTCCACATGACATTCTTTCCATCACACCATCGTTACACACATACAATCACACACAAAAACACACACCAAGGAGGCAGCCAATGACTACCACGCAGTTTCCAACCACAAACCGCTGTCAGAATGTTTACTGCATTTTAGCTTTTCAAATAACTAGAAGCAATGCCAGATTAAGTGAAGAAGACAGCTGATGCATTTAAGAGTTCACAGTTTAGGGCACCACAGTACATTCAATGTTGATCAAATTTACTGCATAACTAACTGCTCATCAAATTACACGAGGTGTTCCCCCTGCACCATGGAAAAATCTAGTTATCACAGCAAAATTTGATTCAAAAAAAAAAAAAAAACCTATCATGATTGAGAGAATGCATGCATTCTTCAAATCAAGTGCTGTGGAATCTAGCACAACTTTTTAAGAGTCACTGTTAAGGATATGATGTTCAGTAAAGGAAACGAGACCAGAAAGAGTACTTGGTGGGTGGTTCCATGTAAACATAGTTCAAAAGGTGAACACCTCCATCTATGCTGTTACAAATCAGGATATGCCCGCCATCAGGAGGTAGTGACTAGAGGTGATAAAACGGAGCATGAAACGGTGATGGTCATAATAGTCCTTTTCTTGATCCCAGGGCTGGTTGCATAAGTGTGTTCACTTTGTAAAAATGCATCTGGCTGTCGGGTTTTCCATTTCCATGCTTTTCAGTATGTACATCATGCATCAATAAATGTGTGTGTGCACATGCACACACACAGAGACACATACACAACATCAGGATGTCCTCCTAGTTGAGCAAAGACTAAAGAAGGTGAATATAAAGAAGTCTTGTCCTTTACACCCTGATTCTCCATTGGCTCATGATCTTGAAAAATGACAATGAAGATACATTCAAAAGTTGAGTTTTCACTCTTTATTTACATTTTAAATCTGTTGTAAGAATAGTTGTGCAGCCACAGAAGGCGGAGTCGGGAAGGTGAGGAACATGGCCGCAGTCTCATAGTTAAGGGAAGGATGGAGATTTGCATCTCAGGTAATCCTGACCTCAAGGCCAGCCGTCTGCTTTGTAGCATTTTACTGGCCAGCCCACTGGAAGCGCAGGGTCAGGACAAGGCTTGCCACATGGCAGACAGATGCGAAATTCTGAGGCTGTTGGTATAGACTCGCTCTGTACAGGAATCCCAGAGTAGAAGTTGCTATGGGGTCCTCTCCTTCCAGGAGGTCCATGAGAACATCCAGGAACAGGAATTGTACCCCAAGAGATGGAACCCAGTTCTTCTCACTAACAGCTCTTGCCAACAGTTCTGGGAGTTCTAAACATCATCCACAGTAAGTTCCCCACATACTGAAAAGTTCTGTTCAGAGACCACATTCATAAGGCCAATTTGCTCCCAAGTCCAACAATTTAGTCGAGGCACCCAACTCACACAATTGGCTATATGGTACTGTACTGTAAGGTGAAAGTGAAGTCACTCAGTCATGTCCAACTCTTTGCAACCCCAAGGACTGTAGGCCACCAGGCTCCTCCGTCCATGGGATTTCCCAGGCAAGAATATCAGAGTGGGTTTCCGTTTCCTTCTCCAGGGGATCTTCAGAACCCAGGGATCGAACCCCAGTCTCCCACATTGCAGGCAGACTCTTTATACCATTTGAGCTACTAGATAATCCCAACGGTGTGTTGTGAATATTGAGACACCTTTATCACTTAGGAATGTCCAAAGGTTTTAGGAGCTCAGTGTCAGAAAGGGGGACAACTGGACTGTAACAGGTTTATAATACTTTCCACACAAATAATATATAAAAAATGACACAAAAAGTAAACATTTTTAACATACAATAGAGTATCTTGAAAAGTGCAGGAATACAGTACAACAGCGGGCACACAGAGGCTGGCATCGAGTGAACAGGCAAGAAGGGTTACTGACTGGCGGAGGGACAGGAGGTGGAAGACAGGAGAGCTGAAGAATCGTCGGCAATAGGAGACAGAGGGCAAGCTGCAATTTCACTCATGTCTGACATTGATGACACAGGTTCCAGTTCTTTGCTGGATTCAACTCTGTCTAGTCTCTTTAAAAAATAATCCGGTGATGTCTGGGTAGTGGCTCTTTTTTTCTCATCATGATGAAACAGTAGCACCAGACTGCATCCTGAACGGCTGCTACACCCTTCATGTACCTACTGTTCTATGTCCAAGTCCTGTGCCTCAGACACTAAGGCTGCCTCTTCAGATAAACAAAATCCCCTTGCCATTTCCTGCCGGGTGAATCTCTTCAGTTCTGCAGTTACCTCTTCTTGTCTCTCCGTCCTTCCTCTGGGTTTTCGGCTCCTGGTGCTCCTTAGCAGAGCCAACTTCATCACTGCTGCTTTTACACTTCCCTAGGCTTGAAGTAAAAATACCACACAGCTGCCCACTATACTGCACTGTACAGTAAAGTACACAAAAGCACAAGCACTTGCAGAGGATGCACGCACATGACAATGTCCTCCAGACACATGAACTAACAACAGGATTGGACATGAGAATGCACGTTTGCATCTTTGAAAGTTTGAAACTTTATAGTGTATATATAGTGCACTTACTATATTCTGTAGGTTATAAAGATGCTTAATGAAAGAGGTGGGTGGGTCTGTATAAGAGAAAAGCCATCTGGGGAAGATCAGCAGTGACTTTTTTTCCTCTTATACACATCTTTATTTTGAAATGTTTCTTGAGCAACTACTATATGCCAGGTCCTGAGGATATAATGTGGAGGCAATGATGGAGGCAATACCCTGGCCCCAAGGATTTCTCCTGAGTAAGCAGAGTACAGGCATGTAAGGGAAAAAGGCAACAGAGTATTAGTGAGGAAATAAAACTGTGGACAGAGTACATCCTTCTAGGAGAAAGGATAAGACACTCTCCTTCTCAACTTTCCATCATTAGAGGAAGAAACCTGGTATCATGGAGCTGAAGTGGAGCCTAAATACAATAGTGTCAGCAGTTCAATACACAGGAATTTGACCACAGTTTTTAAAATCACACTAAGCTCTTAATTCCAATTGTGTTTTATTATCATAGACTACAAAATAATTTTTTATAAAGGGCAACAAAAACACTGGAGCTCTGTGCTTCTGCCCTCCTGAGTAATTATCAAAAGACAGTTCACTATTTCCCGTGAAAACTGCCTGAGACTGCATTCTTGTCATTGCAGGAATTTATCTTTGTCCAGATTCTCTTCTGTTGACTCTCCAGGCAAGAATACTGGAGTGAGTATCCATTCCCTTCTCCAGGGGATCTTCCCAACCCAGGGATCAAACCCGGGTTTCCTGCACTGTGGACAGATTCTTTACCATCTGAGCCACCAGGGAAGCCTATTTATAAGCCATATGGTAGATTATAAAGTTAGAACCATCCAAATGAATTATTTTGCCTTTAGGATCAAAGAATTGTTGGCAATAGCGACTCCAATGAGTTTCTCAGGAGACTCTTAACCTTTCCTCTTGAAAGCTCATTTGACATTTTAATTCTAACTTCAAGTTGGCATACAGAAGATGGATAGGAAAAAGAGCCTTGGTTTTCATACTTGAGGGACTGAGCACTCACATTTCATACCGTAAGACATTCAAAAGTAAACAAAGGCATGAAGGACAAAGAGAGAAGAGATTTCATAGTTCTTCATTCTGTTTTATCCCATCAGTAGCCATCACTGCTCATCAATGGCTCTTTCCCTGGTTATTTGCCTGCAGCCATTACTAGGCTGATACCAGTAACATGTAGGGACTTCCACTGGTGGCCCTGATGCTGGGAAAGATTGAAGGCAGGAGGAGGAGGGGACAACAGTGGATAGGATGATTGGGTGGCATCACCGACTCGATGGACATGAGTTTGAGCAAGCTCCAGGAGTTGGTGATGGACAGGGAAGCCTGCAGTGCTGCAGCCCATGGGGTTGCAAAGAGTTGGACACAACTGAGCAACAGAACTGAACTGAACTGGTGGTCCAGTGGCTAAGACTCTGCACTCCCACTACAGGGGCCCGGGTTCAATCCCTGATCAGGCAACTAGATCCTACATGTCAGTAAAGCTCTGTAAAGCATCTATTTAAAGATGACTGAAAGCACTGGCTTCTTGATACACTTTGAGAGGCACTGAATAAAATGTATTTTTGTATCTCCTGTTCCTCAAAATTCCACTTAGTCCTCAATCACTTAAACCCTATGGGTTAATCTCTATTAAGACTTTAGTTGTAGCAACCTTGGAAAAAGGACTGAGCTCCTTTAGAAAGAAAAGGTAATAATCAAGCCACTGGAACAGCCTTGATCCCTAGACTCTGGCATTTCCCTTGAGTGAGCAATTCTTATTGTCACCCTAATTAAGTCAGAACATAAAGGCTTTCCCAATGCTTTACACGAGGGAACTCTTCCAGCAGATTGTATTTTATGAAATCTGTAAAATGCTAGGGGGCATATTAATTAATAGCTGCAATGTTAAACATTCATGGAATACATAATTAATTTCCAAATATCATAGCACTTTATAGTCAAAAAACTAGAGAGCCGATTCACAGTCATTTGCCTAGGAAAGGAGCTTTTGTTTCTAAAGAAAAGCAATAAAGATTTGTGCAGTGGTGATTTCTGTTTTGCCAGCTGGAAAATATCTATTATCAGCAACTAAAAGGTTCATTTCTATGTGGACTGCAGTAAAGCACTCCATGGTGGATAAGCAGGGGAAGAGGGTGGAAAGAAGGAAAATAAAGGAGAGCTGGAGGCTAAAATCAAGATTTGATTGTGGTTCTCTAGGTAAGTAAAAGATGCATTTGGTTGAAATAGCTTTGGACCCCAAATATGCCACACAGATAAGCAATTCCTCCTGCTCTTTCCTGGTCAAAGGTTGTTATTTAATTCATCCCAGTTAAATCTGATCTCAACTTTAATTACCATGCAAAGCTCAAACTCGATCCAGACACTTCAGTTCAATTCACTCTAAAATAAAAACAATGACCACAAACAATTTTCTCATGTGGTTCCCAATTAGAACACCTAAATATCAGCCTCCTAGTCGTGTATTTCTTTTTGCTATTTTACATCTAATCAAAATTAAAAGCTTCTGCACAACAAAGGAAACTATAAGCAAGGTGAAAAGACAGCCTTCTGATTGGGAGAAAATAATAGCAAATGAAGCAAATGACAAACAACTAATCTCAAAAATATACAAGCAACTTATGCAGCTCAATTCCAGAAAAATAAATGACCCAATCAAAAAATGGGCCAAAGACCTAAATAGACATTTCTCCGAAGAAGACATACGGATGGCTAACAAACACATGAAAAGATGCTCAACATCACTCATTATCAGAGAAATGCAAATCAAGACCACAATGAGGTACCACTTCACACCAGT
>SJYQ01001608.1:1028502-1056243 GCA_006410935.1 Redunca redunca | reverse complement strand
AAAAAAAAAACAAATTAATCAACTTAGAAATTAAAGAACAGGGTCTATAAAAAACATTCAAGGAAGACAAACCAGGAATCAATGAACCATGTACAAAACTAAAAAACAGCAGAAGGGGAAAAACTAGAGATCTCTTCAGGAAAATTGGAAATATCAAGGGAGCATTTTGCCCAAAGATGGGCACAATAAAGGACAGAAATGGTACAGACCTAGTAGATGCTAGAGAGATCAAGAAGAGATAGAAAGAATACACGGAAGAACTGTACAAAAAAGATCTCAATCAACCAGATTACTACAATGGAGCGGTCAGTCACCCAGAGCCAGACATTCTGGAGAGTGAAGTCAAGTGGGCCTTAGGAAGCACTGCTGTTAATAAAGCTAGTGGATACAATGGAATTCCAGTAGAACTATTCAAAACCCCAAAGGATGATGCCATCAAGGTGTTGCATTCAATATGTTAGCAAATCTGGAAGACCCAGCAGTTGGCCGCAGGGCTGGAAAAGGTCAGTCCTCATTCCAATTTCCAAGAAGGATAGTACTAAAGAATGTGCTAACCATCAAACAGTTGCAATCATCTCCCATGCTAGTAAGGTCATGCTTAAAATCTTGCATGCTAGGCTCTAGCATTATGTGAACTAGGAACTTCCAGACGTCCAAGCTGGGTTTAAAAATGGAAGAGGAACCAGAGATCAAATTGCCAAGATTTGCTGGATCATAGAGAAAGCTAGGGGATTCCAGAAAAACATCTACCTCTGTTTTATCGTCCATGCCAAAGTCTTTGACTGCTTGGATCACAATGAACTGAGGACCACTCTTAAAGGGATAGGAATACCGGACCCTCTTACCTGTCTCCTGAGAAACCTGTATGCAGGTCAGGAAGCAACAGTTAGAACCCTGTATGGAACAACTTCTTGGTTCAAGATTGAGAAAGGAGTACGAGAGGGCTGTCTGTTGTCACCCTGTTTGTTTACCCTATAATCTGAGCACATCATGGAAAATGCCAGATTGGATGAGTTATAAGCCGGAATCAAGACAGGTGGGAGAAACATCAACAATCTCAGATATGTGGATGATACCACTCTAATGGCAGAAAGTGAAGAGGAACTAAAGAGCCCCTTGATAAGGGTGAAGGAAGAAAGTGAAAGAGCCAGCTTAAAACTAAATATTAAAAACAAAAAACAAAAAACTAAGATCATGGCATCCACCAATTACCATGGCAAATAGAGGGGGAAAAGGTGACAGTAGCAACAGATTTCCTCTTCTTGGGCTCTAAAATCACTCAGGATGGTGACTGCAGCTATGAAATCAGAAAATGACTGCTTCTTGACAGGAAAGCTATGACAAACCTAGTGTGTTGAAAAGCAGAGACATTATACAGTGACAAAGGTCCGTATAGTCAAGGCTATGGCCTTCCCAGTAGTCACATATGGTTTTGAAAGCCATAAAGAAGGCAGAGTGCTGAAGAATTGATGCTTTCAATCTGTGGTGCTTGAGAAGACTCCTGAAAGTTCCCTGGACAGCAAGGAGATCAAACCACTCAATCTTAAGGGAAACCAACCCCAAATACTAACTGAAAAGACTGATGCTGAAAGTGAAGCTCTAGTATTTTAGTCATCTGATAGATACAATTGACTCATTGGAAAAGTCCCTGATGATGGAAAAGACTGAGGACAGAAGGAAAGAGGGCATCAGAGGATGAGATGGCTGGATGGCATCACGGATGCAATGGACATGAACTTGGGCAAACTCCAGGAGATGGTCAGGGACAGGGACGCCCGGTGTGCTGCAGTCCATGAGATCGCAAAGAGTTGTACACAACTGGGTGACTGAACAACAACAGGTCATGTATTTGTCCTTGCTATTTTATATCTAATTAAATTAGTCAACTTAGAAATTAAAGAAAAGGGTCAATAAAAAACATTCACGTAAGACAAACCAGCAATCTATAGAATAATTAAATTCATTTTTGTTGCTGTTGTTTAGTTGCTAAGTCATGTCTGACTCTTTTGCAACCCCATGGACTGTAGCCCACCAGGCTCCTCAGTTCATAGGACTTCCCAGGTAAGAACACTAGAGCCAGTTGTCATTTCCATCTCCAGGGGATCTTTCCAACCCAGGGGTCGAACCCATGTTACCTGCATTGGCAGATGGATTCTTTACCACTGAGCCACCGGGAAGCTCAACTCTTATTGAATCCTTGAACACACTGAAGGCACTGAGTCGAGCACCCCTGAGAATTAGGTCCTAGCACTTTCTACCCTCTCATGATACCTGGAAGAAAGGCGGAGATCATGGCCCAGCTTCTTCAACTGTGTCTCTTGCCTCCACTTCCTGGGAGGCAGGTGGTTGTCAAGAGACAGTTACACTGTCAGTGGCTTCCAGCTTCCAGCTTCCTGATCTTAGATCAGTGTTCTTGAACTCAACAGTGCCAGGGGCCTCCTGAATCCCACTCCTTCAACCCTTCCAGTACTTCATCCCCTGTATTAGATCATTTTCCGCTTTTGTTTTCTGCAGTTAATCCTTCTGAGTGGCCCAGTGCTACATGTTGGTAAACCAGGGCTGAAGTGGGAGAAAAATCAGTTGATGGGTTGTCATCACTGATTCTGATTCATGCATGCATGCATGATCCACTCATACAAGAATTTATCAAGTATGTACTACATGCCAGACAGTATGTTATTGATAAATAGCTTTGACCTTTCAAGGAATCAGGGTAGTGATGGGAGTAAAAGAGAACGTCCATTAATGTCAAACCCTCTTGCAAAGGTCCCTTTACAATGTCTCAGGTTTGAAAGCTCTGATAACTGGTTAGTATGCCTTCATCTCTGTATAATTTACCCATTCTCTCTATTATCTGCTACAGTTCCTCCTGTAAAACATTTTACACAGATGAAAGCCCTGTGCAGGACTTTCCAGAGATATGCAGATGACACCACCCTATGGCAGAAAGTGAAGAGGAGCTAAAAAGCCTCTTGATGAAAGTGAAAGAGGAGAGCGAAAAAGTTGGCTTAAAGCTCAACATTCAGAAAACGAAGATCATGGCATCCGGTCCCATCACTTCAGGGGAAATAGATGGGGAAACAGTGGCAAACTTTATTTTTGGGGGCTCCAAAATCACTGCAGATGGTGATTGCAGCCATGAAATTAAAAGACGCTTACTCCTTGGAACAAAAGTTATGACCAACCTAGATAGCATATTCAAAAGCAGAGACATTACTTTGCTGACTAAGGTCCGTCTAGTCAAGGCTATGGTTTTTCCTGTGGTCATGTATGGATGTGAGAGTTGGACTGTGAAGAAGGCTGGGCGCCGAAGAATTGATGCTTCTGAACAGTGGTGTTGGAGAAGACTCTTGAGAGTCCCTTGGACTGCAAGGAGATCCAACCAGTCCATTCTGAAGGAGATCAGCCCTGGGATTTCTTTGGAAGGAATGATGCTAAAGCTGAAGCTCCAGTACTTTGGCCACCTCATGAGAAGAGTTGACTCATTGGAAAAGACTCCGATGCTGGGAGGGATTGGGGGCAGGAGGAGAAGGGGACGACCGAGGATGAGATGGCTGGATGGCATCACGGACTCGATGGACGTGAGTCTGAGTGAACTCTGGGAGTTGGTGATGGACAGGGAGGCCTGGCGTGCTGCAATTCATGGGGTTGCAAAGAGTCGGACATGACTGAGCGACTGAACTGAACATTGAGTATCTGTAAATAATTATTTTTACTAGATATCTTACAATACAAGAAGAAGCATATTCCCAGTTAGACACAATTAATATGACACGACTTGTTAGGAATAAAGTATACTCTTTCATTCTAGAATATAAGAATTAAATTATTATTTTAAGCGTGTATCAAAATCCATGCAAATGTTAACTAGCAAAAAGGGCATTCAATTGCCTTTTAAAAGAGCCAGGTGTTTAGACTGCCACAACTATGTGTAAGAGAATCTACTATAAGTAAGAATCACAAATAATCCCTGTGGTTAAAATAGGACCTTCCTGGTGATAACAGTGGATAAGAATCCATCTGCCAGTGAAGTTGACAGGGGTTCTATCCCTGGTCCAGGAAGATTCCATATGCCATGGGCAATTAAAGCCCGAGAGCCACAGGTAATGAACTCCTTTGCCACAGCTACCGAGCCCATGTGGTGCAACTACTGAAGCCGAGAGTCAGTTCCCAGGCAGGTTGATCAGAAGTCCGGGGTCTCCAAGGAGAAAGAGGTCTGGGGCTCTTGAGGAGACGGGGGTCTAGAATTGTCAAGGAGGAGAAAAGGACAAACGTTTTTTTCCTACATTCCGTAGTAAGGATTATACAACAACACTGTTGGAGAAGGCACTGGCACCCCACTCCAGCACTCTTGCCTGGAAAATCCCATGGATGGAGGAGCCTGGTGGGCTGCAGTCCATTGGGTCGCTGAGGGTCGGGCACGACTGAGCGACTTGACTTTCATTTTTCACTTTCATACATTGGAGAAGGAAATGGCAACCCACTCCAGTGTTCTTGCCTGGATAGTTCCAGCGATGGGGGAGCCTGGTAGGCTGCCATCTCTGGGGTTGCACAGAGTCAGACACCACTGAAGTGACTTAGCAGCAGCAGCAGCAACAACAGTGTATCCTGCTTGAGGACAGTTTCTCTTTCTTGAAAACCTTCTAGTTAATCCTGTTATCTTAAAATGTGTATTATGGGAGTGGGTCTGGTAAGATCTTTCTAATGTTAGTTCTAATCCTGTTACTTAAAATGTAAATTGTGGGAGTGGGTCTGGTAAAATTTTTATAATGTTGAGACATTCTTTTTTGATTTATTGTAATAACCAATTAAAAAAGTATATAACTCCCTTGCTTAGACTAGCAAGAGGGGCACTCTCCGATCCCCTTCTGATGTCTATGTTAGAAGCTTTCTCTGTTCATTTTTATACTTTAATAAAACTCTGCCACACAAAGCTCTTGAGGGATCAAGCCTCGTCCCTGGTCCCAAAGTGAAATCTTCTTCAGAGATCATGAATTGCCGGGAGCCAACGTGAGGAACTCCGCCCGTGGCAAAGGTCATGAGGAAGGAGGCTTCGGCATACACAAAGGCGGGACTGAGCCTCAGGAAACCCCCTGTTCCCAAGCATCTACCCCCAAAACCAGAGACTGCCTACTTTACTGTTTTATGCTCTCGCCTATACCTCTGACTTTATGGGGGGCTGACTCCCCCCACCCACCTCGCTCGGAGAAGGAGTTAACTTGCAGCTCCAGTTAATAAAGATTCCTGGGCGTGACAAGAGTGTTTCAACTTACAAACTCCTCTGAAGGTTCTCTAGCCTGCCTGAGCAGGTTCGTCTGGCCACATGTGATTGTTTACAGCCTCCCGACCATGAGAGGCACGAGATGCTTTAAAACTTTCTAAATACAGACTCTTTTGAGAAGTTAGAATATTATTAGTATAGTGGGTTGATTAGAAATTATATTGGTGAAGGGTTTTTCATTTGTTGAGCCAATATTTGCTGCTAAATCTCCATACTCCCTGCCCTTATAATGAATATAACTAGCATAAAAGAAAAATAAGTATTAACCTTTAAGATTAATCATGTTAAAGCTTAGGCTAAGTAAATTCCTTTCTTGATTGTAACCCACTACACACTCACCCTATAGGAATGCAACTTTATTTGGAGGGTGGCACCTGGTTTAAGAAAAAATAACCCCTCAAAAAAATAAGTTTTCTGGTTGACTGACTGTTATCAGAAAGGGTCATAAAATGTCAGCAGGCCTCATGGCCAGAAGATGATGTAAAACCCCTAAGACCTTTGTATAATTTTATATGAAGCACCTGATTGTGACAAGGGTCAGGTCTGCTGACCCTGCGTGACTCTGTATTCATCCCTATGTATAACAAAAAGTATATAAGCAAACATGAATATAAAGAAATCGGATCAGTTTCTGGAAAGACTGATTCCCCCGTGTCGTTCTTTCTTTCCCCTCTGGCTGAATTCCCATCTGGAGCGTGGGTACTCACCAAGCCTGCTAATTTTGCCCGGGCTTCTAAGATCGGACTGGGGAGGCCTCAGTGCCTCCTCTTCTTCGGGAGAATGGAAAGACGCCTGTGGCCTATGTAGGTGGTGCAAGCTTCTTGTCTCAAAGCTTTATTGGTATTCCACGTAAACCAAGTTATTCAGCCTCTTTTTCTCCACTAATTTTCCTACTACACTGTTTTTTTCTAATCTCTCTTTATATCTGTAATTAAATAACTTTTTCCTAGGACACTGATTCCGTCTCCCCTTCGAACTACCCTGGATCCACCAGGGCTGGACCCCGGCAATGAATCCAACATCCTTCACCGTAAGCTATCAAAGCCTTGTGCCTAAAGCCTGTGCTCCACAACAAGAGATGCCTCTACAATGAGAAGTCCGCACATTGCAGCTGAAGAGTAGCCCCAGCTCACAGCAACTAGAGGAAGCCTGCTCACAGCAACAGAGATCCAGAGCAACCAAAAACAAATAAATAAAATAAATTATTTTTAAAAATAAAGGCAAAAAAAGGGAAAGACATATTCATGAAGTTGGTTTAGTTTAAAAAAAATGTTGAGTTACATTTTCAAGAAACACCAACCAACTCTTAATTTATCAGATAGTTATATTAATCAGACAACCTATACATCAGCCTGATATTCACAGTGAGTGACAATGGTAACCTTTTGGCTGGAATCCTTTTGCATTTTTATTGGCACATGTCAGTAGCAAGGACTTGCTTTGTCCTTCATGAACCTGGTACAAACAAATACTGAAGATGCATAATGTTCACTTCATGTGCAGCTAACTTATATCTAACCTTTAAAGCCCCAGGCACATCCAACCTGCTTAAAGTTAATCCCTGTTACCCCAGCGTATACTGATTTCTTGTCATTACAAATGTCTGTTGCTTCACAGACAGATTGATTAGACAAGTTTATCAGTAAGTTGCTTCCTACTGATTTCAAGGATGGGTTTATAATTCTCAACCTCGTGTCTTAATATTTAGGTATTTATTTAGTGCTTAGTCATCAAAGGGTTTCTGCTGCAAGCTGATGGTTCTGTTCAGTTCAGTCACTCAGTTGTGTCTGACTCTTTGCAACCCCATGAATCGCAGCACACCAGGCCTCCCTGTCTATCACTGGAGTTCACCCAAACTCCTGTCCATCAAGTCGGTGATGCCATCCAGCCATCTCATCCTCTGTCATCCCCTTCTCCTCCTGCCCCCAATCCCTCCCAGCTGATGGTACAAGGATGGCAAAACAGAGAACTATGACTTAAGAGATGCATGAGTGAGTGAAAGTTCCACCGTTGTGTCCAACTCTTTGCAACACCATGGACTGTAGCCTGCCAGGCTCCTCTATCCATGGAATCCTCAAGGCAAGAATACTGAAGTGGGTAGCCATCCCCTTCTCCAGGGGGTTTTCCCGACCCAGGGACCAAACCTGGGTCTCCTGCACTGCAGGTAGTCTCTTTACAATTGGAGCCACCAGGGAAACCTGAAGAGATCCGTAGTGACCATTTATTTTGAATCAAGTGCTGTGCTGTCCACATTTCATTACATATATTGTTTGATAAAATCCCCACCACACTGATGCTGTGATGATAACAGCATCCTACTGATAAAGGCAATAATGACTGAGTGATTAAGTCACATGTGAAAGACACACAGCTAGTGAGTCCCAGATCTATGAGTCCTTCCCATTTCCTACATCAAAGGTGAGTGAAGCTACTCTTCAGTGTCCTTCCCTGATCCCTCAATCACACAAGCCCAGAAAGACTTTGGTTTCCCCTATAGAGAAAGAAAAAAGGGAAATATTTAGAAAGATACATATATTATCAATTTGGTATATTACCTCTGTCTTAGGTTTCTGCACCTCAAGGCTAAGGTGAGAGAAAAAGGCTTAACACCAAGAGATGAACTTTCCAATTCTCTAATGGTACAATTCAAAGCAACACTGAGGTTTCCATGTTGTGGTAGGTAAGACTCCCTCAAATTATAGCATTTAGGGAAAGTTGCCCATCTTGCATTTTTTTAGACAAAGGTTTCATGTCTTTTACTGCACAAATTTGGAGCAATTTCTGATTAACAAATTCCTTTTAAAATGCTTTTTATGCGTGGTCTTTCAGAAATCCAATTACAATTCCATTATTGGGAGGCTCAAATCAAAAAGTGAAGACATGCTTGCATAAAATTAACATACCAATGATTTTTCTTGCATTGATAAGCAAATTTCTTTTCATATCAGAAATGATTCATACAAAGATGCTCATTATAGACATTAGAATCTGTCAGTACATCACACTCTGTACACCCCAATCATGCTGCACCCAACATTTGCCCAATGCAAATAGACTTATATAAAATGTCTTTTACTAAAAAATGCTTCTTTGGGATATGGGCATAGTCAGAAAAAGTCTTTCATTTGTAGCCATAAAGTTACCCCTCACCCTTAAATGTGTAATAATCACAGGATTTTTCTGATCTACTTGGTTCTACTTGATTTGATTTCCAAGTGTTGAGGTGAAGAAGAGATAAGAGAAAGAAAATTATATGAGCTTTATCTTATAAGTGACTTTTACAGGGGAAATCTGTAACTACGTCAAATGATGTTGGAGAATGGTCGTAGGAGTAATAGAGCAATGTCCATAAGCAAAGTCTATAGTTTGCCTATAAGCAAAGTAGCCATATTTGTATTAGAATTACTCTTACAAGTTTAAGCAGACATTCACTTGGAGGCTGGATCTAAGGAAATACCAGGGTTTTCCTTCTTTTGCTTTGGGGAAAAAAAAACAATGTGATTAATATGAATTAGGAAAGGAAATCACAGTTCTAGCACTTGCTAATACATTCCTTCATATGACCCATTTTATTGAGTAAAAGGGGATGGCACTTTCTGGACAGAGTCAGCATTAGTCTAAATAATTTGTTTTGGCAGCAATATCCTTGCTAAATGGAGTGAAGACAATTTGGAGCCTTCACTCAAAAGAAAGACTCTTCACTCAGCGATTTTTCCTTAACACACCATCAATAAAGACATCACAGTTTCACCCACTTGAGGTCCATGTCATGGGGTAATTTCAGTAAAATTGACCACATGACATAAAGAAGAGAGCTTGACAATTATACATCTTACTCAGGACTGCCTTACAGTTCTTAACTTTAGCTTTAGAGTTCTCTTTCCCAGCTAGGGGTTCAACTGAAAGACAGCCATGTGAGGCTCTCTAAGGAGAATTAGGCGGGTAATGTCAAAAGCACTGTGGCGTCCTAAGTACTCAACGCTTTCAGAAACTCGAGTCTGGGTTATATCTCCATGGGAAGAAAAACACCATGCATGTGTTTGGTCAGAAAAGAAAACAATTTCTGAACCGTGCCTCTTAACCCCTCACTAAGGATCCCCGTAATGTGCCTTTGTACTAATAACCCCACAGTTGGATCTCAAGAAGAGAGTTCTGCTTACAAGAAGGCATTCAGATGTGTCATGAAAAATAAACAAGTCAAAAGGGGAGGGCAAAGTAAGAACATATGAAACACACCATAAACCTCCAACATGGGAACTCAGCTGTGAAAATAGCTTGTTAAAATCACATCGGATTTGATTAAAAAAATAAAACATTTCTACAAAAACAGCCACATTTGGAGTCCAACCACTGCTACAAGATAAAATGTAGCCTATGAGGAACTTTCAAGATAGAAATACATGAAGTGTTTAGGAAAACAAAGCTCTGCTGATCTTATGTGTGAGATCACACTTTAGCCCATCCATAAGTGTCTTACTGAAAACCTCAAGTTGAGCAAGTTTGACTTGGTGGGAAAGCATCATAGAAGCGACACATGTCTTCTGTCCAATATTCTCCACCACAAATGGCCATGCTGAGTTCTGAATACACTGAATAAAGTCAGGAGAGATATAAATCATAGTCTACTACATTTTGACTAAAACTCTGAGCATAGCAGACTTGTCTGCAGTACAGAGGTTAAGACTTAACCTTTCGATGCCAGGGTGCAGATTTGATGTGGGATTGGGTAGCTAATATTCCACATGGCTGGTGGCCAAAAAAATAAAACATAAAACAGAAGCAACATTGTAACAAATTCAATAAAGACTTTAAAAATTATCCACATTGAGAAGAAAAAAAAAAGTCTAAAGAAGAAAAAAAAAAACCTCTGAGCATATTAACTTGGGAAATCATTGCTAACATAGCTGTCTTGGGTTGTCTTGGCAGTTATAAGGGAAATATATGTCTTTAATTAGAAGTCACTAACTTTCTTTCTTTGCCAATTAACTCCATCTAAAGCATGAGAATCAGATAATACATGAACCCCAGCTTTTCTGTCTAAAAGGATTCTTTAGTTGGCAACATCAAATACAGTTCTTCTGAAAAACTAAAACAGTATTTTAAAGAGGCAAGCATAATTAGGAATAGATTTCTACTAATCGTAATGGCTATTTAGGCTCTTTTAAGCCATTCTGTAGAAGAACCTTCTAATCAAATTTTCTCCTGTAAGTAACATTTATAAATTCCTCTTTCCTTTCTCAACCTAACAAACCTAAAGCTGTCCACTCTATTTGTACTGAAGAAAATGGAACTTGCATTGAAACCACAATGGTCCGAATCTACACAAAAGAGAAACAATGAGAAGTTCTCAGATTTGCTTTCAATAAACAAAACCTCTGCTGCAAGTTAGATGGAATGTGGGATTCATCAGAATCATTCTGAAATGTGAACTAGGAATTCGGAGAGGTCAATCTCTTGTTACACTGCCACAGTCTCTTGGGTCTCTTACCACAGACAAGAGCTTGAAGTCCCACAAAAATGCAAAACCACACTTCAAGGGGCCGACAGAAGGATGAGTCTACACTGCGTGTCACCCAGAGTGCTCCTGCTATGGGCTGGGCACTTATCAATCACAGAGGCCAACAGCTAACAATGGTCAAGTTTTGTCCAAAATACTGGGATTCTAATCTCACTCAGCCTTTGCAGAACAGGGAACCGGGGACAATTACACGCTGTTGCTGTTCAGTCACTCCGTCGTGTCCAACTCTTTGCAACCCCATGGACTGCAGCACACCAAGCTTCCCTGTCCTTGACCATCTCCCAGCGCTTGCTCAAACGCACGTACATTGAGTCAATGATTCCATCCAATTGTCTCATCCTCTGTCTCCCCCTTCTCCTCCTACCCTCAGTCTTTCCCAGCATCAGGGTCTTTTTCAGTGAGTCAGCTCTTTGCATCAGGTGGCCAAAGTACTGGAGCTTCAGCATCAGTCCTTCCCATGAAGATTCAGAGTGGATTTCCTTTAGGATTGACTGGATATTCTGACCCATTTCTTCATTTATAAGATGAAAACTATAGATAAGCATTCCTTCTGAATTTGTTTCGCCAAATAATGCCTCTGTAAAAAGGAGAAGCCGAAAGAAGGGGAAAGATCTATTATGGTTAAATAAATTTGGAAAACGTTGTAAAGGGGAAACATTCTTTAGGACTGGACTTCTCAGAGCCTTTAACTGAAGTCTACTTGTCCAATGTACTAGGATCTAAACCATCATTAAATATTTAAGGAGTTTCTATTTGTTAAAGTTGTAGGTGTCCAATAGTTCAGTTCAGTTCAGTCACTCAGTCGTGTCTGACTCTTTGCGACCTCATGAATTGCAGCACGCCAGGCCTCCCTGTCCATCACCAACTCCTGGAGTTCACCCAAACTCAAGTGCATTGAGTCGGTGATGTCATCCAGCAATCTCATCCTCTGCCATCCCCTTCTCCTCCTGCCCTCAATCCCTCCCAGCATCAGGGTCTTTTCCAATGAATCAACTCTTCACATGAGGTGGCCAAAGTACTGGAGTTTCAGCTTCAGCATCAGTCCTTCCAATGAACACCCAAGACTGGTCTCCTTTAGGACAGACTGGTTGGATCTCCTCTCACTCCAAGGGACTCTCAAGAGTCTTCTCCAACACCACAGTTCAAAAGCATCAATTCTTCAGCGCTCAGTCTTCTTCACAGTCCAACTCTCACATCCATACATGACCACAGGAAAAACCATAGCCTTGACTAGATAGACCTTAGTCGGGAAAGTAATGTCTCTGCTTTTGAATATGCTATCCAGGTTGGTCATAACTTTCCTTCCAAGGAGGAAGCATCTTTTTATTTCACGGCTGCAATCACCATCTGCAGTGATTTTGGAGCCCAAAAAAATAAAGTTTGCCACTGTTTCCACTGTTTCCCCATCTATTTCCCATGAAGTGATGGGACCAGATGCCATGATCTTCGTTTTCTGAGTGTTGAGCTTTAAGCCAACTTTTTCACTCTCCTCTTTCACTTTCATCAAGAGGCTTTTGAGTTCCTCTTCACTTTCTGCCATAAGGGTGGTGTCATCTGCATATCTGAGGTTACTGATATTTCTCCCGGCAATCTTGATTCCAGCTTGTGCTTCTTCCAGTCCAGAGTTTCTAATGATGTACTCTGCATAGAAGTTAAATAAGCAGGGTGACAATATACAGCCTTGATGTACTCTTTTCCTATTTGGAACCAGTCTGTTGTTCCATGTCCAGTTCTAACTGTTGCTTCCTGACCTGTATATAGGTTTCTCAACAGGCAGGTCAGGTAGTCTAGTTTCCCATTTCTTTCAGAATTTTCCACAGTTTATTGTGATCCACACAGTCAAAGGCTTTGGCATAGTCAATAAAGCAGAAATAGATGTTTTTCTGGAACTCTCTTGCTTTTTTAATGATCCAGTGGATGTTGGCAATTTGATCTCTGGTTCCTCTGCCTTTTCTAAAACCAGCTTGAACATCTGGAAGTTCATGGTTCACGTATTGCTGAAGGCTGGCTTGGATAATTTTGAGCATTACTTTACTAGCGTGTGAGATGAGTGCAATTGTGCAGTAGTTTGAGCATTCTTTGGCATTGCCTTTCTTTGCGATTGGAATGAAACTGAGTTTTCCAAATTTGCTGGCATATTGAGTGCAGCACGTTCATAGCATCATCTTTCAGGATTTGAAATAGCTCCACTGGAATTCCATCACCTCCACTAGTTTTGTTTGTAGTTATGCTTTCTAAGGTCCACTTGACTTCACATTCCAGGATGTCTGGCTCTAGATTAGGGATCACACCATCGTGATTATCTGGGTTGTAAAGATCTTTTTGTACAGTTCTTCTGTGTATTCTTGCCACCTCTTCTTAATATCTTCTGCTTCTGTGAGGTCCATACCGTTTCTGTCCTTTATCGAGCCCATCTTTGCATGAAATGTTCCCTTGGTATCTCTAATTTTCTTGAAGAGATCCCTAGTCTTCCCCATTCTGTTGTTTTCCTCTATCTTTGCATTGATCACTGAGGAAGGCTTTCTTATCTCTCCTTGCTATTCTGTGGAACTCTGCATTCAAATGGGAATATCTTTCCTTTTTGCCTTTGCTTTTCATTTCTCTTCTTTTCACAGCTATTTGTAAGGCCTCCTCAGACAGCCATTTTGCTTTTTTGCATTTCTTTTCCATGGGGATGGTCTTGATCCCTGTCTCCTGCACAATGTCACGAACCTCCATCCATAATTCATCAGGCACTCTGTCTATCAGATCTAGTTCCTTAAATCTATTTCTCACTTCCACTGCATAATCATAAGTTATTTGTTTTAGGTCATACCTGAATGGTCTAGTGGTTTTCCCTACTTTCTTCAATTTAAGTCTGAATTTGGCAATAAGGAGTTCATGATCTGTGCCATAGTCAGCTCCCAGTCTTGTTTTTGCTGACTGTTTTTTCGTGCGCAGGAGGGCCTCGAGGAGCTATACCACATTCAAGGTCAGGAGAGGCGACCTCATCCAAGGTGCCCAATATGTGCCCTGAACTTTCTATTTCTCTCACAAGAACATCTTCTTTATGTTAACATCTCTTTTATGTTAACAGCTCCTAGAGGGATGGGATGGGGTTGGGGGTCCAAGAGGAAGAGTATATATGTATTACATGTAGTTGACTCACTTTGTTGTTCAGGAGAAACTAATACAACGTTGTAAAGCACATACAATCCAATAAAAATTAAAAAAAATTTTAAACATATAGTAAATGCTATTTCCTACAGTTGGTGGAGAAGAAATTGGGATTGTAATGAAGACTAAGTGAAATTTCACCTGCAAGAGTAATATCCTCATTTCCATTCATTATCAGCTCCTACAGCCACCTCCTCGATCTCATAATTCTCTCCCTTTAGGAGATCAAGTTCACTTGCCTTTCCAAAGCTCACTCCTCCATTCTGTCTGAGAGCAGCCCTCCTGCTTTGGGCACCAGGTTTCCTATTCAAAGTGAGTTAGGAGTTAACAGGCTATTTTCTTTGGCAGCCTGGGGCAATTTGCTCTCACCATGTTGATGATTTTTTTCCACTTTTCTTCCTCTTTCCAACTGAATCTCCATCATCAGTTTTTGGCTTTCTGCTCCACTGCATTTCTCTGATGCTAAAAGGATGCCGAGGTTTTTCCTTCTGCCAGAGCAAACAGGGAAAGGACCAGTTCCTGCCCAGGGCACTGGGGCCATGCTGGGGAAACTCACTGATGCCTGGCAACTCTCAGGACTCAGAAATCTATCTCTACAATTTATGCATCATCATCCAACCATGGGCACCATTTAAAAATCAGCCTTCCCGTTTCAATGCACCTACCCACTCCCCAAATCTTGATGTATAAAATCAGTATGTTAGAAGCCAGGTGGTGAATTCTTGAAATATGTGTTTTCAAGAGAAGAAAATTTTAATTTTAATTCAAAGAGAAGTAACCGAGCAGATAGGTTGGGGAAAGGGAGGGCAGAAACAGAGAACTGGCTCCTACTTGATTCCCTGTTTTCCCACACGTTAGGCAGGAGATGTTGTTCATGTAAACCATGTTACATGGGTAGATTTGCACACAATGGTTTTGACATGGCCATTCTGAGGCAGGAAATTCAACAGCAGAAGGCAGGGCACCGGTAGCTTAACTTATTGCAGGATCCCATGAATGCTGAACATGTTTATGCCAAAAAAAAAAAGAAAAAAGAAATACATAAGAAATTTAGAGAAGTGCAAGAGAGTTTGTTCCGTTAGAAACTTGCAGTAAGCACATTAATATAAAATTTAAATCCTGTTTTAGAATGGCATTCTGATTGAATGTGACTATCCAACAGTGTGTTTAAATTCAGCCCAAGAGGAAGTGGCATGAAAAGGCATACCATCTGATCAAAACTTAAAATTTGGGATTCCTTTCTAGAAGACCTGCCTCTTGGTCAAGATATCCTCTCATTGCTTAAAAGAATCAAACTGAAAGAAGTGTAAAATAATTGGGGAAAAGACATAATTGAGCTCACCTCCTTTCTTCTATAGAAGTCTTTCTTCTTATATTGTAAAACTAGAACATTATATTCTTCTAATTAGTTTATACTCCAAACTCAGTTTCAATAGGATTGTGATAGTTTGGTAAATTTCAATAATAATAATAGTTTAGTAAGAGCATATATTTAACAGTTTAATAAAATGTTCATATGTAGTAGTTTACAATTTAAAATAGGTTATTAAAAAAATTTTGTATCATATCAAACAACATTGTGTTTAAAGGGAATGAGAAAACTACAAAGGAAATGATGCCTCCCTAATGATCCAGTGTATCTCTTTCCAAAGAATAAAAAGCAGGCTTCTCACATATAACACAGTGCAACTCAGGTTAAAACAAAACAAAACAATTGGCTCCTTGCTTCTGACACAGGCAACACTAATATTTAAAGACACACACATATACAACCACACACACACACAGGGCCAGGTTCCCTCCTCCTCCATCAGTGATTACATTGGGCTCACTTGGATAATTCAGAATAATCTTCCTCTTTTAAGGTTGGATGATTAGCTACTTGTAAATCCAGAACCTATGAATATGTTATATTACATTGCAGGAGGAAGTTAACACATGGAATAATTATCTACAAGATAACCAGAGCCAAGACTGATGCTCAGTGGGCAGAACCAGGTGCAGAGCATTCTGGGAAGATGCAAGCCACCAAAACTGATTTCCACATGCCATGCAGCCAGGAACACAGAATGGCTTCCAGGGCAACCTTGATTAAGGGATTGGCAGAAATGCTGTCTCTCAGGAACTAGATTCTTTGGGTTCCTGGTAGGTATAGCAGAGATGTTATCCAGTCCCTAGGCACCAACAAACCCAAGGAAAAGGGGGGTTACCTCAGTGTTCAAACTGCAGGTCAAACAGGCAGGGGAAGATAAACCTTGTTCATCAGATATGTTCACAGAGTTTAATCTCTTTAAGGCAGAGATTCTTTACTTTGCATCATAAAAGGATGCAGGATTACATGCTACGGAGACGGTAGATGTCTACTAAAAACAAAAAACAACTCTAGATACAGAGAGACTCTGGTGCCTAGCAACATCAAGGTCCAGTCCTGAGCCCTCTGCTACAGGACAGTCACCAGCCCCCTGTAGCAATGTGTGTTCATAGTGCTGATGCAAGTCACCGTTAGGAGGACACACAGGGTCCACATTCTCCCCTCCTTTGTCAACCAGATGCAAAGGATGCAGGGAAGGAAGCCAAGGACTCGGGGTGTGGTGAGTGAGCAACCAGATGACAAGAGCTGAGACCCTAGATCTTGGAGAAGAGTTCCTCTCGGACAATCCATATTGGATTTTCCTGAAGCAAGAAACAAAGGCTCATTGTGTCAAACCACCAGTTTCAAGGTAGTACTCTGGACTAATATGCTGGACTTTTACAAACGAAGGAATTCTTCCCAGATTGATGAATCAGCAGCTGCTAAAAATATTACCCACCTTGGCATCACAAAAAAACCAGCAAGATGCTCTCCTATATGAGACTGATATTTCTTATTAGGCTTGTTACTTCCCACTTTAAGAAACTCTACCTTAACTGGCTTATATATGTTTTCTGCAAAGCACTGAATTCCTCAAGGTAGCTGGTTAATTCATCCTTCTACTTCCTCCACTGAAGCAATGGTACCAAATGAGTTGGACTCCATCTGTGACGAAGGAATGAAAGAATACACGTCCTCTGCCAATGTCATTCACTTATTTGGTCCAGCCTATGTTACAGACAACATTTCACTAGATTCCCCTGAACTGCCTTTGCGCATGCTGCTTGCAGCTGCCATTAATTAGCTTGACCAAACAACACTATAGATACAAGTTTCTTCAAGAAATGTTTAATGTGAGCAGCATTAATGACAATATAACTAAGAAGAGCCTAAGAATTGACTTCGTGGTAGAAAATATAGAAGGTTGTGAAGCAGTGAGTAGCTAACTGTATGATTTATCTGATATTTAAAAATACCTTAGACTCAAGTCTAAGTCTTTGCTAAAAGCAAAGGAGAAAAGGAAAGATATACCCATTTGAATGCAGAGTTCCAAAGAACAGCAAGGAGAGATAAGAAAGCCTTCCTCAACAATCAATGCAAAGAAATAGAGGAAAACAATAGAATGGGAAAGACTAGAGATCTCTTCAAGAAAATCAGAGATACCAAGGGAACATTTGATACAAAGATGGGCTCAATAAAGGACAGAAATGGTATGGACCTAACAGAAGCAGAAGATATTAAGAAGAGGTGGCAAGAATACACAGAACTATACAAAAAAGATCTCCATGACCCAGATAATCACGATGGTGTGATCACTCACCTAGAGCCAGGCATCTTGGAATGTGAAGTCAAGTGGGCCTTAGGAAGCATCACCATGAACAAAGCTAATGGGGGTGATGGAATTCCATTTGAGCTATTTCAAATCCTACAAGATGATGTGGTGAAAGTGCTGCACTCAATATGCCAGCAAATTTGGAAAATTCAGCAGTGGCTACAGGACTGGAAAATGTCAGTTTTCATTCCAATCCCAAAGAAAGGCAATGCCAAAGAATGTTCAAACTTCCACACGACTGCACTCATCTCACATGCTAGTAAAGTAAGGCTCAAAATTCTCCAAGCCAGGCTCCAGCAATACGTGAAGCATGAACTTCCAGATCTTCAAGCTGGTTTTAGAAAAGGCAGAGGAACCAGAGATCTAATTGCCAACATCCACTGGATCATTGAAAAAGCAAGAGAAATCCAGAAAAACTTCTACTTCTTCTTTATTGACTATGCCAAAGCCTTTGACTCTGTGGATCACAATAAACTGTGGAAAATTCTTAAAGAGATGGGAATACCAGGCCACCTTACCTGGCTCCTGAGAAATCTGAATGCAGGTCAAGAAGCAACAGTTAGAACTGGACATGGAACTGGACTGGTTCCAAGTCAGGAAAGGAGTACATCAAGGCTGTATATTTTCACCCTGCTTATTTAATTTATAAGCAGAGTACATTATGCAAAATCCTGGACTGGATGAAACACAAGCTGGAATCAAGATTGCTGGGAGAAATACCAATACCCTCAGATATGCAGATGACACCATGTTTGCAGCAGAAAGCAAAGAACTAAAGAGACTCTTGATGAAAGTGAAAGAGGATAGTGAAAAAGTTGGCTTAAAACTCATCATTCAGAAATCTAAGATCATAGCATCTGGTTCCATCATTTCATGGCAAATATATGGGGAGACAATGGAAACAGTGAGGGACTTTATTTTGGGGGGCTCCAAAATCACTGCGGATGGTGACTGTAGCCATGAAATTAAGACGCTTGTTCCTTGGAAGAAAAACTATGACCAACATATTAAAAAGCAGACATTACTTTGCCAACAAAGGTATGTCTAGTCAAGGCTATGGTTTTTCCAGTAGTTATGTATGGATGTGAGAAATGAACTATAAAGAAAGCTGAGTGCCAAAGGATTGATGCTTTTGAAATGTGATGCTGGAGAAGACTCTTGAGAGTCTCTTGGACTGCAAGGAGAACCAACCAGTCAATCCTAAAGGAAATCAGTCCTGAATATTCATTGGAAGGACTGATGCTGAAGGTGAAACTCCAATACTTTGGCCACCTGATGTGAAGAACTGACTCAATGGAAAAGACCCTGATGCTGCGAAAGACTGAAGGCAGGAGGAGAAGGGGATGACAGAGGATGAGGTGGTTGTATGGCATTACCTACTCGATGGACATGAGTTTGAGTAAGACCCGGCAGTTGGTGATGGACAGAGAAGCCTGGCATGCTGCAGGTCATGGGGTGGCAAAGAGTCAGACACGACTGAGTGACTGAACTGAACTACACTTAAGTTATTCTGAATTCATACAGCTATTATTGATTGTTTCATTCATTAGAGGAGTTAATCATATGCTGTCCTATGACACTTCCCCTGTGGATTTAAACTCAGGAAATTGATAATTATCACAGTGAACTTCCTACTTAGATAAATCCAATACAGGCTGTGCTCATTCAGAAATGCCCTGCTGAGATTCTTAGGTTTTCAACTTGTCTCTATCACTTCCTAGGTATTGAACATGGAAGAAATGTCCTACAAATAAAATGGGTATAATATATGTGCTCAACTCATAGGGGTGGGATGAAATGAAGCATTTCACATTACACCTGACTAAGGAGGCCATCCACAAATGCCAGCTGTAAGTATCATGGGTGTGAGGTTTTAGGTGGGTCCCCAACTCTCTATAAACTTGAATTTCTTCACCTAGAAAAATAGAGAGGTATAGATACAAATGTGTCCGGAATCACAGAACCAACTGCACTGCTCTAAGTTCCCAAAGAGTAAACAGAACGTGTGGAGTCACCAGGGCCCACAGAACAGTCATGTTCTGGGTACAATTTTTAATTGGTCAGTAATCTTTTTTTAAATTATTTATCTATTTTTAGTTGGAGAATATTGCTTTACAATATTGTATTGGTTTCTGCCATACATCAATATGAGTCAGCCTTCCTCTTGAACCTCCCTCCCATCTCCCACCCCATCCCACTTCTCTAGGTTGTTACGGAGCACTGGGTTGAGCTCCCTGCATCATATAGCAAATTTCCACTAGCTATCTATTTTATGTATAAATCAACCCTGAATATTCATTGAAAGGGCTGATGCTGAAGCTGAAGCCTCAATATGGCCATCTGATGTGAACTCATTGGCAAAGACCCTGATGCTGGTAAAGACTGAAGACAAAAGGAAAAGGAGGCAACAGAGGATGAGATGGGCTGACAGCATCACTGATTCCATGGACATGAATCTGAGCAAACTCCAGGAGATACCAGAGGGCAGGGCAGTCTGGGTGCAGTCCATGGGGTCGCAAAGAGTTGGACACGACCTAGCAACTGAACAGCCACAAACAAGCTTTTGATATATCTTTGTGCAAGAAAGCCCACAGCGTTGAACCATATCATTGTTTTGTTTATCTCAGTTTTAGAATAATAGGAAGGAATTTCCATGAGCCTGGGAGATGGGGACATTTCCTTTAGCCTGGAATCCAATCTGATCTGGGCACACTTCACTCAAACAGTTTCCCGCCCTCCCAAGGGGAGATTCAATCATCAGCAAAGGGCTTCCTTCTGGCTGCAGGCTGTTAAGAGCTGAATAACCAATTCAGCCATGCAGAACCTGATCTGTCCCCTCAGGACAGAAGGAAATAGTCCATTTGAACACAGATTAGGACAAATCTCCTGAGATAGCATCTATGGAAGGAAAAAAGAGTTATTTTATCAGTGTGTGAGGGAGGAGGGCCCAGGAGCATGGGCTCTGGGAAGTGAATGCTCACCAGCTACTGTAATTGTTCAAGTTCCACTGGTCACACTGCTACAAGGACTGCTGTTCCCCAAGTTACCCAGAATCACACTCATGCCCAGGACCCAGCAGAATGCTTGGGAAGGAGGCCAGACCCTGAGCTAAATGCTTTATGTCCATTACTTATACCATTCCTCAAAAAAGCCCAGCCATGTACACACACACACACACACACACACACACACACGAAGAAGCCCAGCCTTGTGAATATCATCCCAGTTACAGACAAGGAAACTGTGAACCAGAGAATGCAAGGGAACAGATGGACCTGGCACTTGCTGATAGTGAACATCACTTCCGAAAACACATTTTGTCCATTATGCATCCAGCCTGGCAATGAGAATGCTTAGTAAACATCAGTTTCAGAAGAAAAAAAAAAAAAAATGCACCTCTTCTCAAGAAAGACAGGAGTAGTTGGAATCAAAAGAAAGACCGTCTAGGTTCTTAGCGTATCTTCAGAAGGAAATTCCACTGAGGGTTGCCTACTCTTCCCATTTTGACATAATTATCAATAAGTGTAAGCTCTTCCCTTCCTGTGGCATTTTATGTTTTATAATATACTGCATCATCAGTATCATATTCAACTCTTATCAGTAACATTGTTTAGTTGTTAAAGCCAATGGCATCGTCCATTTGGTGGGTATGGAAAAGTGATTCACCGTGGACACTGGGCCGATTCTTGGTCTGTACATTAGAATCAACTGGGAACTCTGCATGCACACCCAGACCAGGGCTGGACCCCAGACCAAGTGAATCAGAACTACTATGCATGGTACCCATAAATAAAGTAATATGTCACATTAATAACTTTGATCACATGTTGAAATTAAAAAAATTTTAATATATTGGGTTAAATAAAATACATTATTAAGATCATTTTCACCTGATTATTTTTTCTTTTTAATGAGTCCATCATGTTTGTATTGGATGGAGCTGCCTTAGGGTAAGTCTGTACTTAACCATCTCCCATGTATTTTCTTATTTAACCATCCCATCCACTTACTTTCCATCCTATAATGTGGAGACTCTAAACAGCTCCATTTGACAGATGAGACAACTGAGGCACAGAAGGTAGAAGGAATGTGCCCAAAACCATCGAGCTGGTGAGAAATGGAGCCCAGATGTGCTCTAGATAGACACAGCCCAGTTTACTCAAAAGTACCACATTGTATAATGCCTTCCCTCTTTTTTGTGCAATGAAATTTGTGTAGGTTGGATAAGTAAGGAAGAACCTAAAGAAAAAAAGTTGTCCATTATTTTGCCAAAGGATCTACTTTGCTGTTTTGTTGTATTGTCGATAGGTTGTGTGCGACCCTTTGCAACCCATGGACTGTAGCCCATCAGGTTCATCTGTCCATTGGATTTCCCAGGCAAGAATATTGGAGTGGGTTGCCATTTCCTTCTCCAGGGGATCTTCACCACTCAAGGACTGAACCCCATTGCAGGGGAATTCTTTACCGCTGAGCCACCAGGGAAGCCCAGAGGATCTACTACCTACATATAAATTCAACTTCACGTGTTAGGACCAAAATAATTTGAAAACCCGAGGTAGCACATTTTTTTGGTGATGAAATATTTTAGCAATAGTAAGTCTGGCAGAAGATACATATTCTCATCTTTAAAGGCAACTACTTAAAACCACTTGAGTCTGGTTAATTTCTCATTGTCCACCAGCAAAGAGACTGTATATTCCTTTCTGTGGATACAATTAGAGTCTTGGAATCCTATCTATGCAACAATTGATTTCTGGAAAATCTGAATTTAACTGATTCCAGATCCTGAAAGGAAGCCCGAGATAAAAGAGCTAAATCCTGAGGGGTGGCTCAGGGCCAACTGGGACTCCGAATATCAAGATACAGTGAAGCAACCTACAAAGCAGTAAGCACCTTGCGCTCCATGTATTTTCTCCATGTTAACTCATTTATTAACTAGCCATTGTTTTGAAAGACAAGGACAAATTCCCTCCTCTCTGATGGCAAACAGCTGAACAACTCCTTAACATCTCCAGGAGACTTTATAGAAATGATACAATTGTCTTTTGCTTTTTACATCCACTATCTCATTCCCTGTAAAACTAGTTGACCAGGGAGGAAGGTGGTGAAATATGAAACTTACTTTAAGGAGAATAATTCATCATGGTCTATGTGATCCACCGGCAACTGAGAAGCTGTGTAGATGCTGAATTTTTGATCAACTGAATGATCTTTTTCAACTATCTTAGAAATACTTCACCTTCACATTAATCAACATCGACTTCTAAATTCGTATTGTTATCTAAGCAATTAACAAATGACAAATCAAGACTTCTTACAGGCACTAAAAATCCATATTCTTGAAAAATGTCTTCATGCTTTTTGGAATGAGATGCAGCAAAAAATAATAGAATAGATCAGTAGACAGCCAGCTGGACAGCTAGGTAGCTTGATCAGTGGCCAGTCAGGAAGGGAGAATAAAAAGGGAAAAATGAGGCTTGTACAGAGGTAGAGAAACAGATCAGGGGAAAAGGAAGAAACAAACAAACAAACAGAGGCCAGTTATCTAAAAGAAAGCTTACAGATGAAGGAATTCATCTGCTGAATGCTATTGTAATAGCATTCATTGACAGGTATCTCATAGATGCAATGATTAAATGAATGTTCTTTGCACAGGCTCTGCCACATACAAAAATCTAATACCTGTTGGTTGCTATTTCTTTAATTATCATTATAATTACTTGGAGGGTTGGAACAAAGGTGTTAGCATCTTCCAATCCCCTCCTCCAATACATGGATACAAAGCACCTCCCACTCTGCTCTGCCCTGGAGAAGAAAATGGCCAAGCCACTTCAGTATTCTTGCCTGGAGAATCCCATGGACAGAGGAGCCTGACGGGCTATAGTCCATGGGGTCGCAAAGAGTCGGACATGACTTAGCAACTAAATGACAACTCTGCTCTGCACAGAATAGGATATCTGCATGTTTTATTCTCTCACACCAACCTCCACATCCTGATTTCACAATGGATTCAGGAAACTAGGGTGCAGTGGATTGAACAGTATCTCCTCAAAGTGAAAGTTAGTCACTTAGTCGTGTCTGACTCTTTGCAATCCCAATGGACTATAGCCCACCAGGCTCCTCTGTCCATGGGATACTCCACAGAAGAATACTGGAGTGAGATGTCATTCCCTTCTCCAGGGGATCTTCCTGACACAGGGATCAAACCTGAGTCTCCTGAATTGCAGGCAGATTCTTTCCTGTCTGAGCCACTAGGGTTTCCCCAAAAGACATGTCCAAGTCCCAGTCCTCAACATCAGTGAAATGTGACCTTACTTCAACACAGGGTCTTTGCAGAGGTATCGATGACGTGACCTAGTGACATCCTGGATTCAGGGTGTATCCTAAATCCAATGACTGGTGTCTTCATAAGAGACACACAGGGAGGAAGGCCATGTGAAGATGGAAACAGAGACTGTAGTGATGTATCCTTAAGCTGAGGAATTCCCAGAGGCCCCAGAAGTTTGAAGAGGAAAAGAAGCATTCTCTCCTGAAGACTTTGCGGGGAACATGGCCTCATGGCTCCACAGACACCTTGACTTTTGACTCCAGGCTTCCAGAACTGTAAGAGGAAAAAACTTCTGTTGCTTGGAGCCACCAAATTTGTGGTACTTTGTTAGGACAGCTCTAAAAAATGAATACACAGGGGTTTTCCAAAACATCTGGATTCAAGGATCTTCTCCTAGGAGAATATTCTATTCCTCACCCAATAGAAATGGGATAGTAAATTGGTTTGGTGAATGCCACAAAATGACCAGCTAACTCGTAGTAAAATTTTACTAGAGAGAACGGTAAGATGTATTTCCTCTCAGTCTAAACCCAACCACCAGGAAAAAGAGCTGAAAGTCATCAGGACACGGCCTGTCCTGTTTATGTGACAAGAGCTTGCCTAGATTCCAAAATGCCCTGTGCAGTCTCAAAGAGACAAAACGTGTTTTGCTCAGGTTTCTTATAATCAGATCATCTCTGGTGCTTTTTTACTTAAGCATTTTGAAACAGAAGGAAACAATTTTGCTTTAAAAGTCCCACCAGATGAATATACTGAACCATCCTCTGAATGCTACTGCCTGGTACTCTAAATGCGGTCCACGGGCTGCTAGCACTAACGTTCCCTGAGAGCTTGTTACAAATGCACAGTGGCAGGCCTCATGCCAGATCTACTGAGTCCAAATCTGCATTCCTAATAAAAGCCCCAGGTGTCTGGTTGGCACATGAAAATTTAAGATGACCTCTACTGCAGTATTTACTTGACAACTTTTTCAATGACCATGAAATTATGCCATCTTAAAATAAGAATGGCCGGAAATCCATGAAACATGCACACCCACTCACATATGCTTCACCCTTCTCAGCCCTTGTGACTGTGGCAAAAGAACAGCACACAATCTTGAAATTTGAAAAAACAAGAAAGATAAAAATGCAAGAGAATAGTTTATGTGTTTCACTGTTTATTGAATGTAATGTTTCTAACTGGGTTAGACTCCTAGAAAAGAGTTAGACCCAGAAATCCAAGGGATCAGAAGAAGCATGTTTCTAAATTATCTTTTCAGCTGTGGCTTTGATCTGTTATTAATTCAGTTTATTAGAAGAGCCCCAAGGCTCCCATGACAGCTCAGCTGGTGACCACCCTCTCAGGCTACTACCTATGAGCACACTGCCCTGGGTGACAGATGACACCAAGGCACTGGTGACAAACGATGACTGCACCTACACAGAGCAGAGGAAACAGACATGGTCCATTTCAGCGATGGAGAGGCAAGGGCTAACACAGAAAGGGCATCCCAGGGCTCACCTGGAGGAGCCAGGGAACACTTAACGGAGGAAGAGGAGTCTACACAGAGCTGTAAAGAATGAGTTGGAGGGATCTTGGCAAAGAAGGTAGGAAACGGCAGTCTGGGGGAGGGAAGAGCATAAGCAAAGACATGGAGGCATGAAGGAATCTACTTAGTGACTAAACAGCAACAACCAGGGAGAACAAAGTAGGAGTCAGAGAGTGATGGAAATGAAGCTGGACAGGCATTAGAGGCCAGTCTGTGGAGAGAACTGTGTGGTCCAGGCTTAAGTACAACAGAGGGCATTGCTATACGATTGATGGGCAGCCATCTTCCTGCTACTCATGGTGGGAAATAAAAAGCCTGAACCCTTTCTTTCTGGAGAATCCACAAATCAGACTCAATAATGGAGAAATGAAACTGTGATTATCCTTACCACACCATTAAAAAATAAAATGGGACAATTCTAAAAGAAACATTTCTATCAATTAAATTTTATGATGACACAGTATATTGGAAATTTTAGGTCCTGTCACATGGTTAATTCAGTGCAATAATATGAATAATAATTCATGTAATAAAATGCTATGAGAAGAGGCTCACTAAGACTTACAGGTCCTGGTGATTCAATAGGGATAAATGTACACAATGGATCTCAATCCTCAAAATCATTTTCTGCTAAAAAAAAAAAAATCATGAAATTTATTGTGGTAATTTGACAGCCAAATCACCTATTTGAGGTGATCCTGTGGACTTTCTTTAGATAAGGCGCTGGAGGCCTTTATGGGCACGTACAAGCTTCTTTGGTTTTCCCAGGTGGTGCTAGTGGAAAAGACCTCATCAGCCAATGCAGGAGACCCCAAAGATTTGAGTTCGATCCCTGGATTGGGAAGATCTCCTGGAGGAGGGTATGGCAACCCACTCCAGTATTCTTGCCTGGAGAACTCCATGGACAGAGGAGCCATTAAGTTGCAGAGAGTCGGACACGACTGAAGTGACTTGGCACGCATGCACAAGCTTCTTCAGGCTGCAGAAACCTCTGAATTCTAATACAGTCTGTACTTGTGTGTTTGTGGCCAAGAGTCAGAAAAATAACATGGAATTTTCCAGGCAATCAGGGAGGCAGCCACACACCACTTGGCAAGTTACTGAACTATAGGCAGTGGTGCTGAGTCCCATGTGGACCAGTCCGTAGTCACAAACTTCATCATTACCTCCCACTGGTAATCCTGCAAGCGCACTGTCCCGATCCCAGGAGGCATCAGGCGAGAGCTGGTAGGCAATTCAGGACCTCCATCAATATCACCCCCAAAATCACCACTGAGGGAGAGTTACTGAGGGAATTGTGAGCGGCAAACTCCTCATGAACAGAAAAGTGAAGAGCGATCTGTTTTCATGATTATTTGACATAATCATATTTTATATGTTTCATCAAAGTATGTGCATCCAAAGAACACAGATGCGGTACCTGGAATCTACTACATCATGGCAAGGCTTGGTGTCTGGGGGTCTAAGAGAGGAGCAAAGCAAGTCCAACCGATCTGTATCTGGTGAGTAAACAGCAGCTGCAGAGATGGTCTGGCCAGGACTGAGACACATGGGGGAAAGCAGATTCACTGCAGCTGCCCTATGTTATAAAGCAATTTTTTTTTTTTAATAACCAAGCTGTTTAAGTACTCCACCTCATCACACAAAACACATTAACAAGAACTCCAATTAGTTGCCCTGTAACTGGAGGAGTCCTCTCCCCATTTGTACTCCCTGGAAGGAACTGGGGGATTGTCTGCCTCCTCTGCTGGGCAGGAGCCCAGATTCTCACCCTGCAAGACACGCTCAGCCCCACTGCCTTGGGGACACGGCAACACTCCTAGGTCAACTTTAAAGGTTCTGCAACAACAGAAGCAAGATTCTTCGGTGTTCTGTGCTCTGCATCCTTGTTCTTTGTCCTACAGCATGAGCCAGGGATGCTCCAGCACCTTCCTGGCCAGGTAGGGGAATCGGCACTCAGCAGTCTTGGAGACCCTGCAGACAGATTTGGGTGTGGGAGTGAGGACGGCCCACCGACTGCTGGGAACAAAAGCCACCAGAGCCAAACTTGGGAGAGGTTAGGACAAGGATGACAGTCCCATCTGACCAGCAGGGTCTGTGCCAGAGGAAGGCAAGGTTAAGTGAGGGAGGAGGAGACAGAACCAAGGAGCAGTTCCGAGGCTACCACAGTGGGGAGGGCATTCTCAAGGGGCAGAGACACGGAGGAAGAGTCCCGCCACTGGGAAAAGCCAGAAGAACTGAAAT
>SJYQ01001608.1:996030-1028179 GCA_006410935.1 Redunca redunca | reverse complement strand
TGAGAAATTTTTTTAAAAATCAGAGATGACAACAGAAAAAAAAATCATTAACTCTATGGGATTGAATAAGAAAAACTACATCTGTTAATGAAAATGATTGTATAATATTACAAGTACCATCAACAATATATAATGATATATAATATATATGTAACATTAAACAGATAAGGCCACTGATCATTTTTGTAGGGGTTGATCTTTGAACTTACCCCCCCCCCAAAATTTCTTAACTATTATATCTTATTTATATTCCCTGAGAAGTGAAGAAACAAACAAACAAAACCCTTAAATACAGACTAGCCTATCACATCCCATGGGTGGAGGAGCCTGGTAGGCTGCAGTCCTTGGGGTCGCTAAGGGTCAGACACGACTGAGCATCTTCACTTGCACTTCTCACTTTCATGCATTGGAGAAGGAAATGGCAACCCACTCCAGTGTTCTTGCCTGGAGAATCCCAGGGATGGCGGAGCCTGGTGGGCTGCCGTCTGTGGGGTCGCACAGAGTTGGACATGACTGAAGTGACTTAGCAGCAGCAGCAGCCTGTCACATTCTGGGAAAGGTCCAGGCATGCTGTGGTGTGAGTAACACCAATGAGGCAGTGGGGATAGATGGTCCATGCCTTCGGCCTCCTCCTCCTCTCTGCATCCCCTCCAACCTCTTTCTTGCCTGGACTCACCTGGACAGTCAAGAGGGGGCCGGACACAGCAAGGAAAGATGGAGGAGCAGCATGGACCAGCAGCGGGGAAGAGCCACCCCTTTTAGATATTGGCACAGAAAGGCTTCAAGTGGACAAAAAGTTTCAAATAAAAGTACTGCGATGTCTCCCATGGGTCTCCATTATAAAACTGACATCCGACTAGACTGGAATTTTTATTGTCTCAGAAATTAAATCATAAAAAGATATAGTAATAGAGTGATATCTTCTGACCCAGAAAATCTTCAGTTAATGTATTGTTTATTTATTTGAAATATGCCTTTTAAAAAACATTAAAAGGATGGAGGAAAGATAGGGGGTTAAGGCCAAGGAATTCAAACTGGGCCACTTCTGACTCCCTACACCCCCCCTTAAGTAACAGAAAATGAATTCCTTTTTCTGATCTTTATTTCTTCACAGACTGAATACTCCATGTCCATGTCAATGAAACAACAGAAATAATATTCCAAAATGAGACAGAGGATTAAAAATTTTAATGGACTTATTTTAAATCCCTTTAAGCCGTTTAATAAGGAATATATTGATGAGAAGTAAGACAGATTTAAAATAGCCTGTCCAAGGGCAGCAGTGAGCCTGAAGTCTTGATGATATGATATATTCAATGACATCAAAATAAGAATGCAAAGTAATTTGAAGTAACTTGGAAATTATCTTCCTCAAAATTGTCTCAAAATGTCAGAGACAAAATTCTAGGGAGCTTAGTAAGAAAAGAGAAAAGTTGACCAAAAGCTTCAAAGATGAATATTATGCTCAAATAGCTGTGATTGAGAGAGAAGATTAGAGTTTGAAGTCCTAAAATCTTTAGAGTCGTATGACAGTGAATTGCACCTTGCTCCAACCATTGGATGGCATGTGACAACTAATTTAAAAATGTGCACTAGCCCTGTTAAGAGCTTCACATCTATCATTTTAATGCTAAAACTTATTTCCTCCATACAAAGCTCTCAGTTCACATTGGTCCACATATACTTTTGACAAAACAGAATTAACCCAAAATCTCACTCTCGGCAGGTAGGGAAGGGAATGACAAAAAGTTTTGAGTCTATTACTCATTTTCCCAGGTTTTCTGCCAACAAAAAATGCTTCTGATGATTCATTTTTCCATTAGTGTTAGGTTTCACAACTAAAACTTCTAAATCTCCTGAGTAATAAACTCAGTGTATCAGTGCACCTCACATCTAGAAACGTGTCTCAAAGAGAAGGGGGAAAGTGTTTCTAACATCTTTTTAGAAAAATGAGTCATTCTATATCTGACAGCCTCACACCAGAAGGGAGCAAGGGGCCCCTAAAATCAGCTCACAGATGCCACCATTGCACACGAAATCTTCCTGCTCAGAATTGGTTGATTCAGCCTCATAACATGAATAATTTTTCCCTTTGTCTGTGGTACTGGAAGATTCTATCTCCATACCAAGGATCTCTGCCACATGCAAATCTTGTATGCTAATACCTGACTTCCTAGCAGAACCCAGTTGAAGGGTTTTTTAAGAAGAACTTTCTAGCATGTTCCAGGCATGATTTAAGCTATCGAAATTTGGTTTTGAAATGCCTTTGCTGAATATTGCTACTGCACAGCATGGCATCCTGACAAGACAGCAATGGATCATCTCTTCGTATGAATTAAGCAAGTCACCCGACCTCCTTATGCAGCAAATGAATGCGCTGATGCAGATACCAAAGGAACCTTGTGGAGCTAAAATGTTAGACTCTTAGAATGAATTAGGCAACATCCATTCTTAACTTTGTGGCAAAAAAAGAGTAAAATTATTTGGTTCAAAGCTATACTGGATCTTAGATGTACCTAGTCCATACCATAATTTTATATGAGAAAACTGGGAAAGGATACAGAAATTGAAAGCAATTTGCCCATGATCACCTCAAAAGTCTCTCTTTTTGTTCAATGTGATGGTTAATCTTATGTGTCAACTTGGCTGGGCTGTGGTATCCAGATATTTGATCAAATATTATCCTGGATGTTTCTGTGCAGGGATTTATACACATATTTTAAACTTTGTATTTTATACTGGAGTATACCCAATAAAACATGTTGTGATCGTTTCAGGTAGACAGGAACTCAGCCATATATACAAGCATCCATTCTCTTCCAAACTCCCCTCCCATCCAGGCTGCCACATAACGTGGAGCAAAGTTCCCTGTGCTGTAGAGTAAGTCCTTCCTGGTAATCCATTTGAAATTTAGCATGGTATACATGTCGACCCTAAACTCCCTAATTATCCTAAAGGGATTGCTAGTGGTAAAGAATCTGCCTGCCAATACCTGAGAAGCAAGAGACTCAGGTTCAATCCCTGGATCCATAAGGTCCCCTGGAGAAGGGAATGGCAACGTACTCCAGTAGTCTCGCCTGTAAAATCTCATGGACAGAGAAGCCTGGTGGGCTGCAGTCCACAGGGTCACAAAACCGTCCAGCATGACTGAGAGAATGAGTACGTGTGCAACATTTAAATTGGCAGACTTTGAATAAAGCAGATTACCCTCCCTGATGTGGACGGGCTTCATTAAGTCAGTGGATGGTCTGAATAGAAAAAGGCTGGCCTTTCTGAGCAGGAAGGAATTCTGCCAGGAGAATTTGAACCTTTGGACTCGAACTTGCTATATCACCACATCCCTGGGTCTCCAGCCTATGGGCCCACCCTACTTGCCAGCCTCCACAACTATGTCAGCCAATTCCTTGAAATAAATTTCTCTCTCTTCTCTGGAGAACTCTAAAAGTTATGAACTTGAATTTATAACCCGGACCTTTGTTTCTCACTTCTTAGGGATGATTTTGTGAGGCACAGCCATCTTTTCACTGCTCATTTTCCCTTGACTGCATCTCTACTGAACCTGGACCAATGCAGTCGCATCAGTTTCAGTCTCCCTACCTCTAGACCGGCTCCCCACTCGAACCCTTGTCACAGATGACCTTCCATGATGCATAAATTACCTACTACGCAACTGCGTGAAGCCCTTCAATATCTCCTTATCTTGGCCTGCAGGTCCTTCAGAATCCGGGTCCTCTCTACCTTGACATCCTCCTCCATTCCCCTAGATGCAACTCTGTACTAAACCTGCCAAATGACCCCTTCCTCTGAGTCTTTACTCTTCAGGCTGACTATTCAATGTGACAGCTCACATTGTTACATCCTCTGCAAATCCTTCCCTACACCATTCCAGGCTCCTCCTCTGAGTTCCTAAAAGCCAGCTTTGTGACAGAAATTGCCTCCTTGTTTTATAATCATTTGTATTGTCTTATTTAAATGTGAAGTCCCGGAAATCAGGACTTCTGTCTTAAAAATCTCTAAGAATTTGCACAATGTATTTTCCATAAATTTTTGTTGGCGCTATAAACACCAAGTCTCCCAATTCTTAGTCAATGATAGACAATTTCACTTGAAATGTAAAATTTAGTTATCTCCTTCCTTGATTTCACATGAAAAAATCTGAGTTTAGATTTGCACTCATCTTAATTCTTTGAAAGAGCAATAGATGTCTGAAATTTCTATCCAATGGAGAATCTAGACCTGTATTTTACAGACTAAACCAATCAACCAAAACAAGCAGCTACACTGTTCATTAAACTGTACAGTCCTTAAGATTGGGGTTCTATAAAATCAACCTCAAATTTGAGCATTTTCAAAAATTTACTGTAAGCTACTCATTTCAAAGTAGAATTTAAGGGGAAGAAATACATAGTATGAATTCTTCAGGTAGTTTCATTTCCTAATCCATATTTTAAATAATCTTTCATTTAAACCTTGTTCTCTATTTTATTTTTTCATTCATTGGCTGCACCATATGGCATGTGAGATCTTAGTTCTCTGACCGGGGATGGAACCCACGCCCCCTGCAGTGGAAATGTGGAGTCTTAACCAGTAGACACTAAAGAAGTCTCTAAATCTTGTTTTTCAGACTCTGCCCTATTCATAGGCAGGGCTCAAATATCCATCAGGAAACCACGGGAACATCAGTTCACAGCAAAGACATATCAGGCATGCCCCAGTGATACTGGAAAAGCTATTTTCAATATTTTATTTTGTCAAGGTCTTCAATTTAATAATCCAAAACACCATTTATAAAAAGTTACCACATGGATTTTCTGCTGGCCCCAAATCCAGAAGCAAATCAACTGAGTTCAGTTGTTAATCACTTCATGCGTTTCACTTTACTTCCCAACTGGATTCCAAGTGAAACTCAAAAAAAATAAATCATTTTAATCAGTAGAAATATTCAGTAGGGGGAATTCTACATAGTTTAGAAATGAGACATTGCGATACTAGAGAAAAGTCAGATCCTGAGTCTTCCAATTTACTGCTCAAGCCAGCTTGAGCTGGGTTATCCACTCCCCCATGGCACCACGTCCTCCCCTGTCCTCAGCAGCATCTCACTCATCTTCCTTTGCCTTCCACAGCATCACCCCCTCTTGGCTTTGTGCCTGCTTGCCACCATGGTTGCTTGTTCTCAGTATCCTCTGTGAGGTTCTTGTCCCGATCTCTAAACAGTGCCTACAACTCTGCCCTAATCCTTACTGGAAGCAATCAGTTGTCACGGCACATCTTGACACAGCAAGCATCCATTCCTCGGGGCGTGACTTGCACCCTCCGCTTCTCTCATTTGGTGTTTCTCTTCGGCGACCTCACCCCTTACCTGCCTTTATATACCATCTCTACATACACAGCTCAGCTGTGTGCATTTTCAGTCTCGTTCTCTGTTGAGCCCTGGATCAATACAGCCAAGATTAATGCCTACTGTAGTGGCTCACATATCAATCTTAGCTCTTCAAAAAGATAATTTATGTTGCTGCCCTACCACAGAAAAAAATTTTTTCTTACAGCCATCCTTTGATCAGTAAATGGAATCATATCATACCCCCAAGCCTCCCATGCCCCAATCCAAGGAGTCATCACCAAAATTTTTCCTCTCCTTCAGGCCTCACCTCCAATCAAGGCTGCCTTCATATCTATCATGTCTCTCTCCACTGCCCCATCCCCAGTCAAAGCCAACATTGCTCCTCCTTCAGATTACTGCCAAAATCTCCTAGCAGGTGTCTATACAGCTCTGCCTTCCCTGATCCTTCCTTTCTCTGGAGACAGAGTGTTGATGCTCATCTGCTCAGAGCTCCTAAATAATCTCCCAGTGCTCTATTCAAAATCTTCTGCATCAACACCAAGGCTGTTGCAAGACCAAATATCATTAGTGGCTCTTACCTGCTTATCACTATCAACTCCTTCTTCTTGTTTTCTCATTTCAACCTCTGTGTGTCTTAAATACGTCAAGAATTTGCTGTCTCAGCATCTTTGCTCATCTTCTTGTCTTTGCTTGGTGTCTTCTTGCCCTCTCTGCCACCAAGCCTCCACCACCTGCTACCTCCTACCTAGAGGAGTCTTGGCTGATGGCATTTCTTTAGGAGACTTCCTGAACTCCCATGCTCAGCTGAGATTCTCTGCTATGGCGGCTCATGGCACCCCGCATTTTCCTTTCAAGCATTTTTTCTCATTGCAATCATAGTTAATGATCCACTGCCAACCTGTCAATAGACTGGAAGTTCTAGGAGGCTAGAGCAGTTCCTATTTTCTTCAGCCTTGTATTTTCAGTGACTTAAACAGAGCCTGGCACATAGCAAGCACTCAGGAAGTACTTGATGAGAAAACAAATACATGGACAATTCAATGGGAAGGAGATGAGATTTGTTCACTTTCTTTTTCTATTTCCTTTTGCACTCACATCACCCATCTCTTTTAGTCTTCCCAATGTAGACACTGTTTAACAGAAGAAAAAAAAAGGACATATATGAAAAGTCTCCCTCACTCAGGATTGGTGACAATACACAGTATTACTTTAGAGGAGCACCAGAATATTTTTAATTAATCTATTTATTTCAATTGGAGGATAATTACTTTACAAATTGTGGTGGTTGTTGCCATACATCAACATGAATCAGTCACAGGTACACGTGTCCCCCAACCTTGAACCCCCAATCTCGCCTCCTTCCCACCCCGTCCATCTGGGTTGTCCCAGAGCACCGGCTTTGAGTGCCCTACATCATGCATCAAACTTGCACTGGTCATCTGTTTTACATATGGTAACATACATGTTTCAATGCTATTCTCTCAAATCATCCCACCCTCACCTTCTCCCACATAGACCCAAAGTCTGTTCTTTACTTCTGTGTCTCTTTTGTTGCCTTGCATATAGAATTGTCATTACCATCTTTCTAAAGATGGTAATGTAGGCATTAATATACAGTATTGGTGTTTCTCTTTCTGACTTACTTCACTCTGTATAATAGGCTCCAGTTTCATCCACGCATTAGAACTGACTCAAATGCATTCTTTTTCATAGCTGAGTTAATATTCCATTGTGTACACATACCACAACATCCTTATCCATTCCTCTGCTGATGGACATCTAGGTTGCTTCCAAGTCCTAGCTATTGTGCTGCAATGAACATTGGGGTACACATGTCTCTTTCAATTCTGGTTTCCTTGGTGTGTATGCCCAGCAGTGGGATTGCGGGGTCATAAGGCAGTTCTATTTCCAGTTTTTTAAGGACTCTCCACACTGTTCTCCATAGTGGCTGTACCAGTTTGCATTCCCACCAATAGCGTAAGAGAGTTCCTTTTCAAGGAGCACTAGAATATTATTCTCCATTTCTCTAGGCTTAACAAAGAACCCTTATGTCTACTTATTCACAAACGTATATAATGAGTGGAATGCCAAGTTAGTCACGAGTACCATAACAGAGAAGGAAAAAAATCATAGCTCTGTTAATTGCCAGCTTTGAGACTAGGGTAAGTCATGTAATAGCTCCACATCTCAATCTTACTTCTATGAAGGGGAAATGCAATCCTACTGATCCCATATTTTGAGATGCTATGATGGCAGTACTTTGGAACAGCAAAAGGAACAGGAAAGAGCAACCATTATCTGATCCAAACAAATGAGAAAGCAGTCACAAGCCACCCATGCATTTATTGGCCTATTCAAACAATATTAACATGCTGTTTCTTTGCAGGAAAGTATTAAACATAAAAGGATTCAAAATTAAATATATCCAAAAGGCAAAATGTGTCAGTCCTACTGAGAAGGGTAGATCTCTGCCAGTGGAATGTTTTTTTGAGTCAGTAAAAACCAAGATCTTGACCAGTGTAAATATAAAAAGAAATCTGGTGTATTTCAGTAGCAAGAGAGTCTTGAACACAGGTATTTAGTCAATTTGATGAAACTCCACTTCCATGCTCAAAAGAAACTCCAACTGGGGCAGACCATTTCTCAAGTTGCTTTCTAATTTATTACACATAATTTTATTTCTTTACCTGGACCACCTTTTTCACTCCAGGGGGAATATCATTTTCAGAGTCTCAGCTACTAAAAGCAATGCCTTGGACAGGAGGTTTGTGGAATTCATGAAGTCATTTTCTAAAGAAAACTACCATAGACGTCTGCGCTGTGGCCATGGCGACAGTATTTGAACAGAGCATTCTATAACAAACCTTTTACCTGTATTACCACTTATTTCTCATGACCCTATAGAGTGGGGCTTCCTTGGTGTCTCAGTGGAAAAGAATCAGCCTGCAATGCAGGAGACATGGGTTCAGTCCCTGGATGGGGAAGATCCTCTGGAGGAGGAAATGGTAACCCACTCCAGTATTCTTGCCTGGGAAATTCCATGGATAGAGGAGCCTGGCAGTCTACAGTCCATGAGGTCACAAAGAGTCAGACACAACTTAGTGACTAAAAAACAGCAAGAATAAGAAGCCAGACACTGATCAAAGTACTGGGGACAGAACGGCAAGAAAGATATAAAGGGTCCTGCTCTAATGAGGCTTACATTCTATGGAGAAGATAAATAATATAGAGATAAATACAGCAGAAGACATGGAGTAATTACAACTATAGAGAAAACAATGGGGATAGAGAGAAACAGGGACCCCACAGATTCTGACGGGTGATCAGGGAACGAGACTGCAAAAATGTCCCATCAAGAAGAGGCCTGAATGAAGCTGGTGAAGGAGCTGGACTGTTGTTTCTTAAAAAGTGCAATTTTCATAAACATCTATGATAGAACTTGTATGTGCTTTCCTCATACAGTAAATTCTTACTGAGATAATAGTTTCTATATCTGAAAAGTCAGTGAAAAAGTTTATATAATTGATAACAATCCAGGTCTCGCTCACACAGCATGGAAGAAAGATGATTTATATACAATTTTAATGAAGTCAACAAAACTTATTCTGCGTCTGTGATATTTAAATAAATGTAGTCCATTTACTTGTAGGCTTAAAGGTTTAAACAGCCATATCTATGTATGTCTCTGCTAGAGAAAATTCTAACAGCATTACACAGAGTCTGCAAGGCACACAGTGATGGCTGAATGGTTTTCCACTGGGATTCCAAGCAGAAAGTTATTCTTCCTTCTAAATGAGTTTTGCAATTCCTTTCTCCAAGGCCACCGTGCCTGGAGAATATCACTGGAGTTTGGGTCACCCTACCATGAAACCAACACCCAGACTGGAGGCACTCAGATTACAGAAAGCTCTAGGTAGTTCCACCATCACACTGCCAGTTGTGGTCATTGGTAAAGCAGGCAGTCAGCACTTGTAGAGAATATTAAAAGAAAGCAAATCTACACCATGGTCACGATTAGAAAGCAAGTTTGAGGGCTTCCCAGGTGGCTCTAGTGGTAAAGAAGCCACTTGCCAATACAGAAAATGTAAGAGATGCAGGTTCCATCCCTGCGTTGGGAAGATCCCCTGGAGAAGGGCATGGCAACCCACTCCATTATTCCTGCTTGGAAAATTCCATGGACAGAGGAGCCTGGTGGGCTATAGTCCATAGGGTCATAAAGAGTTGGACAAGACTGAAGTGACTTGGCACACACACATACTGTACTTCATCAAGAAGTTCATTAGCAAATATTATGAATATTCAGCCAGCCTTCTGTCCTGAAGCAGGTGAGACACCTCAGTGTGAACCATGTGGAACGGAAAGGGCGAGGTGCTTAGAAAGGGATTATTGAAACAGCCATGAGCTGTTACCAATTTTTTTGTAGACAACTTTGAGCCAGAACTTGGAACCCACTGTAGAGCATTACAAATTACTGAGCCAACAGACCCTCCCAGGCAGGGTTATATTTCAGTACTGGAGCTGGCCAAAATTACTTTAAAAAAAGAAATAGTTTCATTGAGATAGAATTCACATATCATACAATTCACTTATTTAAAAAGTAGAGCTCAGTGCTTTGGTATATTCACAGAGTTGTGCAAACATCACCACAATCTAATTTAGAACATTTTCATCACTCCAAAAAAGAAATCTTTTACCTATGAGCAGTCACTTCCCACTACCTGCCCACCCTTGCCCAACCCTAGGCAAATACTAACCTATTATGTGTCTCATAGATTTGCCCATTAGGACATTCTAGATAAATAGAATTATATAACATACGTCTTTTGTGGCTGGCTGCTTTCACTTAGCTGGATCTTTTCAAGGTTCATCTATGATGTATCAGGTATCAGTGCTTCATTTCTTTGCACAGCTAAATAATGTTCCATTTTATGGGTATACCACATCTTGTTTCTCCATTCATCAGTTGATGAATATTTGGGTTATTTGCATTTTTGACTGTTGTGAATAATGTTACTATGAACATCTGTGTACCAGTTTTTCTGGGGCCATACATTTTCATTTCTTTTGGGATTCTTGCTCTTGGGTATTGTTTCCTAAGAAAGAAATCACTGCTGGGTGAAAAAATAACTCTACTCTAACTTTTTAAGGTGATATAACAACTTTAGTTTAACTGCTTAAGGGACTGTCAATGTTTTCCAAAGTGGCAGTGACATTTTATATTCCCACTAGCAGTGTATAAGGTTTCCACTTTCCTTAAATCCTCATCAACACTGGTTATCATCTGTCTTTTTGATTCTAACCATTCCAGTGAATGTGATAGGTGTTTTGGGTATGATAGTTTTGGTCTTCATTTCCCTAGCATTGAAAGACTGTGAGCATCTTCTCATGTACATATTGACCCTTTGTATACATTCTTGGGAGAAATGGCCATTTAAATCATCTACTCATTTTTAAAATTGGGTATTTGTTCTTTTTATTAGGGTTGCAAGATTTCTTTATATATTCTGGCTACAAATCCCTTATTGGTTATCTGGTTTGCAAATATTTTCTCTATGATGCTAGTGAACAAAGCAGATCATGCCAGGTAGTCTACTGCCCTCTGGGGACACTACCTTGGCAGCTCATATTTCTCTCAGGCTCTGTTACAGGATAAATAAAACAGAAATACTTGAGAAGAGCACAAGAGACTTTCTGTGTGTGTGTTTGTTAAATTAAAATCTGGGTCAAAGACAAAATAAAACGAAATGTTTATTCTTCAGACATCACGCTGAGTTAATTGTATTATTTTCTTTTCGACCTAATGAGGAGTTTCAAAAGAGAAATCTGGAGTTTTGTTTTTTTTGGTGGCCGCAGTAGTTGGATATTAGGCAATCTATTTTCCTATCATAATCTGTCCATCTGTCCTGGGATGGCTCTATTTTATAGTTGTGGGGTTCCTTTTGACTTCTCCCAGGCAACTGACATTTTACTTACTTGGGGTAAAGATTTGTTTTTAACTATAACAAAAGAATAAAAAATTGATGAAAGATTATCTTAATTCTCTAAACAGTTTCTAACAAGAAAGAACTGAGGTTATATCTGGCATTAAATCTGATAGCATCACCTTTAATTCTCCATAATTACATGTTAAAGTCCTTTTCTTATGCTTCATATTGTCTTTATTCTGTTTAATAGACCCTGAAAATGATACTTGTGACTATGTCTCACATCTGTGGACACATTTCTCACTGATATTTGACCTATCATTTAGAAAAAAAGGAAAAAAAATTAAAAGAAAAATCAAAATTTAGTCTGAGTTGCAATAACTTATTTTTTAAAAAGAGATGACTACACTAAATGTTCCCAGTTCAGAGATTATACTGTGCTAGCTCATAACTGAGTTTCAGGTGGAAGAATAGCCCCTAAAACAAAATGCTTTTCTACCACCTGTTGACTAAAGATATATATACATACACAATGGAATAATTTCAGTTCACTCCCTCAGTTGTGTCAGACTCCACGTGATCCCCTGGACTGCAGCACACCAAGTTTCCCTGTCCATCACCAACTCCCGGAGCTTGCTCAAATTCACGTCCATCAAGTCAGTGATGCCATCTAACCATCGCATCCTCTGTTGTCCCCTTCTCCTCCTGCCTTCAATCTTTCCCAGAATCACCATCTTTTCCATTGAGTCAGTTCTTCACATCAGGTGGCCAAAGTATTGGAGTTTCAGCATCAGTCCTTCCAATGAATATTCAGGACCAATTTCCTTTGCATTAGAATACTACTCAGCTATAGAAAAGAATGAAATTTTGCCATTTGCAACAATATGGATGGACTTGGAAGATATTCTACTCAGTGAAATAAGTCATACAGAGAAAGATAAACACTGCATGATACCTTTGTCTTCTGAGCCACCAGGGAAGCCTGTGTGATATCACTTATATGTAAAATCTAAAACAGAAAAAACTAGCAAATATAACAAAAAAGTAGCAGACCTAAAAACCTAGTGGTTAATAGTGGGGAGAGGAGAGGGGGAGAGGGCAACATACAGGGAGGGGATTAAGAAGTACAAACTATTACGCATAAAATAAGCTCTAAGGATGTATTATTGGAGAAGGCAATGGCACTCCACTCCAGTACTCTTGCCTGGCGAATCCCATGGACGGAGGAGCCCGGTGGGCTGCAGTCCATGGGGTCGCTAAGAGTCGGACACAACTGAGCGACTTCCCTTTCACTTTTCACTTTCATGTATTGGAGAAAGAAATGGCAACCCACTCCAGTGTTCTTGCCTGGAGAATCCCAGGGATGGGGGAGCCTGGTGGGCTGCCGTCTCTGGGGTCGCACAGAGTTGGACACGACTGAAGTGACTTAGCAGTAGCAGCAAGGATGTATTATACAACATGAGGAATATAGCTAATATTTTATAATAACTATAAATTGAGTATAACCTTTAAAAATTGTGAATCATTTATACTGTACAATTGTAACTCATAAAATATTGCACAGCAACTATATCACTTCAATAAATTTAAAAAAAAAAGATTCCTAAGTTGCAAGAAGAATCTAACTGCATGTCTCCTATTCTGAACAGTATTTCTAAAATTGCCCCTCATGAGACTTCTTCATTTGGCCTTGGGGGCCAATTTCATAATTGGTTAAATGTCTATTGGTTAAATGTCAATTTCATAAGGTTAAATGTCTATTTATGTCAATGTGTCTGTCAGGGTGGAACTGTGAAAAAGTATTACCACTATTTGCTGCTATCCAGTTTCTGCTTCTGGTATTCAGGACATCTGCCTTCCCTTGTCTCTCTGAGGTTAGTTTTGGCTGTAAGACTTGCTCTGGCCAATAAAACTGAGCAAAAGTGATGTGTGTCTCTCTTTCACTGAAGCACTGAAGAACCCACACGTTGTTCCCCATGCTCTCTTGCCCGTTACTGAGACCCGTGAAATTCCATAGGCAGGAGCCTCCAGCAGCTGGGGCTTCAGACTACAGATGCCACGAATCAGAGCCCTCCACCAGTGCCTATGTGCTGTAAGAAAGAAAGCTGCACTGTTTTGGTCACTAACACTTGAGGAATGTTTGTTATCAGGGTATAATGTCCCATCCTGACTAATGGAGGCAGGAAAAAAAAAAGCTGCTTTCATTTTTGGTCCAGTCCTTCCTCCACACTCTTAAACATTCTCTGTCAATTCTTGAGGCAAGTGACAAAGCAAATCACACTTGATCTGACCTTCCTCTGCCTCTTGGAACTCGAAGAAACACCAAAGGAAAAACTGCCTAGAGTACCAAAACGTATAAGCAGCTCTTCCTTTCCTTCTCCCCTCATACCCTACAAACAGGCCTTGGAGCCTCGTCTCCATGAAAATAAAGGATGAGAACAGACAATTCAGCTGAAAATCACCCCATTTCTTAAATACTTAAATATGGGCCATTGAGCATCTACCATACTCGCTATGAACACCCCGAGCTCATTCCCCATGGGCACGCATGCCTGTGGGAGGCTGGTCTTCAGATGGGCAGCTGATGGACCACTAAAGGCTTTCTCCATCGAAGTATGTGGAGCAAGCATATTGAGCAAAATGTGACCCTTCTGTCTCTCAGCAACAAAGTTCCTGCTATGCTCTGAGATGGCCAGGGGCTGCACAATCTTTGGGTGCTATTTAGGCAACAGCAGAGGATTATCTGGCTCTAATGTGTTTACCAGGACAATTTCTTGCATAGTTACAAAAGCTGATTTCTCCTTACAGCCATCCCACAAAAATCTTAAAATGTGACTTACATCATGAGTTTGAAAGACTCTCAAAAAGAGCTACACCATGTGCCAGATGCAATAGCAAATCTCTACCTCAAGAGAAAAAAATAAAACAGAAGACAACAACAACAAAAGTTTTCATAAAAAGATGCTTCTGCTCAAAGTTTCTATGAAACAATGATGATGCAGTCCCAAAGGATGTAAGATTTTAGAAAGAGAAAATTAAAAGAAAAATGCATCTGAAGTCAAAGCACTGAGTTTTTCCCATTGTGCTACATAAAGACGATGAGTCTGGAGGCAATTTAACAAGTTTAAATTACAACTTGGAAAGTAATAAGCTTTGGCTCCTGAGATGCACAACCAACTGGGAATGGTCTGGCAAAAAAATCTTTATATTCCACATTTCTCAGCGAAATCCCAGATTCATATGCAACACTTAGCATTTAAGAGATAATATGAGAATTTAGCAATCTTCAAGCAGGACTTGGGAACCTGAAATCACTAAAATGACGGCCTGAGATACAAATAAGCTTTCATCCACTGTGTAAGATACTGATAAAGAGGTCTTAACAGATATTTTGATTTTAAAACACGATTCCGAAGACAGCATGACAAATATACACATCAGCATCTCCGAAAATGGCATTCCCTTTGAGTGTCTGCACATCTGGTTGAGCTGAATTTCTCCACGGTCCCAGAAAGACGGCTGCAAGCCAGGTGCCCCCTCATGTTGGCGTTTGTGTATTTCGCTGTATTATTAGTCAGAGCAAGCTAATAACTTATTTAACCAACATTTTGGAGGTTTAACAAAATAAAGGTTTCACTTGTGCCCCAGCAACTGTCCAGGGCCGAGCTTCCTAGCCAGACAGCTGTCCTCCAAGCAGCAGGGCCCTCCCATAGCCTGTGGCTCCACCTTCCTCCTGGAAGCTGGAGACTGGCCATCCAGACGGCAGGAGAAGGAGGAGAATGGAGGAACGCTGCACATTCCATGGGCCAGGCTTGGACAAAGAATTCTGCTTGCATTTCAGGGGGCAGGACTCAGTTATATGGGACACCTACCTGCCAAGGAGACTGGGAAAGGTCATCTAGCTGTGTATCCAGGAGGAAAAGGAAAGGATTTGGTGATGCTTTTGTCCCCTTGCTGGCTAAGATGTAACCTCTCTGTCTTCTGTTCTATTAAACAGGCCTAGACATTGTACCTGTTTATTATATTATTCTACCTCCATTTTCCCCCAAGTTTCCAAAACTGACCCGACTCAGAACTGACTTGAATTTTAAGAAACTTATGAATGAGCACCACTGGCAGCTTATTTCTATTGGAGGCTAGAACTTATCAGTTACCAGACAGGACACCCCATTAGGGACTGAATGTTTGTACTCCCCCCAAAATTCTTATGTTGAAATCAGATCCCTAAAGTGATGGCATACAGAGGTGGGGGATTTGGGAGATAATTAGGTCATGAGGTTGGGGCCCTCATCAATAGACTAGTGCCCTTATAAGAAGAGACCAGACAGCTGGCTCACTCTTTGGACCAGCAAGAAGGCAGTCACCTGCAGCCAGGAAAAGAACCCTCATCAGATGCCATATCAAACCAGCACCTTAATCTTGGATTTCTCAGCCTCCAAAACTACGAGAAATGCATTTCTATTGTGGATAAACCACTCGATTTATGGCATTTTGCTATAGCAGTGCAAGCCTAGACAGCTTCCTTCTTCAGTTAAGGAGTCTAAAATTCAAAGTAAGGCATCAGAAGGTGACATTTTAAGCAGAGGTAAGGGAGGACATGGGCCAGTCTGAACGTGTGCTTTTTCCTACACCAAGTATTTCTCATCCTGGCATTATGGACCTTTTTGACTGGATAATTCTTTGATGCAGGGCTGTTCCACACATGTGAGGCTGTCACACAACATCACTGGCTTCTACACACTAGATGCCATTAATGCCTCTCCAGTGAAGACCAAAAATGACTCCAGACACTGCCAAGTGTCCCCTGGAGGACAAATCTGCACCCTTTAGCTTTGGGAACCAGTATTCTCAATCAGAAAAATGTGGAATGAATTAGTATCACCCACCATGTGGCTGGAAAACTCCTATATGCCAGAGGCAGTACTTGTCTGTCTGTATTTCTTTTTTTTAATTTAAACTTTTTATTTTATATTGGGGTATAGCCAATTAACAATGCTGTGAGAGTCTAGGGTGAAAAGCAAAGGGACTCAGCCACACATACACATGCATCCATTCTCCCCCAAACCCCTCTCCCATCCAGGCTGCCACATGACATTGAGCAGAGTTCCCTGTGCTATACAGGAGGTCCTTGTTGGCTATCCATTTTAAATGTAGCAGCGTGTACATGCCCATTCCAAACTCCCTAAGTATCCCTTCCCCCCTGTTTCTCTTCTGTCTTTCTCTCTCTCTCTCTCTCTCAAAGTCTTGGAAAACACTATCAGGTACATTTTCTTTGGCTTTGTCTAGCCTCCATGCAATTCATCTTTCTCAAAGGATACTTCCTTCAGATGTGTTGGCTCCATCAACGAGATTAACATGTTTGTCCTCTATAGTGAGAGCTGTCAGGGGTTCTGTCTGTGTCTCCCATTTCCCCAGGACATCGGTGTTACACATCTTGTTAGGGACTAAATGACTAAACAAGCTTCCAACCACAGGTAAATGGATTGGAACTTTTACACCCAAGTCTCCCCACCAAATGTCACTCACTGATTCTCAACAGCCAAAGGGGTTTCCAACAAGGCAATAAAGACACTCAACATCTACAACCTCATTATAGGACCCTTATAAAAAGCAAAATCCAGTTTAGGGAAATGCATTCCTATAAAGGCTTCCTTGGTGGCTCACTTGACAATACAGGAGACATGGGATTGATCTCTGGGTCAGGAAGATCTCCCAGAAAAGGAAATGGCAACCCACTCCAGTATTCTTGCCTGGGAAATCCCATGGACAGAAGGAGTCAAGCAGGTCACAGTCAATGGGGCCTCAAAAGAGTCAGACATGACTTAACGACTAAACAACAACAATTTCTTTTAAATTTCCTCTAAAACCTCAAGTTGAAAAATCTTTTAAATCTTGGCTCAAGTAGTGTTTCATTGCCTCCCTTCAATTAGCTGTTTATCACAGCAATTAGGGAAAGACTCTCCGATGCTGGCATAACTGTACAAAGTCCCAATATTTCAAGTTGAAATGTGCAAAGGGACTTATTTATTACTTTCATTGCTCAAAGGAGAATCTTTGATAAGGAGAAAAAAAAAAAGTTCAAAGCCAAGGAATGCTTTTATTTGAATAGAGTGGACTTATTCTAGGATGATAATGCTTGGAAAACCTAAGCTATTTAATGAATATTTCATGAACACTGACGGTAAAGAACTGTGAGCTTTCCTTCACTTCAATTTATTTTTAAACTAAAAACAAAACAAAATAATAATAATAATAATCACCACCATGCATAGTGCCTATCATTTCCCAGGCCTCTATATTCATTATCTCTGATGCTTACAAACACCCGGCAGGTAGTTATTTATATCATATTTTCAGAAGATGAACAAACTGAGGCTTAGAGAAAGCAGCTGACTGGTCCAGGAATGCATAGCTTGGTAACTACAGAACTGAGACTTGAAGACAAGTAAGTCCCTTGACTGCAAAACCCTCTGTGTTTATACTATTTCCACCAAAGTATGATGGCTCTATAGGAAGTTCATCTGTTGAAAATCCCATATTGGCAATCACAGGTGCATCTGCACACCGAAATCTAAATGTCACCATGGCAATCGATATTTAAATTTTCATTTTCTTACCCAGCGGTTCTCAACTGGATATGTTACTTTCTGCATAAGTAGATTAAATTGCATCCCAGCTATTTTGAAAGAGTTCTTTCATTACTATCTTGGGATAGTAGTTTATGCAGAGTATTATTAACAAGCACGTTTCTAACAGCAATCTGATTTATCTGCAAAATGCTTCTCCTTCTCATCTGCCTCCTAACCCTCCCCCACTCCAACTCCTACTCCCCAAACCCCCTTGCAGTGACCTCATGAGCTAATGAGGGAGGCGGCTACTCAGAAGAGCAGCACCCACGGTCGGGCTGTCGTGTTCACACTCATTATAATGAAAATCTGTCCTCCTGCCCAGTGGGCTCAAGTCACCATGGCAACCTACCAGCAACATCACTCACACAAATTAGAGCAAAGAAGCAAAGGCAGGCTCCACCCGGACACTGAAGCAGTCACACAAAGAAGGAAATATTTCTCAAGGACACTCTGCTCTTAAGTAGCCACTGGCAATCGTGCATCTGCTCAGCTTTATCACCAAAATAAATGTCGGTGGCCCTTTACTGAATGGTGTTCAAAGTCGTTAAATAAAATACACTTGAGCCTTCCATGTGACTTCACTACGAATTGAAACTCTGAATACCTATGTCATGAAGGGCAGGATAAGAAGCCGTCTCAGCAGCTCTAGAGCCCAAGCCCATCTGGGATGCTGTAGACACACATGTACCCTCGTTGCCCAAGGCACCAGAACTTTCCCTACAGAGTGTGCAGGTCCCAGCCATGTATCCACGAGAGGAGAAGTGTGCGAACCACAAAGGACAGGGGCGAAGTGATGCCTGTGTGATGCTGAGGCAAGCAAAGGAAACTCAATCCTTTTGGAAAGTCATTACTTTCTTTCTTACTGAAACACACACACACACACACACACACACAGAGTACTCACTCAGCCACATCCAGCTCTTAGCAACCCCATGGACTGTAGCCCGCCAGGCTCCTCTGTCCCCAGGATTTCCCAGGCAAGAATACTGGAGTGGGTTGCCATCCTCTTCTCCAGAGGATCTTCCCGACCCTGGGATTGAACCTGGGGCTCCTGCTTTGGCAGGCTGTCTGAGAAGACCCCAGACCCACAGTACCCCCTTCAGGACATGGACAGTATGTTAGGTGGCAGGAATGGGGCGGAGTGGAGGGGCAGGATGGTTGCCTCCTCCCCAGTAAAGCCATTTCGTCCTTTCCAGTTGGGGATGAAATGAGGCCTGCTCCCTTGTCTGCCAATGAAGGAGCCCCAGGACCAATCCCTGGGTCAGGAAGATCCTCTGGAGAAGGGAATGGCAACACTTCAAGTGAAACAGGAGAGTGAAAAAGTTGGCTTAAAGCTCAACATTCAGAAAACGAAGATCATGGCATCTGGTCCCATCACTTCATGGCAAGTAGATGGGGAAACAGTGGAAACAGTGGCTGACTTTATTTTGGGGGGCTGCAAAATCACTGCAGATGGTGATTGCAGCCATGAAATGAAAAGACGCTTACTCCTTGGAAGGAAAGTTATGACCAACCTAGACAGCATATTAAAAAGCAGAGACATTACTTTGTCCACAAAGGTCTGTCTAGTCAACGCTATGGTTTTTCCCATGGTCATGTATGGATGTGAGAGTTGGACTATAAAGAAAACTGAGCGCCGAAGAATTGATGCTTTTGAACTGTGGTGTTGGAGAAGACACTTGAGAGTCCCTTGGACTGCAGGGAGATCCAACCAGTCCATTCTAAAGGAGATCAGTCCTGGGTGTTCTTTGGAAGGACTGATGCTAAAGCTGAAACTCCAATACTTTGGCTACCTGATGCAAGAACCTGACTCATTTGAAAAGACCTTGATGCTGGGAAAGATTGAGGGCAGGAGGAGAAGGGGATGACAGAGGATGAGATGGTTGGATGGCATCACCTGTTCGATAGATGTGGGTTTGGGTAGACTCTGGCCGTTGGTGATGGACAGGGAGGCCCAGCATGCTGTGGTTCATGGGGTCGCAAAGAGTCGGACACAACTGAGTGACTGAACTGAACTGATTGAGATGTCGGCAAAAATTATAAAACTCAAGAAAGATGAGAGGCAGTAGAAAGTGCTTTTCTACTAGAGGAAAGTGGAGATGAGATGAGGAGAGCAGATATTGAATCATCACTGTGCAGTGTGGTTGAGTAAGTCAATTAGGGGACTAGTAGCTTCTGAGGCAATCTCATGGGTCCATTCAAGTTGGTGACTATGGGACCATTCAAGTTGGGTCCATTCAGAGGCACGTCAAACGTCCCAGGTCCTTTCTGCCCACCTCTCTCAGGATCCTGGGCTCCTGGAAAGCTTAATTCTCTCTGTGTCACAAGCACCTAGCTCAACTCTAGCACAAAGAACTTGCTCATAAAAGGTAGCAGAACTCAACTGAAAATGACAATGGCCCTACCATCTAGTGTGCTAGCTTCCTGGGGCTGCTGTAATGAAGCACCATGGACTGAGTGGCTTAAACCACAGAATTTTACTCTTCCACTGTTCCAGAGACCGGAAGTCCAGCCTTGTCAGCAGAACTTGTCAGCAGGACCGTGCCAGGAAAGGGTCTGTTCCAGATCTCCAGCCTGGGTTCTGGAATTTCCTTGGCTTGTGGCAGGATAACAGTTAACCTGTTAACCATAACAGTTATGCCTGTTACGGCGTTCTTCTCGTGTGCATGTCTGTGCCCAAAGTTTCCACCTTTTTATAAGGTCAGTAGTCACATTTGATGAGAATCTCCCCACTCCAATATAACCTCTCTTCAACTAACTACCCTTAACCACTCCCCTGTTTCTAAATAAAGTCACATTCAGAGGTTCTGGGTAAATAGGATTTCCACATATTTGTTGAGAAGGGACACAATTCAACCTCTAACATCTGAGCATAAATAAACTGTAAATAAAGACCAGATTGCTCTATGCAAAAGAAAAAAAAAAAAAAGTAAAGAATTCCCCTCACATAAAAATGACCATGACAGCTAGGCTTTGAAAGGGATTTATTTCCTGTAAGACTATATAGTGCAGGCAAAATGTCCATTCCCCTAAAAGGCACCACAAAATACTCAGGCCAGACATGAATTCCACTAATTAATCCTATTTAGCAATTAAAAACCACGATCTCAGGTGTCAGCACAGTTCTCAATAAATCACGAAGGTCAATCAGGCAAAATTCAGTTCTTGAAGGGTCTTAACATTTTCTGAAAGAGGAAACAAGACTCAGTCTGGGTTGAAAGGAGTACGAAATATTTCTCTAACTCAGAATCAATCACTGTTAAGCAATTTCAAGGAGACAGTGCGAGAAGCTGGTAATGATGAGTAATGTTATCTTGAGACAAGGGAGCAAACCTTCTCTGGAGGGGCGTTTAAGCAATCTTAGTAGAAAACAATAGAGACACTGACGTCTGTATTGTTCTTGGAACCAATCTCTGAGTATTAACTTCTGTGTTTCCCAGGAATCCAGATGGTGGCTTGTTTTCCATTTACTTACTGACACCTAGTAGGATCATCTCCTTTTAAAGGTGTATACACTACTCACTTCTGGGAGAAAGAAAGATTAAAATTGGCTATAGGAACAGAAGGATACACTTAGAGAGTAAAGGATCAGAAGATGAACATGGTCCTTTCCCATCTTCTTAAATCACATCTCCAGTAATTCTCTGAGGACCACAAGCCCCCATTTCCAAGCGACAACTTCGAGAAGAGGGAGTCCCTTTCACACACTGGCCCCTCTGTGCTCATGTGACAAGCAGTCACCCTCCCAGAGAAATCGAGTAAACAGTCACCATGATAAAACTGGCTTTCAAACCCACAGTGCAGAATAAATAAATCAACATGAGAAACTCAACTTTTAGTTGTCATTATCACTCTATGCTTTTCTGAACTTGAAACCTGTCACAAATTCTCAGGTTTACTATCAGTATATATTGCTAAAACTTTGAAACAAAATGCTAGAAATTCTTGGTATCTCCCCAATAGATATTCATTTTGAATTCTGTACAAATGAGCTCTAGATTCAAGTTACAAATTAATTTGAGCTCATGATGTAATTAAATGTTTGATTAGGACCAAGAATTAACATATTACACGGAGGCATATAATTTTATGAGACAAACTAGTTAATTTCAGTAAAGAGATTCACCATGGTAACAAATTATCTGACCCATTCAATTCAATATGTACTTCAAAATAATTTTTCAAATTATCTAAAAATGTAGTTATTAAAGAGATATATCAAAATATATGCACTACACTGTAGAATTTCTTAAAATTACTTGGGTAAAAGATGAGGAGATTTAAATGGGCACTTAAAAATATACAGAGAGTAAAGCTCAAAGCCAAAATTTGGGGGGAAAAAAGGGATGAAATGTTGACAACTTTTTGCAGCAAACACTGCATGTTTTAATTTCTTTATTTTAAAGTTGGTGATATTTGGAAATGGTACATTTAATGCATTTTTTAACCTTTCTGGTTATTTTCCTAAAAGGGAACTGCCTGGTAGCATTCAAACTGGAGATGGATTTGTTTTAACTGCCAGATACAATTTCTAGTAATCAATCCGAGGTCTTCAAGTACAATTTTGTTTGCTACCTCGGTAGCTGGATGGCATGCAATTGCTCACAGCTGTTTTTAATTACACCTTGATCCAATAATAACTAAATATTGTTTAACACTCTGGCAGTAACTAACTTAAGAAGATGCGGACATCAATGATTGAAAGTAACACTTCCAGGCATCAACCTGCATAAATTAGAACCTGTCGAAAACACAAACACAATTCAGTAGGTGGCACTATTCCCTCAGCCAGAATTTTCTTTCATTATGCATGTCTTGAGGACTCTCTAGGTGGCAGTTCCCTTTATTCCTTGCTTCCATGGAATTCTATGACCTAAGTAAGTAACATGCTAACCTCAAATATATTGCCAGGCTTCTTCTCTAGGAGATACACATCCAGATTAAAAAAAAGAAAAATCATACAGACAGCAAGTGTAAGAGAAAAGAGTTCATCTCAAGTCCTTAAATAATGAGGTCAGTGGAGGGTTTCTTGAAAGTCAATTAATTCTTAACACCCACTAAAGACAACCCAAGTGATGACTTTTTCGACTGATACGATCCAATGAGCTAATGTAAAATATCTGAACTAACCAATAAGCAGCTTTCTCTTCTTCAGCCCTATTGACATGTGGGCTGGGTAATTCTTTGTTGATGAGGAAGTAGGGGAAGGACGCCCTGTGCATTTAGAATATTTCCAATAGCACCTCCGCAGTTGTGTTGTGACAGCCAAAGATGTCTCCAGATACTGTCAAATAGTCCTGGAGACAAAATCATCCCATCTCAAAGCCTTCATTCAATGAACGCTGCTCCTTTATACTAAAGACGGATCTCTGGCTTCATGGCCCAGAATGGAGTTACCCCACTAGCTATATTCAATACCAATGTTCATTATCCTTTTGTTGTTGTTTATCACTCAGTCATGTTCCATTCTTTGTGATCCCATAGACTGCAGCACGCCTGGCCTCCCTGTCCTTCACTGTCCCCCAGAGTTTGCTCAAATTCATGTCCACTGAGTCGATGATTTTATCTATCCATCTCATCCTCCTGCCCTGTCTTTCCCAGCATCAGGGTCTTTTCAGATGAGTCAGATCTTCATATCAGATCACCAAAGCATTGGATCTTGAGCTTCAGAATCAGTCCTTCCAGTGAATATTCACTGGAATATTGATTTCCTTTAGGATTAACTGGTTTGATGTCCTTGCTGTCCAAGGGACTCTAAATAGAGTCTGCTCCAGCACCACAATTTGAAAGCATCAATTCTTCAGTGCTCAGCCTTCACGGTCCTTTTTTATTCTTTTATATCTGATTTTTTATTATCCTTTTTTATGTGATTCCAAAGGGTGATGCATATACTTTGTTAAAAATTCTAAAGACAAGAAAACCACAAAAAGGAAAAATAAAAGCACCAGTAATTGCCCTATATTATGATATAACGATGGTTCCAATTGCATGACCTTAATTTTTCCTAGAATATGCACATAAACTATATGTACTAATCATTTGGCTTGTTAAAAATCTGAGAGATGTACAGGAGCTCTATTTTGTATGAACAAGGTCTTTTTAATCTCTAAATATGTGATTTGTCAGGGCTTCTCAAGTGCCTCAGTGGTAAAGAATCTTTCTACCAATGTAGAAGAACTGGGTTCTATCTCTGGGTCAGGAAGATCTCCTGGAGAAGGAAATGGTAACCCACTCCAGTATTCTTACCTGAAAAAATTCCCACGGACAGAGGAGCCTGGCAGGCTACAGTCCATGGGGTCGCAAAGAGTCAGACACAACTTAGCAACTGAACGTACACATACGCACACATATATATTCTGTCATTAAATACCCAATGAAGCATAATTTCTCATGGCTATATTCTTTTCAAGTGATAAATGTGATCTTTTTTTTTTAAACCAAGCTCTTGTATTGAACTTTTTTCTGATCCCAAAGGTTAATGTTAATTAGTTTTACTATGCTCTAGGGATAGATCTCCAGCAACAGAATTTTTTAGTACTAACCTATTTTAGTTCTACCTTTATACAGAGAACAAAAGAGGGAAACGTAGAAGCAAAGAAAGGGAGAAAATGAAGAGGGGAGAATCAAGAGCAAATGGAAGAAAGGGAGGGAGGGAGGAAGACAGCGGAGGGGGAGGCTGTTGGGAAGGGAAGAAAGGGGTGAAGAGATGCAAGAGAGCAAAGCAGGGGAAGATGGAGGGAAGGGTATCAAGGGAAGAGAAGTCATTTCTATAGAAGCTGATGTACAAATGAATTTGCTGGCATCCTTCCCACTGTTCTTTTCTCTCTTTGTTTCAATGGTTCCTATGGGCTCATCCTGCTACTAAGATGACCCTGCTCTTGCCCAGTATTCAGACAGCACACATGTTGAATTATTTTCCCTCATATACATATACAGGATACATTGGTGAAATGGCTACAGGAGATAAAACGGAGAAACTTTGCAAACATGATGCTAAGTGAAAGAAGCCAGACACAAAAGGCGACATACTGTATGATTCCATTCGTGTGAAATATGCAGCCAAGGCAACTTCATGGAGACAGAAGGCAGAGTAGTGACTGCCAAGGGCTGGGGTACAGGGGATTGAGAGTGATGGCTTAACTGGCAGGAGACATCCTTTGGGGTCATGACGATGTCCTGGGATTAGACAGTCACAACAGTCATACTAAATACTACTGAAAGATATGCTTCAAAATGGTGAAAGTGCTAATCTGGACAATGTGCATTTAAAACAAAAGTCATGAATGAAACAAACAATAAAAGAATCTCTCAAAGTATTTGAGCTAAGTTGAGGGGATTTTAAAAATTAAAAATAAAATAAAAGCAGGAAATTAATAGCTGTTTTATTTGCCATCTGCTATTACTATCTCTGAATTAAAAAAAAAACTCTTTAAATATACAGTTTTATTGCATTCTAACATGATAATTTATTTTAGCATTTTAGTTGGTAAGAAAAAATATCCTTCAACTGTAAGGAAGGTGCTTTTATTCTTTTTTATATGTTTTAGAATTTTATTAATTCCACAAATTACTTTACAATGTTGTGTTGGTTTCTGCCATACAACAATGTGAATCAGTCATAAATACACACATGTTCCCTCCCTTTTGACCCTTCATCCCACCTTCCACCCGTTCCCATCCCTCGAGGTTGTCACAGAGCACCGTGTTGAACTCCCTGTGTTACACAGCATCTTTCCACTAGCTATCTATCTTACATATGGTAATGTATATGCTTCAACATTACTCTCAATTCCACCCTCTCCTTCCCTGGCTGTGTCTACAAGTTTGTTAATTTTTTATACAATTTTTAAAGGTGACATTCCATTTACAGTTGTTATAAAATATTGCCTATATACCCCATGTTGAACAATATACCTGTCACTATCTTATTTGACCTTCACAGCAACCTTCCCAGGTGAGTATTAGTCCCATTTTACAGATGATGTAAGAGAGAAAAGATGATTATGTTGATTCAGATAAGCAACTCCTAAGAGGTGGAATCAGAATCTGCTTTCCACTTCAAAATCCATTCACCAAGGGAAAAGGACAGGTTAACTCCATGGCTTAATTGCAGACTTGGAAAAAAAGTCTGTCCCTAAGTCATGTCCAACTCTTTGTGACCCCATGGACTGCAGCCCGCCAGGCTCTTCTGTCCATGGGATTTCCCAGGCAAGAAAAGTAGCGTGGGTTGCCATTTCCTTCTCCAGGGGATCTTCCTGACACAGGGATCAAACCTGGGTCTTCTGCTTGGCAAGTGGATTGTTTACCACTGAGCCACCAGGGATAGGTTTACACGTACACTAACGTAGTAATTTCAGTTCAGTTCAGTTCAGTCGCTCAGTCATGTCCGACTCTGCAACCCCATGAACCATAGCACACCAGGCCTCCCTGTCCACCATGAACTCCCGGAGTCCAGCCAAACCCATGTCCATCGAGTCGATGATGCCATCCAACCATCTCATCCTCTGTCGTCCCCTTCTCCTCCTGCCCTCAATCTTTCCCAGCATCAAAGTCTTTTCAAATGAATCAGTTCTTCACATCAGGTGGCCAAAGTATTGGAGTTTCAGCTTCAAAATCAGTCCTTCCAATGAACACTCAGGACTGATCTCCTTCAGAATGGATTGGTTGGATCTCCTTGCAGTCCAAGGGACTCTCAAGAGTCTTCTCCAACACCACAGTTCAAAAACATCAATTCTTCAGTGCTCAGCTTTCTTTATAGTCCAACTCTCACATAACCACTGGACAAACCATAGCCTTGATTAGATGGACCTTTGTTGGCAGAATAATGTCTCTGCTTTTCAATATGCTGTCTAGGTTGGTCATAACTTTCCTTCCAAGGAGTAAGCATAGCTGCAGTCACCATCTGCAGTGATTTTGGAGCCTCCCCAAATAAAGTCTGCCACTGTTTCCACTGTTTCCCCATCTATCTGCCATGAAGTGATGGGGCGGGATGCCATGGTCTTAGTTTTCTGAATGTTGAACTTTAAGCCAACTTTTTCACTCTCTTTCACTTTCATCAAGAGGCTCTTTAGTTCTTCTTCACTTTCTGCCATAAGGGTGGTGTCATCTGCATATCTGAGATTATTGCTGTTTCTCCCAGCAATCTTGATTCCAGCTTGTGCTTCCTCCAGCCCAGCGTTTCTCATGATGTGATGTACTCTGCATATAAGTTAAATAAGCAGGGTGACAATATTACAGCTTTGCTGCTGCTGCTGCTAAGTCACTTCAGTTGTGTCTGACTCTTCACGACCCCAATGAGTGCAGCCCACCAGGATCCTCCGTCCATGGGATTTTTCCAGGCAAGAGTACTGGAGTGGGGTGCCACTGCCTTCTCCGATACAGCCATGATGTATTTCTTTTCCTATTTGGAACCAGTCTGTTGTTCCATGTCCAGTTCTAACTGTTGCTTCCTGACCTGCATATAGGTTTCTCAAGAGGCAGGTCAGGTGGTCTGGGATTCCCATCTCTTTCAGAATTTTCCACAGTTTATTGTGATCCACACAGTCAAAGGCTTTGGCATAGTCAATAAAGCAGAAATAGATGTTTTTCTGGAACTCTCTTGCTTTTTTCTCTTGCTTTTATATGATCCTGCAAATGTTGGCAATTTGATCTCTGGTTCCTCTGCCTTTTCTAAAACCAGCTTGAACATCTGGAAGTTCATGGTTCACATATTGCTGAAGCCTGGCTTGGAAAATTTTAAGCCTTACTTTACTAGCGTGTGAGATGAGTGCAATTGTGTGGTAGTTTGAGCATTCTTTGACATTGTCTTTCTTTGGGATTGGAATGAAAACTGACCTTTCCCAGTCCTGTGGCCACTGCTGAGTTTTCCAAATTTGCTGGCATATTGAGTGCAGCACTTTCACAGCGTCACCTTTCTAGTGATTTAACTGGACACACAAATCATCCACGTTGTCATTTAGGAAAGGAGAAAAGCTCTGATCCCAACGACCTCGTTGAAATGCCCCATCTTTAAAGGAGGCACTATTTCTCAACAGAAAAATAAACAGCAGGAAAACACAGAACAGAGAAATCTCAATCTTTTGTCCACAAACATCTCATGGGCAAAGTAAAGACTTAATCTCTTACTTTTGCCAAATAAGTCAAACTCAACCAAATTCACTAGCTAGATCACTGAGGCCAGGAGGGAATACCACAGGAACAGATAGATTTATGCATNAAGTTAAATAAGCAGGGTGACAATATTACAGCTTTGCTGCTGCTGCTGCTAAGTCACTTCAGTCGTGTCCGACTCTTCACGACCCCAAGGAGTGCAGCCCACCAGGATCCTCCGTCCCTGGGATTTTCCAGGCAAGAGTACTGGAGTGGGGTGCCACTGCCTTCTCCGATACAGCCATGATGTATTTCTTTTCCTATTTGGAACCAGTCTTTTGTTCCATGTCCAGTTCTAACTGTTGCTTCCTGACCTGCATATAAGTTTCTCAAGAGGCAGGTCAGGTGGTCTGGGATTCCCATCTCTTTCAGAATTTTCGACAGTTTATTGTGATCCACACAGTCAAAGGCTTTGGCATAGTCAATAAAGCAGAAATAGATGCTTTTCTGGAACTCTCTTGCTTTTTTCTCTTGCTTTTATATGATCCTGCAAATGTTGGCGATTTGATCTCTGGTTCCTCTGCCTTTTCTAAAACCAGCTTGAACATCTGGAAGTTCATGGTTCACATATTGCTGAAGCCTGGCTTGGAAAATTTTTAGCCCTACTTTACTAGCGTGTGAGATGAGTGCAATTGTGTGGTAGTTTGAGCATTCTTTGACATTGTCTTTCTTTGGGATTGGAATGAAAACTGACCTTTCCCAGTCCTGTGGCCACTGCTGAGTTTTCCAAATTTGCTGGCATATTGAGTGCAGCACTTTCACAGCGTCACCTTTCTAGTGATTTAACTGGACACACAAATCATCCACGTTGTCATTTAGGAAAGGAGAAAAGCTCTGATCCCAACGACCTCGTTGAAATGCCCCATCTTTAAAGGAGGCACTATTTCTCAACAGAAAAATAAACAGCAGGAAAACACAGAACAGAGAAATCTCAATCTTTTGTCCACAAACATCTCATGGGCAAAGTAAAGACTTAATCTCTTACTTTTGCCAAATAAGTCAAACTCAACCAAATTCACTAGCTAGATCACTGAGGCCAGGAGGGAATACCACAGGAACAGATAGATTTATGCATATATGACTGACTTCAGAAATCATATTTTCTTTTTTTCCCAGCTTTACTGTGATATAGTTGCAACACTGTGTAAGTTTCAGGTGTACATTGTGGTGATTTGGTATAGGTATATATTGTGAAATATTTACTACAATATAACACATCCTTCATCTCACATAATTACCATCATGCTATTGTTGTTGTGATGGTGAGAACATTTAACGTCTCTTCTCATAGCAACTTTCAAGTATAAATACAGTATTGTTAACTAAAGTTACCATGCGGTACATTATATCCCTGAAATTTACTCATTTATAGCTAAAAGTCTGTACTCTTTGGCTAGCATCTTCCCATTTCTTCTGCCCTCAATCCCCAGTAACTATCAATCATTCTTCTCTTTGCTTCTATGAATCTATGAGTCTGCTCTTGCTTCTCACTTTTATGAGATTCCACGTATAAATGAGACCATACACTATTTGTCTTTCTCTGATTTATTCCACTTAGCATAACGCCCTCAAGGTTCATTCATGCTATCACAAACAGAGAACCTCCTTGTTTTTTTTGTGGCTAAAAATATTTCATTGTGTGTGGATATCACATTCTATTTATTCATCTTTCGGTCAACACGTAGGTGGTTTCCACATGTTGGTCATTGTGAATGATGCTGTAATTGACATGGGAGTGTAACTGTCTCTTCAAGGTAATGAAGAAATCATGTATTTTCATGAGGGGGCTTCCCTGGTGGCTCAAATGGTAAAGAATCCACCTGTAATGTGGGTGACCTGGGTTCAATTCCTGGGTCGGGAAGATCCCCTGGAGGAGAGCATGGCAATCCACTCCAGTATTCTTGTCTGGACAATCCCCATGGACAGAGGAGCCTGGCAGACTACAGTCCATAGGGCTGCAAAGAATCAGACATGACTGAGCAATTAAGCACACGCAGCACAAAGCCAAAAAAGCAAACAGAACAGGAATGACTGACAAAGCAACATATCTCATGTACAGAACTTTCATTAGCATTTCATTAGCTAACAAAGAGTCAGCACTTTGCTCAATTGCCTGCTTTTCGTCTTTGATACACAGAAAATGAGATCTAGCTGATGCTGTCAGCAGTGACTAGCTAGTCCCGTATACACGAATATCTGCTTCTCATGATCTGGACAGGGCTCTCCAACGTGGTTCCTGTTGGGTTTGGTCAATCCTAAAATACACCAGCACCTCCCTCCAATCCTGGTGGAAGCTTCACTTTCCAAAAAACCACAGTACTTCATAGCTTCAGACTGTGAGCTCTTTAGTCTGCAAACGAATAGTACAATAGACTGTCTTCTGAAGAGGTGGCACCCTCCTTGGTGGCACCTGATGCAGAAGTTTATACCAAAATGCTTAGGGTGTAATTACAGCAAAATCTATAGCCACAGAAAAACCAGCAGGTCTCCAGCAGGTCTAGCTTCTCAAAGCAACACTGAACAGGGTGGGAGTCAAAGGAGCAGTGGAGGGAATTGAAAGCATCTCATTGAATCAAGAAGGAACTTCAGCTGNGGAACTTCGGCTGCAAAGAAAGCATCTCATTTTTATTTTTATTTTTTTGTTTTGTTTTTACTCCAGTGGACATGAGTTTGAGCAAACTTCACTGGAAGATAGTGCAGGACGGGGAAGGCTGGCACGCTGCAGTCTATGGGGTCACAAAGAGTCAGACACAACAACTGAACAACAACAGCAATTAAATGAATTACTGTTCGGAAAACAAAAGAAGGAAACTCAAGCAGCAAAGAGCCAAAGCTAAGGAGGGGTATGTTTTAAGGCAGGAAAAGAGTAATTATGTGAAATGCAGAACTCAAATGATTAGGCAGTTATCAGCAAGCTCAATTTATGCTCGTTGATTAATGGGATAAGGTCTGAAACGTAGTCAGAGATATGGTAGTAGTTTCTAAGAGGGCCGCCAAGGATCCTCGCTCCCTAGTATTCACTCTCCCCTTGAGTGTTGGCCGGATCTAGTTGCGGCTGGCTTCTAAATACCTCTTCCAAGTTTGTTACGAGAAGACGCTGTCTTGTGTCTAGCTCGTCCCCTGGCTCTCTCGCTTACTCATTATGGTGGAAGCCAGCCGCCATGTTGGAGAGCTGCCCCATGGAGAGGCTCTTGTGGCCCTCAGTCCAGCCACCTGGAAGGAACTGAATCCCGCCGGTGCCCACCTGAGTGCACTTGAGCGTGGAAGCTCTCTCAGCTGGGCTTTGAGACCACTTTGCAGGCCAGCCAGCAGCTCTACTGATGGTAGCCACAGGAGAGACCAGAGGCAGAGACAGTCAGCCAAGCTGCACTCAGATCCTGGAACCTCAGAAACTGTGAGACAATAAATGCCTGCTGCTTTAAGCCGCTCATTTGGGAGTAATTTTTATGCAGCAGTGGGATAACCAGTATAACAGAGTTTTCTGATATTTTGGTTAATAAAGAGAATCATTTCATGAATCTAATATTCCTCACTCTTGGACTTGGCCATATATTAATGCTCCCAAACCTATTTCCTTCCTATGAAAATAGCTTCTACTTCTTTATGTGAATTAAGGATAATGGACTATGTACCCTCCACTAAAAAAAAAATCAATGAAGTATTGGCACTTTCTCTTTGATTTAAACCTAGTGGCTGATTATCCCGAACTTCAGGGACATAAACTAAGGAAATAACCGGTACTGTTTGACCCCTTGGAAAATTTAGACAAATATTCACCCAACATTATGAGCCCTACCTTAACCTAAAACTACACACTGCAGAGATGGAAAACATCAAATAGAACGTTCATACATCCTATGGCAGATCCTATGTGTCTTTATGGTAAACATGTTTTTCTTAGAGAAATGAGCCACAAACTAAAGTCTATGCAGCAGAAAAATTTAACTCCCTTAAGACAAATGGCTATTTCCTACTGCTAAGCTGGGCTCAGAACAGCGAAGGGAAACTGCAAGTGGAAGATGAGGGATTATTTTTCACATGTAAGAGCTTTAATAAATTAAGTTCATGATCCTTTTCCTTTAATCACAAACCTTTCCATATGTCAT
>SJYQ01001608.1:967434-995892 GCA_006410935.1 Redunca redunca | reverse complement strand
ATTTCTGTCAAACATGCCACACAAATTTGTATGGCAAGTAGCTTAATTGTGACATATGTGCTTTAGTGAACAGAACTGGGGGCCCTGAGAGTGGAAAATAAAGCATCATCATTTATTTTTTTTTTATCATTCTTTGCCATAAAACATATTTAAGTTAACTTCTAACAGTTAAGATGATATTTATCTCTTACCGGAGGACTGAATTTCAAATCAAGGACACTAAATTCAGTCTGATGTATCCCGTTAGATGTTAATGACTTAAATATAATATTTTCTGAATGAAGGCATAGAAATGAACAAAAGCTTGAACTCAATACACTGTAAAGTAAATCAACTTTCAAGTGCTGAAAGACAGAAATGAATAAAATAACTGTAAAGACGCCCAGATACTTCTACACAGAGATGAATGAAACAGGTGGACTTAGGCGTAATGCAACTGCATCAATTACACAGGTAACTGAACCTCCATAGACCAGAACCAAGAGTAATGCTTTCTATAAATAAAGCATTTTGCTTAGCTAACTTATAAATATATACACATCAAAGCCATTGAAAGTTCCGTAGAACAGGATCTCCACTGTTCTGTTTGAGAAACTGGAAGAAAGCAAAGGAGAGAATTTGATGGATCATAAGAAAACACATCAGCCTTTCTCTGAGTACACCAGACAAAGCTCTTCCTTTGTGCAGACATCCAGAGACAAAGGGACATGGGTCTCCTTCACACCACACCCTGCAGAAAACATTGAACACTCAGGCGCTGAAAATGAGAAACCGCGTGCTTGGAGAAAAGCAAACAAGTTCTTGGAAACCTAGAGAATAACGACAGCAAGTGGCCTTTTGCTTCCACTGTCAAGTCAGAGCAGAAAGCAGTCCCCATCCCCTGCCCACTCCCCCTGCTCTCCTGGACCCTCAGAAGGAAGCAGGAAATAGGAGTGATGTTCACATCACAGGTGCAGACTAGAGCAGTGGGTATACAAGTTGTCTTCTAAAGACCCTCAGCACTTTTAAAAATGTTGTTAGCTTTATTGAAGTAGAATTGACAAATGAAAATAGTATATACGGGGTTAGCCAAAAAGTTTATTTGAGTTTTCCTATTAGATTTTATGGGATATATTTAAGGTATATGCAACTTGAGGCTTTGATAGATGGATACAATATGAAATGAACACTACTACAATGCTAATCAGCATATTCATCACCTCATGTAGGTTATTGAATTGGGGGTGGTGAGAACACTTCCCTAGGGGCACAGTGGCAAAGAATCTGCCTGCCAGACATGGGTTCAATTCCTGGGTCAGGAAAATCCTCTGGAGAAGGAAATGGCAACCCACTCCAGTATTCTTGCCTAGGAAACCCCATGGACAGAAAAGCCTGGTGGGCTATAGTCCACGGGGTCACAAAGAGTTGGATACAACTTAGCAACTAAACAATGAGACTTAGCAACGAGAACTCTTAGCATTTACCCTCTAAGCAAATTCTAGGCAATGCAATCCAATATTGTTAACTACAGATAACCACTGGGTGCTAAGTCGCTTCAGTCATGTCTGACTTATTGCGACCCCAGGATTGCAGCCCACCAGACTCTTCTGTGCATGGGGTTCTTCAGGCAAGAATACTGGAGTGGGTTGCCATGTCCTCCTCCAGGGTATCTTCCCAACCCAGGGATTAAACCCATGTCTGTTAGGTCTTTTGCATTGATAGGCTGGTTCTTTACCCCTAGTGCCACCTGGAAAGCCCAGAGATAACCATTAGATCCCTAGAATTTACTCATCTTGCAAAAGTGAAACTTTGTACCCTCTGACCAATATCAATATCTCCTCACGACCCCCACCACTTCCCAACTCTGGAAACCACAGTTCGACTCTTTGATGAGTTTGACTAGTTTAGATGTTACTTATAAGTAAGAATATGCAGTATTTGCCTTTGTGTCTTACTTCTAATCACTTAGCATAACATCGGCCAGGTCACTCATGTCCTTCTAAATTTCTCAGGATTTCTCATGCAGTTTTTCTTCCCTATCTGCCCATCATGAGGACGCAGTTGAAACCCATACACTTCAAAATAGTTCCAAGAGCCTCTTTCTTGCTAATCTCCCTGAATCATATCCAAATTTCACTAAAAGACTCATTTGACTATTGGGTGACCACTGAACCCAAATTGGAGCAGATCTAAGGTTCTACATCATCATTTCACCATGTATAACGGTACAAAGGATGCTATTTGCTGTAGACATAGATCTATTGTGTCATACTGTCCATTTCCCCTTTCCACAGTCCTAATGTACCCAAATCCCCTTTGGAAGTCCAGGTAGTCTGAGTTAAGCTCCATCACAGAAGAAAGTTCCCAGTCTGGTACCTTCCATCCCTGGACCAAAGGGATTTGCTTGGGCTGAGAAGGTGATGTGAACCTATCAAATCAGAGGCCCTTCTGGTGTTTCTTCTGGACAAATGAGTTCCAGGGTGTAGGAGGAAGAAAGAAGCAGGAAGGTGGGTAGTGGGAGAAAGGAAGAAAGTGATAACAGAGAAAAGGGACTGAAGGAAAGCATGGAGTAAAGAGAACAGAGAAAAAGAAGGGCAAGAAAAAGAGGAAAAGGAAAAACGACAGCTTCTTTACACCAAAAGAAAGTGAAAGTGAAGTTGCTCAGTTGTGTCAGACTCTTTGCGACCCCATGGACTGTAGCCCAGTAGGCTCCTCTGTACGTGGGATTTTCCAAGCAAGAGTAGTGGAGTGGGTTGCCATTTCCTTCTCCAGGAGATCATCCCAATCCAGGGATCAAACCTGGGTCTCCTGCACTGCAGGCAGACGCTTTACTGTCTGAGCCACCAGGGAAGCTCAAACATACCCTCATAATATATGGATTCTTAACCTTGATTCAACATCATTGTCAAGGCACTTAACCTACCTTTATTCACAATTAAAAGTAAAAAGGATGCAATGTCCACAAATCACCTTATTCACAGTCACAGCATAATCATTAGTTAATAAGTCAAATACTGAAACCTACAGAATGCAGTCAAACCACTGTGGGTGAGCTAGGTGAAGAACCCATCTATTCTTCAAATACAATGAAAATAACATGCTTCTTTCACAGAATCCTGAGTTTTCTGTATTTTAGATAGTGCTGATCTTAGCATCTTTCTATTCCAAAAACCTGTGTTGTGATCTATTGCACAAGAACAAAAGACTCCCAAGTCTAAACACCTCATCATTGAGAAAGCCTCTTCTACTTTCTGCAAAGACATCTTGATCCACAAATGTCAAGTTTACCCTAGCTAATGAATGTCTTGGTTATAATAATTGCCTGCTAGCTGTCAATAAATTTCAGAGCTTGGCCAAAGTAAGAGTTTGCATTTCATTGGATGCCTTTAACATCCACATGAGTGATGATGATTTCTTTTCTTATCTCCCCTACGATACAGTAAGGAGGAGCAGTGTCACTGGATTGGTCCAAATGAAGAAAATGAAATGGTAATTCTGATTTTCCACCCCTTTGTTAAGAATATCACTCAGCCTGATGGGTCTAGACTTTCCCATCTGCTACATGGACCCCAAGAAGGCACTGGTCTGAATCTAAGTATCTGACACCAGCCTATCATTTTTTCCTCCTGAAACAACAGCAAGTATCAGTGAGTGATCCTGGCATGGTCTCCTGCAAAGCCAAGAAGCAGCCTCAAGGTCTTTACCACTGTTCTCCAGGTCCTTTGTCTCCAAAGTACACCCCAGGAAGTATAAATAGAATCCCCTAGGTCAGGGATGTTATGTTAGAATTTCTATTTAGAGTTATTTTATCTTCAAAAATGTTAAATAAACTCAACACAGCTTGTGTTTAATATACAAATGGACACTAGCACCTTTGGCCTGTGCATATCTCAGATGACCAGTGTCACGTGCAAAGCTCAAAATCTCCAAAGGAGACTATGATGGAAAAGGAGCTGACGAGCCATCCCGCTGTCATGATCACTCAGAATATTACTGTTTACATTTGCTCATCTCAATGGATTTATGGGTTTCATAACCTGGTTTTAACAAAGAGCGGCTGAGATTCCTGCCAATAAACATCAGCTTTAAGATATAAAAAGAATACACACACAACAAAGGGGCAGAGCTGATACATCCCCTTCTGTCATGGGATCTTTTCTGCCTCATTCTGGGGTGAAAACTGATGTCCTGATTAGACGTGAAAGATCAGTGAAACAATACTGAAGTCATCAAAGCCCTCTGAAATTTGGTTTTACATTTAGTATAATTAAAGAAAGAAAGTGCAAGTATTAGTTGTTCAGTCCTATCTGACTCTGTGCGACTCCATGGACTGCAGCCCATCAGGCTCCTCTGTCCATGAGATTTCCTAGGCAAGAATACTGGAATGGGTTGCCATTTCCTCCTCCAGAGGATTTTGCCAACCTAGGGGTCAAACCCACGCTTGCACAAAGATTCTTTAACACCGAGCCACCAAGCCTACTGTGGTTGTCCCCTAACCCCCAAAGTTCCCTGTAAGCCAGGCCCCTTGGAGGATGTGGCTGTAAAGAAGAGAAAAAGAATTAAAGGATTTTAGGTCACTTTGGAATGAGAATGAGGAAGAGAGAGCAGAGTAGGGACTGGGACACAAGCAAGGTGAGCTCTGAGTGAACTGGCAAGCTATCCAAGGGGAAAAGTAGACTCCTGCTTTGTACCATACCATGAACAGTAGAGCAAGAGACACAGATTCAATCTAGGGGTCAAATCCCCCGGAGAAGGGAATGGAAACCTACTCCAGTACTCCTGCCTGTAAAATCCCACAGACAGAGAAGCCTGGCAAGCCTCAGCCCCCAGGATCGTGGAGTCGGACACGACCAAGCACACACCAAACAAAACAAACGAACAGACTAACAGGAAGATGTCTCTATGATAGTAGATAGCACTTGTCCTGCCCCACCACATACTATAGCTACAGCTAGATGGTGGCAACTGAGACTTCGAACACTGCTCATAAGTGTCACAAAAACCAGTTTTGAAGACAATGGAGTCATCCATCAATGGTGGGGGGAAAACTTCATTTCAGTAGGATCATTAGCTCACAAGGTAGCTTTCCTGTTTCCCAGGATGATAAACTTCATTTATCCCCATTACTTCCTGAGTAAATTATTTTATAATTCCTGGATTTGGCTTATGAAGATGACTGGTGACTCATAAACGCCAATCTGACTAATGCCTCACTTAGAGAACTCAGTAAGCACGGAAGCCTAGACATCATTTCTCCTGCCAAGAAATGAACGTATAATATTTTCAGTAAAAACAAAGACATGAACAGCCAGCACACCAAGGAACACATCTGCACCTGCTGGCACAGGGGTTTTTATAATTTACTTGCTGGTAATTGGGAGCTGAAATACTCAGAGATGTAATAAGAAATAGCTGTTCCTATTTAAGAGTACAGTTTATGACTTTTCTGTAATTCGGGTAATTTATTGCCACTTTAACATCTTTACCTCATTTGCCACCATTTTGTCTGTAGTTCATTGACCTTTCCATTCAAATCAAGGGGAGCTGTATTTGAATAACAATGCTACTTTATTTATACAGCCCTGCTCTTGGGAAAAGTTCAAAGTACTTTATAAATATCTCCTTAAACCTAAAAGTAAGCTAAGAATCACCCTTTCTATTTTAGATAAAAATATAAAATAAGAAAGGGTTAAACAGTGAAACGTAGCAACTTAGAGAAGGTTTAACAATTCGGAGAGGATTTTGAGATAAAGATGGCAGGCAGGCACTGAATATTTATGTCATTTCCAAACTCCACTAAATTGATCATAATGAACATTTTTAAGTTATAAGAACAAAATGAATGGGGAAGTATAGAATAAGATACCAGAGGTTCCAGCAAGATTTAAAAACTTTAGAAAACCCAATGAACCTATATATCCAAACTCCATCCTTCCAAGCAAGTTTTATAAAACTGATATGTTCATCTAATCTACCTATATTATTTCTTATTTCTCAAATGTTTCCAAAACTAAAGAGGAAATAGAAATTTTACTTAAGTAAAAGAGTCTCCAAATTGAAAAGAAATAGGAGTCTCCAAATTGTAAAGACCCACCACCTTCCAATTAAATGATTTGGGGGGTGGACATTTTACACCAAGACACAAAAGATAGCAAAATAAAGGGACAGTGCCTTCACAATCTAAATCTGAAATTATTTCTAATTTATGTTTCTATATCTAGTCAAATTTTCCAAAAGGTGAGGGCAGAATAAAAAAAATTTCAGACATACAAGGCACACAATTTTTATTTCTTAATGTGTGCTCTAGAAAAGCAAAGGTATCATTTCTTAAAAGCAGGGGAGGAAACAGAAGAGTATTTTCCACAGAAGAGAGAAGTCCCAGATTTATAGCAAGAAGATTGCTCAGAAACAAATAGTCTAGTCTGATGCAGGACAAAGGACTCTGGGTGAGATTCCTAAGAGAAGATTAAAAAGATTTACAGAACCTCTATAATTACTAGTTGAGTAACATATTGATAAGTATATGCCAAATCTGACACAGTATTTGGCGAAAATTAGGTATAAATGTATAACAAATTATGTGTGTATACTCAGTTGCCCAGTTGCATCCTACTCTGTGCAACCCCATAGCCTGCAGTCCTCCAGGCTCCTCTGTCCATGGGATTTCTCAGGCAAGAATACTGCAGACGGTTACCATTTCCTCCTCCTGGAGATCTTCCTGACCCAGGGATCAAACCCACCACTCCTGTGTCTCCTGCATTGGCAGGTGGATTCTTTACCACTGGGCCACTTAGGAAGCCCATATCAAACTATGCTAACTTTAAACCTGTAAATTTTTAATTCAAAGAAAAATGAGCAAAAAATAAATAGATGTATATGTATAACTGAATCACTTTGCTGTACATTTGAAACTAACACAACTGTACCTCAATATAAGTTTTTTTTTAATGTATTAAATACAATCAGGGTATAATGATGGGTGTTTTAGTTATTACACACCTATTTGAATAAACTAAAATTTCAGAAGTAAATATATTAGGAAGATGGAGGAAGGAAAGTTGGTAGGGGTATTAGAGCCTAGAATTTTACCTTCCTGAACAGACAGAAGATATCTAAAATGGGTGAAAACATAGTATGAAAAATATGAAGGTAAAAATAAAAACAAACCACTGAAATAATTATCATTTTCCTTTAAGCAGGACTAGGGTGTGAGGGAAGGATAAAGAAGGCAGTTAAAAATATTTCATGTTCCATTTTCATCATTATCTAAGGTTTTATCTATATAGATAATGCTTTGATAAAAATTTTTAAGGCAAAAAAATCACTAACAAAGAAATTTCAGGCTTTATGAGATTATATTCACAGTCTATATAGTCTGGGTGGTAGTTAGGTCACTAAGTCGTGTCTAACTCTTGTGACCCCATGGACTGTAGGCCATCAGGCTCCACTGTCCAGGGGATTTCCCAGGCAAGAAGACTGGAGTGGGTAGCCATTTCCTTCTCCAGGGCATCTTCCTGACCCAGGGATCAAACTCAAAGCTGCTGCATCAGAAGTAGATTCTTTACCACTGAGCCACCAGGGAAGCCCTATATAGTCTAATGCTTCCTTATTTAATGCTCATTTTCCATTTAACAAACAATCAATTAAACTAATCCTAGAGTATCAGGTTGACTATTGCTGTAACATTTCATTTCCTCATTAGAGACACCTTGAATGTAAAAGGTGAATAAAACACAGCGGAAAATGTATATAAATGTATATAAATACATATAAAGATGAGAACATCTTTTAAACATTAACTACTTATACTTGAGCATTATATTTGTATAAAGTAGATTTTACTTTTGAAATTATCATAACCTTGCAACCATCTCTAACAAGTAGTACAACTCTGCGGGAAAGAAACCATAAAGCATATTATTAATGAGTTTTTGTCAACTTAATTGGTTTTCTGTGTGGTGCTTCTGTATTTTGTCTTAACAGATGAAGTCTACCACAGAGGAACTGTATTTTATCTGTAGAATTAATCCAAGGAAACATGCAGAATAATTAAAATGTTTTCTGACTAAATGAACCCTATATTCACATAATGATTAAGCTAAATGTTCAGAACTAAACCAACAAATTGTTTCAAAGACAAACCATCTAATGAGGAAACCATGAGGGAAAAAATAACTTCATAACAAGATACTTCTCTCAGACACACACATTATAGTGATGATAGCTTCTGAATAATTTTCAAAATTATCCTTAAAGCTTTGTTGGGAATCTAGAGAAAACACTGTTCTCACTCCCTGTGGCAGAATCGTGGACTTAAAAAAAAAAAAAAAACAATGTTTAACATACAACACTGAACCATAACAAATTACAAATGCTCATAAGTTTCTGTAAAAAATCTGATTTCATTTAAATGTTAAGACATCTCTTCTTTTTCAGAATTTTTTTTCTTTTTTTTCTTTCCTTTTTTAATATATTTTATTATACTTTACAATACTGTATTAGTTTTGCCATATATCAACATGATTCTGCCACGGGTGTACATGAGTTCCCAATCCTGAACCCCCCTCCCACCTCCCTCCCCATACCATCTCTCTGGGTCATCCCAGTGCACCATCCCCAAGCGTCCTGTATCATGCATCGAACCTAGACTGGCAATTCATTTCTTACGTGATAGTATACATGTTTCAGTGCCATTCTCCCAAATCATCCCACCCTCTCCCTCTCCCACAGAGTCCACGAGTCTGTTCTACACATCTGTGTCTCTTTTGCTGTCTCACATACAGGGTTATCATTACCATCTTTCTAAATTCCATATATATGCGTTAGTATACTGTATTGGTGTTTTTCTTTCTGGCTTACTTCACTCTGTATAATCAGCTCCAGTTTCATCCACCTCATTAGAACTGATTCAAATGTATTCTTTTTAATGGCTGAGTAATACTCCATTGTGTATATGTACCACAGCTTTCTTATCCATTCATCTGCTGATGGATATCTAGGTTGCTTCCATGTCCTGGCTATTATAAACAGTGCTGTGATGAACACTGGGGTACACATGCCTCTTTCAATTCTGGTTTCCTAGGTGTGTATGCCCAGCAGTGGGATTGCTACTAGTACAGCCACTATGGAGAACAGTGTGGAGATTCCTTAAAAAACTGGAGATAGAACTGCCTTTTTCAGAAATATTGATTAAGGAAGCAAAATCATCAAAGAAATGTGGCCCAATATAGGAGTAACTCTTCATCTGTCTATTTTTTTAACTAGCTTTCTGAATTTCAACGAAAGAGACTTCTTAGGACCAAGAGAGAATAAAGTTAACCTAAACAACTTATAACTTTGAGCATTACATTTTTGCCTGTAAGTTCTTACACTTCTAAAATTCCCCACTTATAAGGGAGGAATCTATAGTGGTGCTAGTGGTAAAGAATCCACCTGCCAGTGCAGGAGAGGCAAGAGACATGGGTTTGATACCTGGGTTGGGAAGATCCCCTAGAGTAGTAAATGACAACCCACTCCAGTATTCTTGCCTGGAAAATTCCACAGAGGAGCCCAGTGGGCTACAGTCCGCGTGGCCACAAAGATTCGAACATGACTGAGTGAGCACACACAAAGATATTTAGGTCCTAATCTCTAGAACCTATAAATGTTACTTTAAAAGGAAAGGGAGTCTTTGCAGATTTGAATACATTAAGAATCTTGAAATGCAGGGCGGGAGGTGGGGGCGGTGATCCTGGATGGTCTTGTGGGTTTTACTTCTGACCACATATGTCTTTATAAGGCAGAGGGAGATTTGATACAGGCAGAAGAGGAGAAAGCAGTGTTGCCATGGAGGCAGAGACTGGAGTGATGTGGCCACAAGCCAAGGAATGCCTGTTGCCATCATAAATTGGGAGAGGCAAGGAGTAGATTTTCCCAGAGAACCTCCAGAGGGAGCATGGAATTGCTAACACAGTGGTTTCNTTTTCTCACCAAGACAATTTCTACAAAAATTTTTTAACAGCCACATGTTTTACATACTATTGTAGAGCAAAAATATTATAATTTCTTTCAATGTAGATTATTTTCCCATTTTTCACTAATACATCTTTGCTGATTTTCCAAGAGTTTTTAAAGCCAAGAAGTAAAGCAGGCAGCAACATTACAAATTCAGAAATATAGGAAGATGCCATCTTTGACATTAAACAAAGGTTAAGCTGCAATGTCAAATCTGGTTCCCTAGAGTAAAATGGCCATTTTCAGCCACAGCTTTCAGTGTGGGAGGCAGCAGGAAATAAATAGTTTGAAGGTATAAGGATCCCCAGAGAAGCCTTTAATGGGACAAATCAATCATGGGAAAGAAGAACCTCATAAAGAAGTCTGCCATTCTACTCAACAGGCATTCATGCAGAACGATAATCTATATCCTAAACACTTTCATTAGCACAAGTAAAGACACTTTCCAGGATGAAAAGATTTTAGCCACCATATAACAAAAGTGAGCTCATAAAGGATGGAGAACTTTGTTGAAGTCACCACAGTTGTCACTGGGAAGACCAAAGTACAGAATTCAAAGTCATAAGTTGGGACTTGCGGTCAAAAAGTTTACATTAAAACCATGAATGAAATATCCCTCCACACTTAAGTATCACAGCAGAAGTAGCCTGTATCCTGAACATATGTAGAGAGACCAACCCTAAAACAATATACAGGGGTTTCAGCTGTTACCAGAGCTATATCCATTTTTCTTTCTGATGTATCTGAGAGCTGAACAAGGTGGTGAGGAGAGGGCCTGGGAGGTGTGTGCAGGATGAAGTGAGAAAAAGGCTGAAGAGGAGTCAGTGCCTGGTGGGGAGGAGAGTATCCTCTCGTGTTCCTGGTGCTCCTTTCCCAGTGATTCTTCTTTCTCTCCTGCATCCTTAGACTGTGTGATTATATAATAGTCCCTACTCATTGGATGCTTGTGAAGATGAAATGTGTTAATCATGAAAAGCACTCAGAACAGTGCTTGGTCCGCCCAGTCACGTACAATGTGTTATTATTGTTACTGGTGCTTATATATTTAATCCAGTCTAAGGTAGCTGTTGTTTTTCATGTTTTAAAAACCCAAAAGATGAACATGTATTAGTGTCAGTGGCATCATACAATGATCAGTGGCAGCATTTTTCTTTTTTGGTGGTATAACTGGTGGTATAACTGTCTTTGATTCAATGAATTCAACATGAGACCCTCTCCTGCACATTGCATGCTAAGAGGTCTGAAATAGTGGATTTAAACCCAAGAGTGTGTGCATAAAGATGGGAACACCATATTGGATTCTGCCAAAGAAAAGTCATGGAATAAATAATCTCTTCAGTCAAAAAAAAACAAGCGTGAGATGTGTATAAGTTTGTATTTCTGCATGGCTGTCTCACTCCTTCGTCTTCTCCCATCCCCATTCTCCATAACAACACCCTCAAGGCATCCATGAAGCTCCAAACCCATTTAACACAGCACCTTTTGGGTGTTGCCACTTTTGGTCCCACAGATATCCCAAATTCCATAAACTTGAACCCATGATCACTTTTGAAATCCTGACTCTCTTTCTCTTTTCTAACCTTGACTAATGGACTGCCAGAATTGGAAACCTGGACTAAAAAGGGGGATGCAGAGTTTCTCCAGTGAATGAAAACACCCTCCCCACCAGCAAGGTGAAAGCCGCTCAGTGCAGAAGGCCAAATCACGTGGCAGCTGATGGCCATTTATGACTGCTGGCGAGAGAAGCCCAAGAAAGTAGCCTGTACTAATACTGAGGCTCATCCTATCTGCAAAGAAACATCCTCCATTAGAAACCAAGGAAATAAAACAGGCTATAACATGGAGGAAAAAGCAACCTTTACTCAGAAACCTGAGGACTCGCCCTTTATCATCAACTGCCACCACCCCTCCTGCAGAGTATATGTGCCTCCTTGCAGGTCATTAACCCTGGGTAACTTTTTGCAGTGGACACTTTTGTTCCCTCTCTAGCATCTCCTGCCTTCTTCCTTTCTTCTGGAACTTGCAGATTCAAAAGCAAATCAATCTCAATGAATCAAGTCAATTCGGATTACAATTCCTGTTATTTCAGCATGAAGCATCCAATACCATTGTTTATCTTTGTGTCCCTATGAATACACAGAACATCCTGAGGGTGTGCAATATATTCTTATGGATAAAGGAGGAAATGAGAGAAGGAAATAATAAAGGAAGGAAGGGAGGAGGGGAGAAGGAAGGGAGGAAAGAAGAAAGTTTGAAAATTTACAAATCAACAAAAGTAAAAATTACAGAAAAATAAAAGTTTGTTGATACAAACCAACAAACTGTAACCTCCTATCAACTTTTACCCTTCCTCATTTGGAGAGACAAGCAGAAGTAACTGAGCTTTGATTTGCTTACAGGGGACTATGAGAAAGAATGAAAAGAAAATAAATTAGATAACATCCACTCTGAATATGGAGGGAAAAAAAACCCATAAAGACCAAGGGCCCGACTCTCACTTCATATATCACTATTCTTTATTTGTATTCTACCTTCGTATCTCAATCAGAAACTTATTTTGCAGAAATAAAGTCTGTATAATTGACATATTTAGGTTCCCATGTCCAAAATGACCTATACCAAAATAGGGCTACAAAATGCATTTGATGAAGATAATAATATAATCAATGTTTTTTCCTTCCGTTAATGTGTAAAGTGAGAAAATATGACTATATTTCTAATGAAATACATGACTGATCCAGTAAATACAAAATATGTGTAGAAAGTAGATACATTATAATGCTAATTTTAAATATATTTAAATTCAAGGTAGGAGAGGAGCCTGGCAGGCTACAGCCCACGGGGTCACAAAGAGTTGGACACAACTGAGCAACTAACTAAGCACAGCACAGCATAAGATAAGCAGGACAGCTCGAGGCCACTTCTCAAACTGGCCATTTCACAAGTGCACAAAACGGTAGGCGTTGAGGAAGTTGAGGACTTCCTGCCATGCCCTCAGTTCAGAAACGCCTCCCTGTCCCATGAAACTATAAATCAATCACATTCTTTCTTAGAACCAAGGGACTACCATTGACACTCCAGAACACAGAAATCTCAGAGAGTAAAGTAAAAACAGTCATGGTTTATGAATCACTAATTCCTTCCTGGAGACTGGTTTGTTTCTGCTCTCATAACTGAGAAGATGTCAAGCCAAGTGCCTCATTCAGGAGAAGGCAAGATTTGGAAAACAGCATCACCTGGAGAGCAGACCCAGGTGAGATGTTGGCAGGGCCTACAGTGAAGAATAAAGGGATGGGGCAGCTGGACAGCTACCAAGCTGCAGAATGAAGTCAAGGGTGCCCTCTGCATCAGCAACAGGGGATGGAAAGGGAGGGAGTGGAAAGAAACACATGTTCAACCAGCTCTGTTCACCAGCAACTCCCAAAGGCCATATGTGGCCAAGAAGAGCATTCCCTCGGGAGACCATCCCTCAAGACCTAGCTCAGGACCTTGGCTCCTTCCTGAGAGGCTGAGCGGGTATAGAATAAGGCAACCAGGTAAATCCAGAACAAAGGCAGACAGTGCATTCATGCTCAGTCACTTCAGTGATGTCTGACTCTTTGCTACCCTATGGGCTGTTGCCCACCAGGCTCCTTTGTCTAAGGGGTTCTCCAGGCAAGAATACTGGAGTGGGTTGCCATGCCCTCCTCCAGGGGATCTTCCCGACCCAGGGATTGAACCCACATCTCCTAAGTCTCCTGCATTGCATGTGGATTCTTTACCCACTGAGCCTCCTGGGAAACCCAAAGGCAGACAGATCCAGACTCAAACAGGAGCCCTATGTAAATAACTTTTAATTTTCCTGCTTTTCCTTCTTGCATCTTTCCCCATATATCTTCTCTTGGTATTTCTCTTCCATGCTATTTCCTTTCTTAGAAATGACCACCAATCACATACTTTATAAAACATTTTAAATAAAAGATAAACGTTATTAGATGTGCTAATCTGCCCCCTTTTCCCCGCATCTCCCACCTCCCCACTGCATCTCCATTCACTTAGTTGCTGTGATCACACCCTTCTCTGTGGTTTAGGTCTTCAATCGCAAAGCACATCCAATCACCACTTTCATGTAAATTACACGGTCTATTCTAAAGTGCATGCTCCTGCTCCCCACCAGTAAGCTGAGCGCCCAAATCAAACTCTTCAGAAAGACGGTTCAGAAATCTACTATCCAGAGGTTTCTGACATACTCATAAGTATTGGAAGCACTCTCAATTTATTCAGGCATTCATCTTATTCCTTCTGCTTGACTATAAATTGCTTTGTGCAATTTAATAATTTAAATGTGTGTGAGAGTGCTCAGTCATCCAGTCATGCGACCCCATGGACTGTAGTCCGCCAGGTTCCTCTGTCCATGGGATTTACCAAGCAAGAATGCTAGAGTGGGTTGACATTTCCTCCTCCAGGGAATCTTCCTGGACCCAGGGATCAGGAAGGCAGATTGGCAGGTGCGTTCTTTACCCCTGAGCCACCTACTCACTCACAACACTTACTTTGACTCCTTTCTCCTCAATTCCATGCACACAGTAGGTCTCTAATGATTATTAATTAAATAAATGTTTGCTAACAAGCCAAAGCCATCTAGGATCCCCCTGTTTAGACAGGCAAAGGCAGGCAAGATAAGCCATTGTCTCTGCTGCAAAATCAGACACAAGCATCTGACACTCGGAACAGCTCCAACAAGCGTCTTAATGGTATGCAGTGGATCATACAGTTAAACAACTCCACTCCAAAAAGAAAAAAAAAGTGGCAGCAAGGGAGGAGAATACACAAAGACCCAGCTGCCCGCAACATGAATAGCCTGGCAGGGTCATCCCGCCAAGGACCCACGGAGAATACAGATCAGAGGGAAATGGGAAATCTGAGAAGAGCCAGGGCCTTGACCTCGCTCACCAGAATCCCTCTGCAACTCCCCTTTCCTTTGCTTCCTCCTGCCTCTGTCCCTCCCCAAACCTAAAGTTATGCAGGCACAACTTGAGAGCTGTGAGGCAAAAAGAACCAGCACTGTGTGGAGGAAGGAGGGTCCCGGCTCTGCAGCTGGGCCTGGCTACATTGTGCTCATTATGCCTGGCAGGCCGGAGCCCGGGAGGGAGATCCTTCTGCAGCTGGCATTTTGGGAGCTAAGTTAGTCGCAAGAATCAGAGAGGAAACACTACACTTTGTTCCTGGGGATGATCTGGAAAATAAAATTCTTTTAAAAATGGGGGGAGGTCTGAAGATTTTAAATCAAAATTTCAAGGCTCAAAAATCTAACTTTGTTTTGTTGTTTTGGAACCAAAGACTATGACTCTGAACACAAAGGTGACATTGTCCCTGAGAATGAAAGGCTGCGACTCCAGTATATTTGCAGCTAAATTTTAAATATGTAAAGTGGATTCAAGTGCACAGTCTAAAGAAGGATACATTAGAGGTTTTCATCCTTGAAACAGAATAAAGAAGCTGGAAAGTACCTCAAGAGGTGTTGGCCCAGATGCCCGATTCTAGGATTATGATTATCTGCACCTGGAACCTCCTCTTCAAGATTTCTAGGGCTAGAGAGGTCATAAATTTTTTATAGCCCAGTGGAACGTGGTTTTCACCTTGAATGCATAAGTTCTTCCCTGCATCCCGCTGAAATCACTGCTGACTTCTCTTTGTCTAAACAGCCCCATAGACCAATGCCTGGGCAACGCTCACTCTCTTTGACATGCTCTTCTCAATTCCTTCTATGTCTTTTTCAACATCCCTCTAGAAGTAAAATAAATGAACATGATCCAAAGAATAAAGGAAGAAATATTACTCCATGAATCTGGAATCCTATATTTCTTATTAGAAATGTTATATTATCCTAGCAATTATTCCTCCTTCTCCCTCCCCCCACAACACACACACACACACACACACACACACACATCCCTCTTTTGTATCTGGGATTGCATTGTTAGGTCTTTTTATTCTGTAGCTGCATTTTCCCTTCCATTTAAACATGCCCTGCAGACTTTACCAAACTCCTCCTTATACTTGTTCCTATTGATTCCATCATGCTTTTGAGGGGCCACTGTCCCCAGCAGGAACAGAATTCAAAAAGACTTCAGGAAATCTCTAAAGGAAATATAACCTAATTTGATTTCTTATCACTCTACAATTTAATGAGTAGTTTTAAAATTCCTTCACATCATCAATTCACCAAAAGCAGTGCACACAAGGGGACCAAAGGCAGTTCTGTGGGGCCACTCTCCCCTGCTGAAGCAGGGCCACTGGCCACTGCTTTTGAGAAGCTAGATGCTCACCTTAGCAGAGTTATCGTTTAAATTTTTTTTTCCCAAATGGAGTCATTTAACTCATTTGCCTGAATCCCTCTGCTACTCCTCCCTAGAAATTAAAACCAAATCTAAACTCCTTGCCATAGTATCAAAGCTCCCTATACCTGGACCCCCACAAGACTCCACTACAAACCACAACTTTGTCACCTTCCCACATTCACCGGCCCATTCTTTTCTGTGTAAAATGCACAAGACCAGGGAATTAGCTCTCCTTCTCCATCTGCCTAACAGATACTTCCGCAAGTTCTTCACAGACTGACATTCTCATCAGCCAATGTTTGTTCGTCTGTACTTTTCCCTCTCTCCTCCTCCAAGGAATAGTTAAGCCCCATAAAGATGCTGGGGTTGGGTAGGGGCTCTGGTTCTCACTATCTCCATTGCCAGGCAGACACTGAGCACACCCAGAGTATTTGTGCGATGAATGGACATGTGTGAGGTTTTGTGCAAATACCATCACTCAGGCTTACTCCAATCTGACCACAACTATGCATGCACTGGGGAGGGGATGGAATGTTTTAGTGAGAAAGATCAATGGATCTTTACTTCCCTAACCCAGAAAGCAATGAGGGAAAGAGTGTACTACAAGGTTATAAAAGAAATCCACAAGCAAACAGGCATTTTCCTGCCCCTTAATTTACTTTCAGGACTCAAAACAAATTGATGACAAAATATGCATGAGACATTTTCTTTGTTACCTCTAAAGCGATGACTATATTCATCAACACATGTAAAAAAGAATACTATGTGAGAAAGAAGCCAACAACTTACCAAAATTATGTATTTCATTTCTAGTTCTCTTTCCAAGTCAGCATTATGGTTTACATAAATGAAAAACACTTTTTAAATGGATTCTGAGGCATGAATAAATTTTAAGAGCTACAGCAAAACGAAAATGTAAACTTACCCCCAAAGGATTCAGAGAGTACAGCTATTGAGAAACTTGTTTTGTTCTTTGGTCTTTAAGATATATCTTATTCAGATTGCAAATACAAAGGGAGGAATTATCTTTCAGGACATAATTTTTCTCATCAAGCCCAGTGTTCCATAGGGCTACAGAAAATATGGGGCAATTACTATTTCATTCACACATGGTATAACTCATGTCTTTAGTGTGTACCACCATACGATGAAGTGTGTTATATCACCAAGAAACATAAAGCAGGGTATAAGTTCATACTATCGTCACTCAGTGAGCTTATTCTGGTAGTCGTCTGACATCTTCACTGTTTACAAAAGTTATCACTATGAAACAAGTGCCTTAAGGATATGCATCCTGCTGTCTGCCCCACCAACAGGTTCCCGGCTGGCCATGAGCCCCTACCTTGCAGCCACTCTGAGTCCTGGTCTTCATCAGGGGCGTGGTCGTGCACAGCTCGATGGCCTCTGGCTCATGGAAGATGACTGCTGGCAGAGGTTCCTTTTTCAGTGTCAGGACATTCAACTTAGACTTCAGCATGGTCTGAAAGTGCTGAAAAGCAGGAAAAAACAAAAAGGCCAAACAGAGTGAAATCATTTGGAATTGTACAAGGTGCCATTGCACAGCAAACTCAGGAGCAAACTTTTTGTTTTATTAATTCTATTTTTACTAGGGCAGGCCAAAAGGTTTGAGTAAAATGGAAGGAAAAATCCGTCAGGATACTACCAAAATGAAACTATGGGAGAGAGCCAATACCCACTCCTATGCCATGAAAATGTGGGGCAGTAGGAGCAGCTTCGCCAGAACTTTATTCTCAGAGGTTCTTCCAAAGTGATATGTATGGATGAGATTCTAGAGATGTAATCCATGCTAAAATCAGCTAAATAAGTGAAGATGTTACAGGAGCTATTTGAAGGAAAGTCTAGAGATAATGAAAAAGAACTGATGAAAAACACATATACTTGACTTTTGCTGTCTGCCTTTTTCTTTCGTGTCATGCCTTGGCTGTAGAACTTTAGAAAATTAGCTGCTTCTCAGCAGACCATTTTATCTGCTGTCTAGGCCAGGACTCTAAGGAAACATCTAGTCTACATTCAATTCTTATTGGCACTAACTTTGAAATATACCCAAAATCTAACCACATTTAATCACCATTGTTTTTCTATATGTACAGTTCAGGCACCTTTGTTTGGTCTGTTATAGTAGCTTCCAATCTAGTCCTGCCACTTCCAACCTTGCCACACAGCCTAAGGTGATCCTTCTAAAATCTAATCAGCTATCACCCTTCTGCCAAAAGATCCCCAAATCATCCCCTCTTCTCATCAAAAAATTCTAAGTCCTTACTCTGGCCTTCAAGCCCACGCATGCTTCAGGGACCCAAAGCAGCTCTAATCTCATTTCCTACCCATTATCCTCTCATTCACTTGAGCCCAGTAAATGATGAATGACAAATTCATGTTAATAATTTGAAAGTTAATTTTTCTTTAAACTTAGAACACCATTAAACAGCAAGCTTTAAAAAGAAAAACCACCATAATTATTCCAAAGAGAGAAGAAAAGAAAAAAAACTTTATTTTTAGTACTTTTAATGGCACTTGTTTCTACTTTTTGAATGGAGGACATTGATTTTCATTTTGCACTGGGCCCCACAGATTATGGAGCTAAGCTTGGTACACATAAATCCTCATAACTATTTCCTTCCCCTGCCTTATTATCATCACTACTTATCATCACATGAAATATGTTTTATTACCATCTACTAGACTACTACTACTACCATCTACTACTATTCTATCACCATCCACTAGAATATAAGCACCATATAAGTAGACTGTTTTAATTAATGAAGTCTCCCAAGTACTAAAACATCAACTGAAACATAACAGCTGTCCTACAAGTATGTGTGGAAGGTAACTCAGACAATAAAATGAGAAAAAAAAAATTCACAGCTCAAATACAAAAATAATGATCTCTACCAGGGATCATGGAATATACCAGCTCACAACTTCATCCAACTTGACATTTCTGAATATGTTATGGACTGTGAAATAAACACAGGACTGAAAGAAATGAATACACAAGTTGTTGCTATTGTTATTTAGTTGTTAAGCCATGTCCAATGACTCTCTTTGCAACCCCATGTACTGTAGCCCACCAGGCTCCTTTGTGGGATTTCCCAGGCAAGAATACTGGAGTGGGTTGCCAATTCTTTCCCCAGGGGATCTTCCTGACCCAGGGATCAAATCCACATCTCCTGCATTAGCAGGCAGATTCTTTACCATTGAGCCACCAGGGAAGCCTGAATATACAAGTACATTCACCTAAACATAAATTGCCAAAAACATTTTCCATACAATTCAATATAAAGGAAGTAAAAGTTTTGGAATCTGTATCAGAACAAGGCCTTCATTTTTAAAACGAAAAAGAGACTTTCACTCAATTTTCCCAAGGAGTATTGATGTCCAGTTTTTTTTAATGTAAGGATATCTTCCTGATAACTGCATAAATCACAAATTTTCGTATTAATCTGAAGTTTCCATCTTTGCTCCTAATTGATTCGCAACCAATAGAGGGTGTGGATTTGGGGTTGCAAGGTGGTCTGGGAAGAGAAACGTAGATCACTGACAGTGACAGCTGAAGTTGCTTTGCCTCTGTGGACAACTAACTGGAGCCACAGGATGAAGACTATAGAGAGAGGGGCTCAGAAGACGGGATAATGAGCAAGTGGGGACACTCTACCCCGGCCGTCATTTTGCTGGGGCTCCATGAGAGGTACATGAAGCTGCAGTTCAACTCAGCTTGACTTCTGACACACAGGAAGGTCCTGAAGATGGCACTAATGGCCCTATTCTTATGAGGGTTGGACAACCACAGTGCACAGAAGTTCTAGACTGTCTTTCTTTCCCCACTGGCATTACTATCAGAACCAAATGGTTCAATCACTAGGCACAAGAGAGACTGGAAGTCACAGTTACATGTCCACCCCCCTTGATTACCTGCCTGGGAGCCAAGCAGAAGAAATAAACATGAAAAAAAAAATAAATAAACTTTCAAATGTGAATAGAAAAATAATGGAGTTCAAATTCCAAATGCAACACAATGTTGTATAACCTCCACCATCCACCTTTACTTAATACTCCCACTCAGCCAGCACTGTGAGAGGTGTAGCTGGCACAGAAATAAAGTGAGAGCCTCTTCTTGAAAGGTTTTTCACAATCAGTAGAGACTGTTAAATCAAATGACAACTACAATTCTACATGAGAACTTTCTTAGAAGAGCTAAAGAAAAAGGCTAAGACAATATTTGAAAGTAAAATAGAGAAAATGATTACCATTTTTTTTAAGTTTGTTTGTTTTTTTTTTTTTAACTTTGATGGCATTGTCTTTTGTGTCCACTGTGAATGGATGAAGGTAAAGAGAGAAATAAAATCTGGATTACATGATGAATCATTGAGTCTACCACTTTTACAGAAAATCAACATTTGTATATAATTCTGAGTCCGTCTTGTGAACTTTCATCTGTAGAAATGTGATAGCTAAAGATGCTTCTGATAAGAACACTCTTCTGCCCCTCCCTTGGGAAAAACTCCACAACTATATGCTGCTTTGCGAAATGGGGCTGCCAATCAAAATCCCCCACCCCCTAACACTGAGAAAGAATATGTAACACAGGTTGACTATCTGAGTACCCCATGTCCCTGGCCAAAGGCATTGGTTAAGAGGAAACTCAAGACTGGCTGAACAGAATCTTCTGGAAGGTTGATATATAGGGCTGCTAAACTGGAGTAAAGAGTTGAGAGCTGCAGCTGACCTTCTTTCCTCCCAAGGTCAGTCTGTGAATGATCATACCACACAGAGACAAGGAAAACTCAGAAATGGAGAGTCACAGAACTGACAAGGCTGAGCCCCCGGATCCAGCTGCATCTAGACTCAGATCCAGTGATGGACTTACTGACAGTGTAAACCAAAACACTGCCTTTTATGCTTAAATGAGCTTGAGTTATGTGTCTGATCCCCAGAACTCAAGAGTCTCAGCAATAAAAGTTACTTTTTAATAAAAAATCATCTGCAAAAATAAAAAGGAGATAAGAAAATTTTAAAAGGACTTCATAAATGTTAATCTGCATAAATAATTAGCAACATTATCTCTTAAAATATAATGAATCTTGCAGTTAGTTATTTGAATAGACTGAACCTTAATGATCAAGCATCAATAACAGAAGGTATTATAGTCCTCAGGTTATTCATGTCTAAGATAAAGCCCTTTGAGCTGCCAAAATAACATGAATCCCAACTGTCAAGAGACAGTGAAATACTGTGCGTGCAATAATATCCAGTTCTTGCTGGGTAGACAAGACCCATGTGCCATCACTAGCTCTGGTAGAACTGCATGACCTTGTACCTCCTAGGCCTCAGTTTTCTCATTTTTTAACTTTAAAATGCTTGCTATAAGTCAAATATGATATCACTTGTTCTTTGCATAGACAAACAACTATAATAAAGATAATGCAACCTCAAATAACATAATCCAGTAGCATCATAAAAAGGCCACACAAGAGCAATCTAATAGAGTAGTTCAGAAAAGCTATGGTTCCCACATGACGGATGCACAAGGTTCCATAAAGAAAATGTATTATTCATCCTTAAAGAAGGGAAGTGAACAGTGTTGTAGAAAATTAGGGCACTGCCCAGGACAAATTCAACAATGCTCTGCTTTCTACATTTGGTGCTTTATGTGAGATCCTAAAATAGATCCTCTAAATCAAGCCCCATTATGCAGATGGGGTAATCGCCATGCCCTGTATAATTTTACAGTTGGCGATTTCTACTCCTATTCAGACATTAATCTCTGGCAGTTTAGCAGGCAGGGATTTACATATTTTACCAATTCAAATCCAGGGTATCTCACCTTTGTATTGATTCTGTATCCAAAATACAAAACTTCTTTGGAAGGCAAATCCTGCCTTTTCATTTTTCTAAGATAACTGGAACACTATCTTCACTCAAATTAGAGGGAAGACATTAAAGGTTTTAATCCCTGGTTCATCTTTGCATTTTGAAGGCTGACTACAATGGTCAGTTTTAACTTGCAAATTACTGACTCAGTAATTCCCTAATCAAGCTTCAAAAATATTGCAAATGTTCTCAAGAGAACCACAAGGAACAAGTGGGTGAATGGAATTAATGGAAAAACTCAATAAACCAAACAAATGTTAATTCGTACAAGTATACAAAAATCAGTAGGGCTTTGACATTCCACACATAATCACATTTCATCATTTCATTTTAATACTTTAGGGTTCTGTAAGAATTATTGGAACTCATTTGTAGTGTCCTTACACTGTATACCACTTGTCTCAAAAAAAAAAAAGTGTAGCCAGGCTCCACATATGAATTATGGAAAAAGTGAAATAATCTTTTGTGTCCTTTGATAAGATCTGAAGGAAATGGCAGTCCACTCCAGTACTATTGCCTGGAAAATCCAATGGACAGAGGAGCTTGATAGGTGTTAGGACCAAACTGGAGCCAGGACAGGCTCTAAGGGGCAGGCCTGAGGTTTAGTCTCTTAGGAAAGCTGAGGCACTGGGAACTCCTGCAGGCAGTGTAGCTTGACCAATCAGGGAGGTCCTCCTCTTTCTGGGACTTCTGGATAGCCCTAGCCAATCAGGGAGGTCCCCCTCAATGTCCGACCTGAGCCAATCAGAAAAACCCCGCCCATGCCAATCCGGATAGGGATGCAAGGTTTAAAAGTCCCGTGCGCACACGCACGCTTACAGTTTAGCCAATCAGCTATGCTGTTACAAGAACAAAGAACCGTCTGTATAAAAGTAGATGTGATTCAGAGCTCGGGGCTCTTGTCGGATTCCACTGCGCTGGATGAGACATGAGTCCTAACTTGAGCTAGCAATAAAACCCCTTTATGCTTTTGCATTGCTGTGGACGTCTTATTCTCTCAGTTTTGGGAACTAGGACTCTGGGCATAACAGTAGGTTACAGCCCATGGGGTTGCAAAGAGTTGGACACGACTGAGCAACTTCACTTTCACTTTCAATGGAAAGTTATGACTAACCTATACAGCATATTAAAAAGCAGAGACATTACTTTGCCAACAAAGGTCCATCTAGTCAAGGCTATGGTTTTTCCAGTAATCATGTATGCATGTGAGAGTTGGACTAAGAAAGCTGAGCGCCAAAGAATTCATGCTTTTGAACTGTGGTGTTGGAGAAGATTCTTGAGAGTCCCTTGGACTGCAAGGAGATCCAACCAGTCCATTCTGAAAGAGATCAGTCCTGGGTGTTCACTGGAAGGACTGATGCTAAAGCTGAAACTGCAATACTTTGGCCACCTCATGCGAAGACTTGACTCATTGGAAAAGACTCTGATGCTGGGAGGGATTGGGGGCAGGAGGAGAAGGGGACGACCCAGGATGAGATGGCTGGATGGCATCACCGCCTCGATGGACATGAGTTTGGATAAACTCCAGGAGTTAGTGATGGACAGGGAAGCCTGGTGTGCTGCGATTCATGGGGTTGCAAAGGGTCAGACACGACTGAGTGACCAAACTGAACTGAACTGAATAGTCTTTTATTTATTTTTAATATATATTCCTAGATTTCTGCTTTTAAATATTTATTCTAGCACTTTCACCAAAAAACAACCCCACAAAAGAAAAATATTTTGTTAAACAGCAAATGATTTGTTAGACGATTAAGAGATAATATGAGTGAATAAAAGATAATTTTACTTAAAGTCAACTTTCATTTAAGCACATTTTAGTGCAAAGATCTTGTTTATCTATTATTTTTTGTTCTTTTTTAAAAGTAAAGCAGGATTGGAAAATCTCATCAAATATAGTAGGCATACACAAAATTGTTTTACTTCAATAATTAATTTTTAATGCAATTTGTGTTAATCTGGTATTTTAAGAAAAGACAGACATACATCAATTTGGCATGAACTTTCTCACTGCAAATTTTCCTGGTGACTGCCATATTCAAAAAATATTACAGCTTAAAGGCCTCCATCCAGCTATTCATAAATTTGTCTGTCTCTATTAAAGTGATAGCTATTATTAAACTAACTGAAAATACTCATGTTCACACACCCATATTTATTCATGCAGTTTTTAATTATGGAAGCTTTCTTTTACACATCACAGATTTTCTCAAGAGATTATGTGGGAGAAACATAAAAATAACTTCATGCTCTAGAGTATGCAGAAAGTCCCCAAAGCTTCTGAAAGACTTAACTCAGGGGAGTGTGTGTATGTGTATTCACTTATTTACTTTGTTATTGATCTGAAATACATACACACAAATACATATGTGCTGTATCCCTAGCTTAAGTAGTTCCTGCAATTTTCTAAACTTATATTTTTTCTATATGTAAACAGTTAAACAATTTACTGTTGAACACAGGTTGCAAGCTCACAGCTCAAAGGCATGTTTGGCCTATAAATAGGCTTTATTTGATTCACAGACGGTTTTATGATTAAAATTTGAAGTAGTATTCAAAAATTGAGCTATATATGATGAAAATATGCATTTGTGCTTCTCTTAAAAGATCAGAAGATCGACAAAAGCAACTTGCATTCCCTCAGGGCAACAATTAACTCCAGCTCCTTGTTGCAAATGCCCTTATTTACTCAAGCATTTTCCTCTCCAATTCACCATGTCCCCTCTTCCTCCAGTACCAGCTTTCTCTTCTATACTAAATACCAGTGACTATTTATGCCTTACCAACTTCACTCCTACATTTGACGTGTGTATGTGCTCGGTCATGTCCGACTCTTTGCGACTCCATGGACTGTAACCTGCCAGGCTTCTCTGTCCATTGAGTTTTCCAGGCAAAAATACTGGAGTGGGTTGCCATTTCCTACTCCAGGACATTTGACTTGCTTGACCCTTCTAGACATTTGAATTTGCAAACCCTGATGGAAAAATGACAAATACTAGGCTCATAGAACAAAAATTCCACCCACTCAAGAAAAAAATTCAAGTATAGCTGAATTAACTCTTCCCTAGTAGCTCAGACAATAAAGCATCTGCCTGCAATGCAGGAGACCCAAGTTTGATCCCTGGGTCGGGAAGAAGCCCTGGAGAAGGAAATAGCAACCCACTCCAGTAACCTTGCCTGGAAAATCCCATGGACAGAAGAGCCTGGCAGGCTGTACAGACCATGGGGTCAAAAGAGTCAGACATGACTGGGCGACTAACACACACACACATACTTTAACTAGGAATACTGAACTAACAGAGTGTAAGTATGTGACAGAGAGAAGTAATAATATAAATGAGTTAAACTGTCTGTCTGTGACATAAACAAATGGAGAGATACCCCATGTTCCTGGATAGGAAGAATCAATATTGTGAAAATGACTATACTACCAAATGCAACCTACAGATTCAATGCAATCCCTATCAAATTACCAATGGCATTTTTCATAGAACTAGAACAAAAAAATTCACAATTCATATGAAAACACAAAAGACCCTGAATAGCCAAAGCATTTTAAGAAAGAAGAATGGAGCTGGAGGAACCAACCTTCCTGACTTCAGACTATACTTTAAAATTACGGTCATCAAGATAGAATGGTACTGGCACAAAAACAGAAATATAGACCAATGGAACAAGACAGAGAGCCCAGAGATAAACCCACGTACCCATGGGTACCTTATTTTTGACAAAGGAGGCAAGAATATACAATGGGCAAAGATAGTCTCCTTAATAAGTGGTTCTGAGAAAACTGAATAGCTACATGCAAAACAATGAAATTAGAACACTTCCTAATGCCATATACAAAGACAAACTCAAAATGGATTGAAGACCTAAATGAAAGACCAGAAACTATAATAGTCTTATAGGAAAACACAGACAGAACATTCAATGACATAAATCAAAACAAGATCCTCTATGACCAACCTGCTAGAAAAATGGAAATAAAAACAATAATAAACAAGGGGGACCTAATCAAACTTAAAATCTTTTGCAGAACAAAGGAAACTACAAACAAGGTGAAAAGACAACCCTCAGAATGGGAGAAAATAATAGCAAATGAAACAACTGACAAAGAATTAATTTCCAAAATATACAAGCACCTCATACAACTGAATACCAGAAAAACAAACAACCCAATCAAAAAGTGGGGGAAAGACCTAAACAGACATTTCTCCAAAGAAGACATACAGATGGCTAACAGACACATGAAAAGATCTTCTACATCACTCATTATTAGAGAAATGCAAATCAAAACTACAATGAGATACCACCTCACACCAGTCAGAATGGCCATCATCAAAAAGTCTACAAACGATAAATGCTGGAGAGGATGTGGAGAAAAGAAAACTGTCCAGGACTGCTGGTGGGAATGTAAATTGATATAGCCACTATGAAAGACGGTATAGAGATTCCTTAAAAAGCTAGGAATGAAATCATCATATCACCCAGCAATCCCACTCCCAGGCATATACCCTGAAAAAATCAAAATTGAAAAAGACTCATATATCCCAATGTTCATTGTAGCACTATTTACAATAGCTAGAACACGGCAGCAATCTAGATGTCCATCGACAGATAAATGGATAAAGAAGCTGTGGTACATACAGTGTAATACTACTCAGCCATAAAAAGGAACACATTTAAGTCAGTTTTAATGAGGTGGACAAACCTAGAGCCTATTATACAGAGTGAAGTAAGAAAGAGAAATATAAATATTGTATACTGATGCAAATCTATGAAATCTAGAAAGATCGTACTGAAGAATTAACTTTCAGGGTGCAATGGAGAAACAGGCATAGAGAACAGACTTATGGACATAGGGAGGAGAGGAGGAGGGAAAGGGTGAGATGTATGGAGACAGTAAAATGGAAATAAAATCTAGAAAGGTGGGATGGGGAGGGAGATAGGAGGGAGGTCCCAGAGGGAGGGGACATGGGTGTACCTATGGATGATTCTTGCTGATGTATGGCAGAAAACCACAAAATTCTGTAAAGCAACTATCCTTCAATTAAAAAAAAATTAAAAAACTAAAAATAAAATTGTCTGGTCATTCCACATAATAAGTATGACACAAGAATAAGCATTTAGAAATCTGTTCTTCTCTAAGTTATTCCCATAATTATGGTGGTATGAATATGTTATTGCACTAAATTCAACTAAGTGCTAAAGAACAATATTTTTACTTCATTTGCAATCAAGTAACAGGAATCAAATAGACTATTCCATGATGATGTGATCACTCATCTAGAGCCAGACATATTGGAATGTGAAGTCAAGTGGGCCTTAGAAAGCATCACTACAAACAAAGCTAGTGGAGGTGACGGAATTCCAGTAGAGCTATTTCAAATCCTGAAAGATGATATGCTGTGAAAGTGTTGTACTCAATATACCAGCAAATTTGGAAAACTCAGCAGTGGCCACAGGACTGGAAAAGGTCAGTTTTCATTCCAATCCCAAAGAAAGGCAATGCCAAAGAATACTCAGACTAACTACCGCACAATTGCACTCATCTCACATGCTAGTAAAGTCATGCTAAAAATTCTCCAAGCCAGGCTTCAGCAATACGTGAACCGTGAAGTCCCTGATGTTCAACTTGGTTTTAGAAAAGGCAGAGGAACCAGAGATCAAATTGCCAACATCCGCTGGATCACAGGAAAAGCAAGAGAGTTCCAGAAAAACATCTACTTCTGCTTTATTGATTATGCCAAAGCCTTTGACTGTGTGGATCACAATAAACTGTGGAAAATTCTGAAAGAAATGGGAATACCAGACCACCTGACGTGCCTCTTGAGAAATCTGTATGCAGGTCAGAAAGCAACAGCCAGAACTGGACATGGAACAACAGACTGGTTCCAAATAGGAAAAGGAGTATGTCAATGCTGTATATTGTCACCCTGCTTATTTAACTTCTATGCAGAGTACATCATGAGAAACCCTGGACTGGAAGAAGCACAAACTGGAATCAAGATTGCCAGGAGAAATATCAGTAACCTCAGATATACAGATGACACCACCCTTATGGCAGAAAGTGAAGAGGAGCTAAAAAGCCTCTTGATGAAAGTGAAAGAGGAGAGTGAAAAAGTTGGCTTAAAGCTCAACATTCAGAAAACAAAGATCATGGCATCCGGTCCCATCACTTCATGGGAAATAGATGGGGAAACAGTAGAAACAGTGTCAGACTTTATTTTCTGGACTCCAAAATCACTGCAGATGGTGATTGCAGCCATGAAAT
>SJYQ01001608.1:871154-966998 GCA_006410935.1 Redunca redunca | reverse complement strand
CATATTTGTTATATATATCCATTATATTATATTATATATAATATTTTAATCAATTTAATTAAAAATACTAGCAATGTGGAATGGGATTTCATCATACATAAGAGTAAGATGTATTACCACACTAGTGCAAAGGTCAGAAAAAGTAAAAATGGAAGTATACCATTTTAAGAATCCAACAGTATATATGACATGGTTTAACATCATTTGAAGGTAGGTTGTGGTAAGTTAAATATGTGTACTATAAACCATGAAAGTTAGAAAGTTAAGTCGCTCAGTCGTGTCCGACTCTTGTGACCCCATGGACTGTAGCCCACCAGGCTCCTCCATCCATGGGATTCTCCAGGCAAGAATACTGGAGTGGGTTGCCAAACCATGAAGCAATGACTAAAATAAACAGCCAAAGAGTTATATATAATAATAAAGAAGATAAATCATAAAAAAGAAAGCATATATAGAGAAAAGAGTTAACCAAAAAAAGATAAGACAAATAGAAAACAAATAACATGATAGGTTTAAAATTAAACAATTAATAAAATGTAAATCTTTTAAATACTCCAAATAAAAGACATAGCTAGTTCAGTCACTAAGTCTTCTCCAGCTCTTTGCCACCCCATGAACTGTAGCACACCAGGCTCCTCTGTCCTCCACTGTCTCCCAGAGTGTGCTCCAACTCATGTCCATCAAGTCAGTGATGCCATCCAACCATCTCATCCACTGCCGCCCCCTTCTCCTTTTGCCTTCAATCTTTCCCAGCATTAGGGACTGTTCCAATTAGTTGGCACTTCACATCAGATGACCATGCATCACCTAACAGGCTGAACCGCTTTCTCATTTTTGCCTGTTTCTTTTCAGGGAACTTCAGGTTACTGAGTTTTCTTTTAGGCCTTTAAGTCTATAGCAGTTCAGTTCAGTTCACTCACTCAGTTGTGTCTGACTCTTTGCAACCCCATGGACCTCAGCGCACCAGGCTTCAGGAAGTTTCCAACACCAACTCCCAGAGTTGCCCAAACTCATGTCCATCAAGTCAGTGATGCCACCCAACTATCTCATCTTCTGTCGTCCCTTTTTCCTCCTGACTTCAATCTTTCCCAGTACAGATATATATATATGATAGTGAGATTAAAGAAAAAAGAAGATCCAACCCTATTGCTATCTATAAGAGATTCATTCTAAACAGAGAGAAGCAAATAAACACCATAGACTACAAGGATATAAACCACAAATATGGTTGGTAATTTCAATATAGATAAAAAACAAAATCTGATTGGTAATTTCAATACCTCTCCCTCCAAAATTGACAAAATGAGCAGAAAGAAAACCTGTAAAGATACAGAAGTTTTGAATAACCTGACATAATTAATAATTATAAACCACTTCACCAAAAAACAGTGTATTTCAAGTGTACATGAAACATTTACCAAGGCAGACAAAATTCTGAACTACAAAACAGAAACTCTGCAAATTTAGAACTCAAGTTATACCAAGAAATAACAGAAAAATCTCTGTACATTTTCCAAATATATGGAAACTAAATATTATACTTCTAAATAAGCCATGGATGAAAGAATAAATCAAAAGGCCAAGTAGAAATTATTTTGAATTGAATGAAAATGAAAATATAACATATCAAACATTCTGGCATGCCACTAAAATAGTCCTTAAGAGAAATTTTATAGCACAAATGTCCATACTAGAAATATTAGAAATAGTAATAGATTAGAAATGCAAAAGAAAGTTTTCTATTCAATAAATTCATCTTCAACCTTAAAAAAAAAAGAAATGAAACCCAAAAGTGAGTTTAAAAAATAATAATAATAATAAAAATCAGAGGAAAAATCAATGAAATATAACACAGAAAATCAATATAGTCAAGATGATAGCCTGTCTTCATGTTCCCTTATTCTTCTGCTGGCTGTGTTGAGTCTACTGATGAGCTTGTTAAAGGCCCTCTTCAACTCTCTCATTGTGTTGCTGTTTTTGTTCCTGTCCTTGTTTTCCTTAACAATTCCATCTGATTCTTCCTTACAGTTTCTCTTTGCAGAAATTCCCCATACATTCTTGTGTGTTCACTTTTCTCTCTAGAGCCTGCAATATACTAATCAGAGTTTTTTAATTTTCCAAGAAGAAGCTCCAAAGCAGGTCAGAAAGCTATAGGGGGATCAGCAGCAGACCACCAAAAGGTGACAGTGACCCTTTTTTGATGCAAGTTTGGCTTTGGGAAGTGCTTTGGATCTTCTTCTTGGTCCAAACACTGAGTTTGTCATTACCAGCTCTCTGTATAAAATTCACTTTTTCATCGCACATCATAATCTGATCACGAAATAGTTTGCTGTTTTATTATACAATAAGAGAAGACTACACTTCAAAATGATTTTTTTGATTTGCGGTCAGATCATGAGGCACCCACTTATCAAGCTTTTTCACCTTTCCGATTTGCTTCAAATGCCAACTGACTGTAGAAAAGTTGACGCTGAGATCTTCGGCAACTTCTGGTGTAGCTGTAAGAGGATCAGCTTTGATGACCCTCTCAATTGGTTGCCGTTAACTTCTGATAGCCAGCCACTATGCTCCTCATTTTCAAGAGTCTCTCCTCCTTTGCAAAACTTCTTGAGCCACCACTGCTGTACATTCATTAGCAGTTCCTGGGCCAAATGCATTGCTGATGTTGCAAATTGTCTCTGCTGCTTTAAGACTCACTTTGAACTGGTATTAAAAAAATTGCTAGAATTTGCTTGTTGTCTAACATCATTTCTATGAATCTGAAAGTGTCAGTCACTCAGTAGTGTTTGACTCTTTTTGACCCCATGGACTGTAGCCTGCTAGGCTTCTCTGTCCATCATGTGATATGTGGGATCTTAGTTTCCTGACCAGGGATCGAACCCACAACCCCTGCAGTGAAAGTACAGAGTCCTAACCAGTGGACCACCAAGGAAGTCCCATAGACAACCACTTTTAAATTCTCCAGGCAAGAATACTGGAGTGGGTTGTCATTCCCTTCTCCAGGGGACTATCCCGACCCAGAGATCAAACCTGGGTCTCATGTCTCCTGCATTGGCATGCAGATTCTTTACCACTGTACTACCTGGGAAGCCACACAAATGTTATGAAGTGCATATTAGGTTTATCTCTCATTTCCAAAGGTCCTTTCCTCCCTCCCTGTTTATTTCCAGCTGTAATATTTATGGTTTCAAAAATGCCAACCACTATCTGATTGTGGTCAGTTTCCTATCTCCCTCCTCAGACACCTCTTCTTACAGATACATTGGTTCCATCATCTCTCATAAACAAATGTAGGAAGATGAACCAAGAAACTCCAAGGGAGGAACTAGCCAGCAACACACACTATTCCTTCCAGATGAACTAAATCAGCTCCCTGATTTCACTGATGAAGAAAACAAAGCCCAGGGAAGTGAAGCAACTCGTCCAAAGTTGCCCCGAGCTACAGGCTTCAAAGACAACCAGCCTTGAAGTCCAGTCATCTGATGACTAGTTGAGTTCTCAACCCAGCATGTCATTCCGGATCAGTTCTGCACCCCTGCACCCCTGCCCTCCTGTCCAGAGCTGACAAGATAGCTACCAATTCATCTTTCAGAACTGCATAATGACCTAAATTTTGTAATAGTCAGTATAAGGCACAAAGTAAAAGGAAGGTTTTAGAATCATAAACTCCTAGCTTTAATCATGATCCTAAATATATGATGGGCTCCCCTGGTGGCTCAGATGGTAAAGAATCTGTCTGCAATGCGAGAGACCTGGGTTCAACCCCTGGGTTGGAAAGATCCCCCGGAGAAGGGAACAGCCACTCACTCCAGTATTCTTGCATGGAGAATCCCATGGACAGAGGGTCCTGGTGGGCTACAGTCCATGGGGTCAGAAAGATACGACTGAGTGACTTTCGTTTTCACTAAATATATGACTCAAATTATCTTTATTTTCCCCTCATTTTCTGCCATTTATAGTTAGAAAATCATTTTTAATTAAAAAAATTTTTTTTTTTAATTTTTGGTCCCATCATGCGATATGTGGGCTCTTAGTTCCCTGACCAGGGATCGAACCCACAACCCCTGCAGTGAAAGTGCAGAGTCCTAACCAGTGGACCACCAAGGAAGTCTCATAGACAACCACTTTTAAATATTTGGAAGCACATATACAAAAGTATTAAGTAGCCATTTCTAGGTCGTTGAATTGCATGTAATTGTCTTCTCTTTCCTTTGCTCTCTAAGTTAAATTTGTGTATTTTCTACCATTTGAAAAGTCAATGTGCATTAATCTTATGTAACATCTAATGTAAGTTATTGGTAATTAACTTACACAGGTGAGGCAGAGATCAAGTAGCTGCCTTCTCAGGTCTCTCTGACACACACATGCATGTGAGGGAAACACAAGGCAGCCTTTACAAACCTGACCAGGAGCAAGTGCACAGCCAGAAACATCCATGAGGGCTTATCTTCCTCCCAAGCAACCAATGAGGGCACAGAGTAGAGAGTAAAAACAAAACAGCATAAACAGGCTTTTAAAAGAATGAAAATAAGTCAGACAAAACAACATCAGATGTGGAAACCAAACCAAATGTTATGAGTTAAGATTCCAATGACTGTTTGTCATACTCCCCCCGCCACAAGGGACTTCATTCAGTCCCTGAGTGTGGCCCCTGGGGCACTCACACATTCCTATTTGAAATGCTTGGCTTTCTGGAGTCATGAACCCCATTCCTCAAGACAGGACAGGTAAATGTTCTGAACACACACACATTTTTATCCATATGCATTTGGTTTCATTTTCACTTCATTTTTGCTAGACAAAATTCCTCTGCAGGACAATGTTTTTTTGGTTGCTGTTGGATTGAACATTATCTCGGGCAGGTTGGAAGGAAACTAAAAATAACTTTGTTCCCAGGCTTCAAATCGTCAGGAAGGTGACATGCCAGAGCTTTGACAAGCCCAGAGTTCGCTTTGATCAGGGTGCAGGGGAGAGCACCATGCTGCAGTCATCTACAGAGAATAGAGAATCCATTTGCTAAACATGATACCTTCAGCAGAGGTTGTTTTTTTTTTTAAGACTAAAAATTAATCCACATCAAGGGAGTGTGTGTTAGCATTAGCTATCATTTCCAAAGGTCCTTTCCTCCCACCCTATTCCTTTCCAGCTCAAATATTTATGGTTTCATATTTCAGCAACTCTAATATTTTGTTGACCATTCTTGCAACTATGATAAGGCTTTTTGGACACTCCTTACCTCCCAGCTCAGGTAGAATTGACCTCTCTACCTGCTTTATGCCTGAACCGTATCTTGTACAATAGGACTTTCACCATACCACCTATAACGCCAGAATGTAAGTACATTTATAAGGTTGCTTCTTCTTTGTAACCCTCATCTCTTGCAAAGCACCTGACAAAAAGCAGTGATGAAATGAATAAATGAATGATTGCGTAAAGAAAAACAACATAACTAGAATTAAAAAACAAAGCCGTCAAACTACACACATGACCAAATCAGTCTGTTATCTCCCTTCACTCCCTTCCACTCCTTGACTCCACATCACCAACTACCATCAACTAGACTACCATGTTCTGAATATCACCCTAGCAACCAGCTCGGGTTCAGGTCCACAACCAGACAACCTCCAGCCTCACGTGGAGAATGCTGACAACTCTCAGCCACAGGGACCATAACTAGCGGCCACACTTGGTTCACCGAAATCACACAAACTTCCTCAGGAAGGAAGGGCTCCTTGCCTTCAGGCCCTTGAGAAGCAACATGTAGGAGATGCCAGCCATCTCTCAGGCCAGTCTCATCAAACTACAGCAGCACAAAAGGCTCATCTCCACCCAGTCCTGGTAGAGATGGCAAAACATTTCAATGAGGAAAATGACTTCCCCTTGAGTAACAGCCAAAAGGTCCAAACATTGAAGACGGGGTTTTTTTGTTTGTTTGTTTGTTTGTTTGCTGTCCTCCAAATGGTTTGGGAATGGAATGTCTTTCCTTACCCCTGGAAATTCACAAGCAAACGTCAACAATCAATGCAGCATACTTAAGAAAGCAAGTAAAGGGTAGGAAGAAGAGAGGGAGGGAGAGGGCAATTATTTAGGAAAGTCTCTATTTAAAAAAGAAAAGAAAGTATACTAAAGTATACTACTTCTCTAGGGCTGCCATAACCAAGTACCAAAAACTATCATGACTTGAAACAACAGAAATGTACTGTCAAACAATTCTAGAGTCAAGAGCCCCAAATCAAGGCATCGCCAGAGTATCTCTTTGGTGGCTGGGTATGTCTGTCTCTGAGTCCAAATTTCTCTTTTTTGGAAGGACACCGTATCAGATTAGGTGCCATCCTAATGACTGCATTTTAACTGGATGACCTCTGCAAAGACCCTGTTTCTAAATATGGTCACATTCTGAGGCAATGGGGACTAAGACTTCCGCATGTCTTTTCTGAGGGAATGATGGACACAGTTCGGCCCGTAACCGACAGAGAAGGTACTTAGCTTTTGGACTCTCCATTATTCCAAGCTTCTCTGAACACAGATATTTCACCAGCTGCTGCCAGTCACTATTACAGTAAGTCCCCTCCATGTGAACCTTCAGATTGGGAATTTCAAAGATGCAAACATGTGTCTGAATGTCCAATCATGTCAGTTAGTGAGTTCAAGTATCTGGTGTACACTGTCACGTGCATGCATCCTCTACAAGTGGTTACTTGTGTGTACTTTAAAGTACGGTACAGACCGAGTACAGCATCTTTATTTCAAGCCCAGGCTGTCTGGAAGCCAGCATAAAAGCAGCAGTAAATAGCTGATTGTAAATAATAGTTGAGTACCTAGGCTAAGTTTGCTGGACTTAGGAACAAATTGGAGCTCTCAGAACTTGCTTGTATGCAGTGGACTTACTGTACTTGCTTACATGGCACCACAACCAAAGATAATGCTAAATGCCTCAGGACAAGACAAAAGAAAATGGGCAAGACCTGCACTGGGCTTATCTGAGTTCAGTGGATCTGAATCTTGAGTCTAAGCTACATAGTCATGATAATGCCATTGGTTCGATAAGCAGTCCTAGCTACCACCAGAAGCAAGTCTACCCTGTGGTCAGTCCATTTTCTAAAAGTCCTTGAAAACAAACCACACCTGACATTTGTCAGCTTTCATTAACACCTTGTGCCTTACCTGCTCTGACCTCCCTGGAACTGGAACACAATGAAGAACACACCTTTTTAAACCTGCTGCTGGTTTATTCAGCCACTTATTCATTAATCCTATTTGCTGAATCAGAGACTCTGCTGGGTACACAGTGTTGAATTAGACAGGCATGTTTCTTGTCTTCCCTTCAACCAGGGAGACTGACATTGAGAAAGTAAGAGTTCCTCTGTTCCAAACAAAATCATCTGTCACCTTTCTTTTTACTGTTTCAGTCACCAAGTGCTAAGACAGCCTACACCTTTAGCCCTTATGTGCCCTGCCTTTAGCTCTCAGGCCTTCCCATGTCTGGGAGGCCCCATGACGTCCCCATGGGTACCTGCTTCTCTCTGCTGGAGGCTTTTCCCGAAGCCAAAGAAGCAAGAGCAGTGGATGAGCATCCCTGAGATTCCGCATCAATGAATGATGAAAGCTAGAGGATAAATACCCCAAATCCCCATCCTTAAAAGTGATTTAAACTCTGAGTTGCAGGTACTTTTTTGTTTTAGTTTAGTTTTAGGCTTGGTGTTTTTGTTTTGTTTTTGTTTTTTTTAATAGTTTTGAGAATTTTCCTGCAGGATTAAGCTCACATGTGATAACTGGCTTGATGGCACAGTTCACTGCCTCCTCTTTCTCCCTGCCCTACCTCCCTGCTCCCCACCAATGTTTCCTGAACTTTCCTAAAGGTTATATGCCCTTAAATCTCAGGGCCTGTTTCTGGAAAAATCCAAACTATTATAAAACATAATTTCCCCTTAGTCCATTTTTATTAATTCACGAAATGCTGATTGTTGTTTAGTCACTCAGTCATGCCTAATTCTTCTGCGACTACCTAGACTATAGTCTGCGAGGATCCTCTGTCCATAAGATTTTCCAGGCAAGAATACTGGAGTGGGTTGCCATTTCCTTCTCCAGCGGGTCTTCCAAGGATCTCGTAAGGACTGAATCCATGTCTCCTGCACTGGCAAGTGGATTCTTTACCATTACAGGCATTTTACTGGTACATGATCATATGCATGGAAGAAGTTCATAGTTAGGTAAGGGAGAAAAAGCTTAAAAACAACCAGCCTAAATACATGCATACACACAAATAAAATGTCTATTAGTATATAAAAAGGGAACAATTAAGTTTATTTAGGATTGGGTTAGGATACGCTCTATAAAAGAGAGGATAACAAATTTGGGCTGAAAGTAAAGCTTTGTTTCTCAAAGTTTTTCATAATCACCCACCTAGGGACTTGCCTGGCAGTCCAGTGGTTAAGACTTTATCTTCCAAAGCAAGAGACATGGATTTGATCCCTGGTCTGGGAGCTTAGATCCCACATGCCTCACAGTCAAAAAAACAGAACATAAGACAGAAGCAATACTGTAACAAATTCAATAAAGACTATCAAAATGGTTCACTTAAAAAAAAAAAAAAAAAACCTTAAAAAAATAGTTGCCCACCTGAGGAGCCCTTTTTAGACTTTGCTTTCTCTAATGGCTTCTCTCACTCCCATGAAATTTTGTAGCACAGGTATACGGTGCATCTGTTTATGTTCTGTGGTACAGATATTCCCATTATAAATATCTAAGAAATATCTAAGTTTTTTTCCCCATTTGTAGAACCAATTTTTACCCTCATTGAAAATGCATGAAATAAAAAGAAAGGGAGGACAATACAGGTAGGGAAACACCTTGAGAAGCGCCAAAAGATATGACCGTGCATCGATTACAGAGCCAGAGCTAAGTAGTCTGTGGTAAATTAAAAATGTCTGTAGATTCTTTAGCACCTCTCACCTCAAGACAAAGGGTCTATGTCCTTCCAGTTCAACCTTTAAGAGACTGGCAGCTTCCAGCTGCTGCCTGTTCACCAGTAGGTCTTGGAACCCAGCCACCATGCTCTGAGGAAGCTCAAGCAGCCTCAAGGAGAGAAACGCAGAGAGAGGAAACAGCATGGCCTAGCTCTGCTCCTAGCTGACAACCAGCACCAACTTGCCAGCCACGTGAATAAGCCATCTTGAAGTGAATCTTTTAGCCTAGTTGACCTGTCTCAGCTGACCCCACAAAGCTCTGCCTAAATCACAGATCTGTAAGCAAAATAACTGGTTACTATTGCTTTACACAGCTAATTTTGGAAATAATATATTACATAGCAACACACAACTGGGGTTTCTCTGGGAGCTCAGTCAGTAGAGAATCCGCCTGCAGTGCAGGAGACCAAGATTCAGTCCCTGGGTTGGGAAGATCCGATCCCCTGGAGAAAGAAATGGCAAGCCACTCTAATATTCTTGCCTGGAGTATCCAATGGACAGAGGAGCCTGGCGAGCTACAGTCCATAGGGTCGCAAGAGCTGGACACGACAGAGTGACTAAACCACCACCACCACCACATAACTGGAACATTGTGCTTGTAAACACTACTCCAAGCTCCCAAATCTCACATCAAAGTCACTGCACAGGCACCCACCACAATCTTAACCAGGCTTTTATTCATTGCTTTTGACTGGGCTGCACACTGAGAAAGAAAGTCAAGCAAATGCTGGGTAAACAAGTTGGGTAAATAAGCTTAAGTGGCTGACTCATTAATACGGTTATAGGTCATACTTTACTTGTCAATATATAATTATTTTTTTTATTTTAAGTAAGGTTGTTCTTGTTTATGAGTCAATTAGCTTGTCAGTAGAAACCATCACATGTCTCTGTGAACAACAACATCACTGTATTTCCAAAAATCAGGAAGACAATAAATACTTTCAAGTAATAAAGAAAATAAACCACCAGCTCTGAAAGAGTAGTTCAGAACAGACAGAATCAAGTGGAACACATTTTCAATCGCACATGGCGGACAAACTGTTCCCACCCTCATTCTGGAGGACAACAGAATGAGGGATGAAGGAAAGGAATAAATAAATGATCCTAACCCACTCTCACTCTCCTGGTACCCTAATCCCTCTCTGAGGGCTGCTGGTCCTAAATTATCTTTTGATCTAAAACAATTAAGACCATTTCTTATCATTGCCTCCTTTTACCACCTTCAATCAAATACTAAACACGGGACATTCAATATTATGATTCAGAGTTATTAGAAAAGGTATTTTCACAGGACCAACATGAATAATCATGGTATCACAACTGCCTGATACAAATGACACACATTTCATCCATTTCCTCTCTCAAGAAACAGATCCAAGTGGGCTTTCTATAAGGTTTTGCAGCAAAATGGTGAGGCTGGGAAAGATTTTTCTCTCGTAAAATCTCGTGCTGATGCCAACTGGACTTTTAGGGGGAGGGGGAAATTCGGTGTTTGTTTAAGATGGCTTTTACTACCCCATGCTCACTACCTTCCATCACGCCCCTCAAATATAACACAGCTCCCTGCACTTACTTCAAAAAATAGTATCCATCAAAGCTACAAATTCAAAGCAGGTACATATTTAGCATAGAAGTTTAGAACTAATTTCCTGAGTTTCATTCAGCCTGCTCATAAAAATCTAGATTTTTGTACTGGAGGCCAAAGTTCCTACAACCTTTTTTAAGGACAATTTGAAAATTAAATTATAAACAAGAAGGATAAAGAAATTTGACTCCCACCAGTGAACTGGCTTGGTAAACACCCTTAGGTCCACAGCCAAGGCTACGCTAATTGGTTCCATTTGGCTCAGAGCTCCCCTTAGCTCATAGTCACACGCTCAGTAGACTCTGACCGAGGGACATATGCTTTTTAGTTCCTGGATTCAGTACACATTTTCAAAACACCTTGTGCTACATCTCATTTCTATTAGGTAACCACGTCCCCAAATTCAAAAGCAACGTTTTGGCAAGTTTCAAAAACTGTAGTTGACACTTACAACACTGATGATGCTGACACAAGATCTTATAACATATAGCCTACAGATGAGCCATGGATGACTCCAGTAATCCTTGAAGGATGTCTATATCTGTTGCTGTTGTTCACTCAGTCTTGTTCAACTTTTTGCAACCCCATGAATTGCAGCATGCCAAGTTTTCCTGTCCTTAATTATCTCCCAGAGTTTGCTCAAATTCATGTCCATTGAGTCAGTGATGCCATCTAACTATCTCATCCTCTGTCACTCCCTTTTCCTTTTACCTTCAGTCTCTTCCAGCATCAGGGTCTTTTCCAGTGAGTCAGCTCTTCACATCAGGTGGCCAAAGCATTTGGAGCTTCAGGTCCAGCATCACTCCTTCCAATGAATATTCAGGGTTGATTTCCTTTAGGATCAACTGGTTTGATCTGCTTGCAGTCCAAGGAACTCTCAAGAGTTTTAATCAGCATCACAATTTGAAAGCATCAATCCTTCAGTGCACAGCCTTCTTCATGGTCCAACTCTCACATCCATACACGATTACTAGAAATACAACAGCTTTGACTACATGGACCTGTGTTGGCAAGGTGATGTCTATATGCAGTATTTCACCAATTAATGTTTTACTCAACCCTACTGTGAAAAGGGGGCTTCCCAGGTGGTACAGTGGTAAAAGAATCCATCTGCCAATGCAGGAGACACAAGAAATATGGGTTCAATCCCTTGATTGGGAAGATCTGCTGGAGAAGGAACTAGCAAGCCACTCCAGTATTCTTACCTGGGAAATCCCATGGACAGAGGAGCCTGGTGGGCTACAGTCCACGGGGTCACAGTGGATTGGACACAACTGATCATGCACAACCATGAAAAAGAGAGAGGAACTGTAGAAGCCTTGCTGCTGCTGCTGCTAAGTTGCTTCAGTCGTGTCCGACTCTGTGCGAACTCAGAGACGGTGGCCCGCCAGGCTCCCCCGTCCCTGGGATTCTCCAGGCAAGAACACTGGAGTGGGTTGCCATTTCCTTCTCCAATGCATAAAAGTGAAAAGTGAAAGTGAAGCCACTCAGTCGTGTCCGACTAGTAGCGACCCCATGGACTGCAGCCTACCAGGCTCCTCTGTCCATGGGATTTTCCAGGCAAGAGTACTGGAGTGGGGTGCCATAGCCTATATACCTAAATACCTAAATACTTCTCTGGTAAAACAGGTATTTTCATATGCTTTCTTCCTAATCATGCTATTAGCAAAAGGAAGTAAAATAACTTAATGTGAGCTAGGAAGAATGTGCCAGTAGGTCAAGAATGCTGAAGAATCTCCACTTCTGCGCCAATGAGGTTCACTTGAATCTGAAGAGGTCCCACCTCTTCTTAGATATATGAACCTGAGAGTTCACATAACCTTCCAAGATGCAGGCTGCTCATCTGCAGATGGGGACATGCATAGTGCCAATGCTTCATAGGGCACAGGTCTTGACTCAGGGCAAGACCTGGGAAGTTAGCCATAACTGCAATGCAAATCAATGCATAATTATTGACATTTATTACCAGAATTATCTTCTTATTTCCTTCCTTTGATTTTGGTTTGGTTTTGGTTTCTCTCATTCTATTAATTCTTCATGACATTACTTTCCTTTCCCTAGTTCACTGATTTCAACATCTCTTCCTTTCATCTGTCTGAAAAACCAAGTGACCTGTTTCCATAAGGGACCTATTTATTGATGGGTGAATTCTGCAGATTGGTAATGTTGACCTCTGATAAACACAACATTAGTATGAAAAGATGTTGATCAGACAAGCCAGGGAAAATGAACCCAACTAAAGCCCTGACATCTTAGATCATCGTTACCATCTTGTCTGACATTTACTGAACTGTGTTTCAGGTGCTATTTGAGGTGTAATGACTCAGAAAATGCTTATATCCACTTTTCAGAATTCACTACTAAGGAATGAAGAGGTTCAATAATTTATCCTACATGTAGCCAAAGTCAAAACACCCAAAACTGGGCTACTTGTCTTCTCCAGGGCTCCTCAAGGAAGCTTCTCCTCTCTTCAGGGTACCCATCTCAGCCCCACCACCAACAAAGAGGTCAAAGTCAGAGACCAGGACTGCATTCTTACTTCTCTCTTTTTCTCAAACCGCATATCCACTGAATCAGACTCTCCAACCAGTTCTTTGTATCAAATCTGTCCACTAGGATGCTTTTATATTCTCAGAAGCCAAGGCAGAAAGGCAGAACCTCTCCCACTTAAGGTGATCTTCAATTTATGGGTGTGATTTTCCCCCTCAGATTCTCTATCCTTGGGCTTCCCTGGTGGCTCAGATGATAAAAAATCTGCTTCAATGCAGAAGAGCCAGGTTTGATCCTTGGGCTAGGAAGATGCTCTGGAGAAGGGAATGGTGACCCATACCAATAATCTTGCCTGGAGAATTCCATGGACAGAGGAGCCTGACCGGCTACAGTCCATGGAGTCACAAAGAATTGGACACAACTGAATGACTAACACTTATTTTTTTCTTCGCTCTAACCTCAGCAAATGACTACAACATCACAGTGGGGAAGGCCAGGCATGTGGCTGCTCACAACAGGGACATCTGTGTCCTGCTCCTTCCAGCAGTCATTAATTCTTATCCAGCCTAAACTGGTGAGCTATAATCTCAAACAGCATCTTGATTAACAGTAGTATATCTCACATACTAGTAAAATAATGCTCAAAATTCTCCGAGCCAGGCTTCAGCAATACGTGACCCGTGAACTTCCAGATGTTCAAGTTGGTTTTAGAAAAGGTAGAGGAACCAGAGATCAAATTGGCAACATCTGATGGATCATTGAAAAAGCAAGAGAGTTCCAGAAAAACATCTATTTCTGCTTTATTGGCTATGCCAAAGCCTTTGACTGTGTGGATCACAATAAACTGTGGAAAATTCTGAAAGAGATGAGAATACCAGACCACCCAACTCATCTCTTGAGAAAACTGTACTCAGGTCAGGAAGCAACAGTTAGAACCAGACATGGAACAACAGACTGGTTCCAAATAGGAAAAGGAGTATGTCAAGGCTGTATATTGTTACCCTGCTTATTTAACTTCTTTGCAGAGTACATCATGAGAAACTCTGGGCTGGAAGAAGCACAAGCTGGAATCAAGATTGCCGGGAGAAATATCAGTAACCTCAGATATGCAGATGACACCACCCTTATGGCAGAAAGTGAAGAGGAACTCAAAAGCCTCTTGATGAAAGTGAAAGAGGAGAGTGAAAAAGTTGGCTTAAAGCTCAACATTCAGAAAACAAAGATCATGGCATCTGGTCCCATCACTTCATGGGAAATAAATGGGGAAACAATGGAAACAGTGGCTGACTTTATTTTCTGGGCTCCAAAATCACTGCAGATGGTGATTGCAGCCATGAAATTAAAAGACGCTTACGCCTTGGAAGGAAAGTTATGACCAACCTAGACAGAATATCAAAAAGCAGAGACATTACTTTGTCAACAAAGGTCCATCTAGTCAAGGCTATGGTTTTTCCACTGGTCATGTATGGATGTGAAAGTTGGACTGTGAAGAAAGCTGAGCACCGAAGAATTGATGCTTTTGAACTGTGGTCTTGGAGAAGACTCTTGAGAGTCCCTTGGACTGCAGGGATATCCAACCAGTCCATCCTAAAGGAGATCAGTCCTGGGATTTCTTTGGAAGGACTGATGTTGAAGCTGAAACTCCAATACTTTGGCCACCTCATGCAAAGAGTTGACTCATTGGAAAAGACCCTAATGCTGGGAAGGATTGGGGGCAGGAGGAGAAGGGGATGACAGAGGATGAGATGGCTGGATGGCATCACTGACTCGATGGACATGGGTTTGGGTAGACTCCAGGAGTTGGAGGCCTGGCATGCTGTGATTCACGGGGTCTCAGAGAGTCGGACACATCTGAGGGGCTGAACTGAACTGAATTGATAAAGGTTTTAGTATATTTGCTTCATTTCATTTTTTAAGGGAAAAAGGTAGTAGTAATTCTTTGTTGATTATTCTGTTTTCTCATCTTTAATTTCTATTATCTACCCATCTTTCTCAGCTACTCAAATCCTCCTTGAAATCATGTCTTCATCTCCACGGTTCATCTTTTGTAATTGACCAGGATGAAAATATCCCATTCATTTTGTGTATATGCTTATTAGTTACACTCAAGTAAATGTACCTTATTACTTACAAAGTCATTTTGAATAGCCCAAATTGAAATTAATCTTTACCATTTGGTTTCAAATAGAGCCAAACTATGTGGTCAAGATTATTTGTTGTTGTTTAGTTGCTCAGTTGTGTGCAACTCTTTGCGACCCCATGGGGACTGTAGCCCTCCAGGTTCCTCTGTCTATGGGATTTCCCAGGCAAGAATAAAATGGAGAAGGAAATGGCAACCCACTCCAGTATTCTTGCCTGGAGAATCCTATGGAAAGAGGAGCCTGCCGGGTTACAGTCCATGGGGTCGCAAGAGTCGAACACAACTTAATGACTAAACCACCACCAGGCAAGAATACTAGAGCGGGTTGGCATTTTCTCCTCCAGGGGATATTCCCGACCCAGAGATCAAACCTACATCTCCTGTCTGGTACCATATGAGCCATGAGGGAAGCCCTGGTCAAGGCGATACATGCTTTAAAAATTCAGAAGAGGGAAGAATGTCTTGTGGTCTGGCAGCATCAGAGAAGGATGTGGAAGGGAAGTGGAAGCATCTATGTGTATCGGGCATGAGTCACTAGGGAGAGGGACAGCAGGACATGTGCGCTGAGCACAGCAAGAGCCAAGTCAGTGCAGGGTGAGGCTCAATTGCACTTTACACAGACTAAGGCCCCAGCTCCAAGCCAGACCCTCTCTGTAAAAGTCAGATGCAAAGACTCTGCCCAAGGAAATCGCATGTCATCTCTTTAACCACTGGCTCATTCACACACTCACCCCTCTGGTTTGTACATGTTTGGAAAGAAAGAGTGAAAATTCACTTCCCATTTAGTCCCAAGACCTTCAGTAACTCTTGCCCTGAGCTCAATCCTGCCTGTCCTTAGCCTAAGGTTCTGAGCTCCCACCCTGTTCACACGGGAAAGAAGCACCAGGCTCAAGCTTCCCACAACCCCAAGCAAAGCAGGGAGTGGAGTGGAAAACTGACCAAAGAATGGGTGGTCCTCAAAGACAGAACCTGCAAAGTGGGGCCCCTCAGAGCTCCAATCAGCCCAGCGGGGCCCTGAGCAACAGAACGTGTTCACTTCCGTCTCTTCTAAGACATAAGCGGAAGTCTGGGCTCCTCACCCTGCTGATCTTAAAGCTCATGTGGAAAAAGCTTCTCACTCTAAGTTTAAAGTCAGTAGACTGATGAATAGGAAACACCAAAGGTAAGTTGGGAGAGACACATATTATGTGGAATCTAAAAAAATGGTATAGATGAACCTATTTGCAGGACAGGAATAGAGAAGCAAGTGTAGAGAAGGGATGTGTGGACACAGGGTCGAAGAGGGGCAGAACGAATTGGAAGATTAGTACTGACATACATACACTGCTATGTGTAAACCAGATAGCTAGTGGGAACCTGCTGTAAAGCACAGGAAGCTCGGCTCAGTGCTGTGTGATGACCTAGAGGGGTGTCAGTGGGGTAGGGGCGGGAAGGAGGTCCAGGAGGGAGGAGATATATGTATACATATGGCTGATTTACTTCACTGAACAGCAGAAACTAACACAACATGGTAAAACAATTATACTCCAATAAAAAAAGCAGATGAAAGTCAGACACCCTTAAATTTCCACACCATTTGCATGCAGATGATAGCATCCCTTTAAAAAAAAAACCAATCCCTTCTCATTACTAATCTATTAAAATGATATTTTCTCTTTAATGCAACATTATTATAAAACTCAATCATGGAAGATTCTCAGCTTTTTTAACCTCTCCTAAAAGCAAAGGTCACTAGCTACAGAGTAAATGCCAGATTTTATCTGGCTGTATGAGAATACCGTCTGGTGAGCTGATTTCAGCAAAGGCAGCTGTGCGGAGGTCATTTGTTTGTCCTGGACTTAGCCCTAGTATGCAGCAGCACAAAAGCTAGAAAACAGGCTAACTCCTGCTTGACCACAAGGACCTTTGCTCAGAAAGAACCCACACTGCCTAGACTCACCTTGTCCCCCTTCTCCTCAAGCCAGCCTCTCACAGAACCTGCCCTGCCCATCTCCCCGCCTAGCACAAGCTCAAATCTGGACCAGGTCAAACACAAGAGCCAAGTCAAAGAGTCTGGCTAAACCTCCTATAGTTCTAATAAATGACATTAATTACATCCACATGCAGTTAGTATACACATTCCAAATCTGAACTCTCCTTCCTCATTGAAATCTCTGCTTTATCAGCTTCTACAGAAAGTTCAAATGATCTAATTTTTTTTTTCTGGAGTACCACAAAATTATGATTGACATTTATAAGGATACACCTTAGGCAATGCATCAAATGAAGCAGAGATGCCAGTTGACTCATCTAAGATTAAACTATGTTCAGTATGATTTTGAGTATTGTAAACATCGTGGTTTATTGGAAATGAGTAATCCTTCCAAGTGGTGCTAGTGCTAAAGAACCTGCCTGCCAATGTAGGAGACGTGAGAGACTTGGGTTCAATCCCTGGGTGGGGAAGAGCCCCTGGAGGAAGAAATGGCAACCCACTCTAGTATTCTTGCCTGGAGAATCCCATGGACAGAGGAGCCTGGTGGGCTATGACCCATAGGGTCGCAAAGAGTCAGACACAAATGAAGCGACTCAGCATAGCACAGTCTTTCCAACCTGCATAATCTGTGTGCATAGAAAAGACATTAGGACATTAGATGAATAATCACTGTTGAGTTACTACATGCTAATATTATGTTTGCAGTGTGACAGAAGAAAGCTTCAGTAGGAAAAAAAAATGTCAACATAATTAAAAAAGACTTTGGCACGGTGGTTCTCAAAGTATAGGCTCCAGACCAAGCATCTGCATCACTTGGGAACTCACTGGAACTGCAGTTTCTCGTGCCCCAACTCTGGGGCTGAGGCCAGGTAATCTACCTTCTAGCAACTTCTCCACGTGGTTCTGACATGCACTAATGTCTAAGAATCACAAGACTCAAGGGAAGCTGCAGTAAAGAAGCATCCTCTGATCAGGGCCTTGAAGGTCAAATGAGCAAATAAGATATCAACAGACCTAAGGAAGGAAGACACTGTACAGGAGACGGGGATCAAGACCATCCCCATGGAAAAGAAATGCAAAAAAGCAAAATGGCTGTTTAGGGAGGCCTTACAAATAGCTGTGAAAAGAAGAGAGATGAAAAGCAAAGGTGAAAAGAAAAGATATAAGCATCTGAATGCAGAGTTCTAAAGAATAGCAAGAAGAGATAAGAAAGCCTCCCTCAGCAATCAATGCAAAGAAATAGAGGAAAACAACAGAATGGGAAAGACTAGAGATCTCTTCAAGAAAATTAGAGATACCAAGGGAACATTTCATGCAAAGATGGGCTCGATAAAGGACAGAAATGGTATGGACCTAAAACAAGCAGAAGATATTAAGAAGAGGTGGCAAGAATACACAGAAGAACTTTACAAAAAAGATCTTCATGACCCAGATAATCATGATGGTGTGATCACTCATCTAGAGCCAGACATCCTGGAATGTGAAGTCAAGTGGGCCTTAGAAAGCATCACTATGAACAAAGCTAGTGGAGGTGATGGAATTCCACTTGAGCTCTTTCAAATCCTGAAAGATGATGCTGTGAAAGTGTTGCACTCAATATGCCAGCAAATTTAGAAAACTCAGTAGTGGCCACAGGACTGGAAAAGGTCAGTTTTCATTCCAATCCCAAAGAAAGGCAATGCCAAAGAATGCTCAAACTACAGCACAGTTGCGCTCATCTCACATGCTAGTAAAGTCATGCTCAAAATTCTCCAAGCCAGGCTTCAGCAATACGTGAACTGTGAACTTCCTGATGTTCAAGCTGGTTTTTAGAAAAGGTAGAGGAACCAGAGATCAAATTACCAACATCCACTGGATCATGGAAAAAGCAAGAGAGTCCCAGAAAAACATCTATTTCTGCTTTGTTGACTATGCCAAAGCCTTTGGCTGTGTGGATCACAATAAACTGTGGAAACTCCTGAAAGAGATGGGAATACCAGACCACCTGCCCTGCCTCTTGAGAAATCTGTATGCAGGTCAGGAAGCAACAGTTAGAACTAGACATGGACATGGAACAACAGACTGGTTCCANGATGACTTTATTTTTCTGGGCTCCAAAATTACTGCAGATGGTGACTGCAGCCATGAAATTAAAAGACACTTACTCCTTGGAAGAAAAGTTATGACCAACCTAGATAGCATATTCAAAAGCAGAGACATTACTTTGCCGACTAAGGTCCCTCTAGTCAAGGCTATGGTTTTTCCAGTGGTCATGTATGGATGTGAGAGTTGGACTGTGCAGAAGGCTGAGCGCCGAAGAATTGATGCGTTTGAACTGTGGTGTTGGAGAAGACTCTTGAGGGTCCGTTGGACTGCAAGGAGATCCAACCAGACCATTTCGAAGGAGATCAGCCCTGGTATTTCTTTGGAAGGAATGATGCTAAAGCTGAAACTCCAGTACTTTGGCGAAGAGTTGACTCATTGGAAAAGACCCTGATGCTGGGAGGGCTTGGGGGCAGGAGAAGAAGGGGACGACCGAGGATGAGATGGCTGGATGGCATCACGGACTCGATGGACGTGAATCTGAGTGAACTCCGGGAGTTGGTGATGGACAGGGAGACCTGGCATGCTGCGATTCACGGGGTTGCAAAGAGTCAGACACAACTGAGTGACTGAACTGAACTGAACTGAAGGAAGGAAGAGAAAGAACCCTGAGGCAGGAAGGAAATCTTGTGTATTTAGAAACTAGCAGATGGTCTTGTTTGGCTGGAATATGTGGTACAAAAAGGTGAACAGAAGACGATGCTGCAAAAAGCAGATATGTGGTAGGTGAAGAAAGATTCTGGATTCTGCCGTCCATGAGGAGTTGATGAGAGCCTGATGGGAGGGTCTAACAAGACCAAAGATCCCATCAGGAAATACCTTTGGGAGTCATATTTGCTATCACATTATAAAATGACAAAAGATGACAGTGAAGTCAAGAACTTAGACTGATGCCTTATCTCCAAATATTTCTCTGAGGAAAACATCTCCATGGATAATCAAACGATTCCAACTCATAAATTACAATATCCTTAGCATCTTAATTTTACATTTAGAATTCCTGAACCATTGAACTTGCAATAGATCAGCTCAGAAATGACACTCTGCTTCATTTCTCTTTGTAGACTTTACCAGAGATTTTCTTCCCTAACTGATGAGGGCAAGAAATAGAGCAAGTGTCAGCTGTATGAACAGATTATTTGTTGTAATGAAAATGAATAACCCCCCAAATTTGCCTAGGGCAAGGAGACTGAACACCACAGTTAAAAGTAATACAAGAGGCTCCCTAGGACAAGGGAAGGTGATTTTAGGAAATGTATTTAAAATCTTAGTTTCTTAAAGGCCACCAGCCCACAGTCCCATTTTGAGCATCCAAGTCTCTGACCATGATCTCTTATTAGTATCTGTGACTCTCAGCATCTTCAACTAGGCAGGACGTTCAACCCACTCATCTGTCACCTGTTCCCCCTGATCCACTTTCTCATGTCTTCTCAGTTCTCCTTACAGCTTAATATTCAAGGTCATTCATCATAACAATTCCCTTCTATACACCTTTAATGACCACTTTATCAAATTCCCTTGGAACACCGACTCTGGTAAAATACCAACTTTCAAGTGAAGGCTGCACACACAGAGACACACATGGCTGGGAAAACCCACGTATCCATGCTGGCTGGTCTTGCATGGAGCTCATGACTATGAACCACAAGCAGATACTTTGAACTGCTCAGCACTCTCTGCAATTCATTAATCATTGACTTTCCCACTCACTCTCTGTTTTTAAAAGTATTTCTCATATAGTATTTGCTCTTTTCTTATTTTTTTAATTTTTAAAAAATTTTGGCTGTACCATGTGACATGCAGGATCTTAGTTCCCCAACCAGGGATCAAACCCATGCCTCTTGCACTATAAGTGCAGAGCCTTAACCACTGGACAACCAGGCAAGTCCATATTTATCCACGCTCTCATCCGACTATTTTAACCTCCCCTTTTGCCTGTCCCCACCCTCAGCTGAGTGTCTTGCCTCCTACGATGAGCTGAATTGTGCCCTCCAAAAGCTATTCTTGAAGTTCTAACCTCTGGAACTTGTGGATGTGACCTCATTTGAAAACAGAGTTTTTGCAAATATAATCAAATTCAAATGAGGTTATTCTGGAAGCCTGGAATGCTGCAGTCCATGGGGTCACAAAGTGTGGGACGTGACTGAGTGACTGAACAACAACAGTTATGGATTACTGCTGGATTAGGTGAGGCCTAAACCAATGACTGGTGTTCTAAGAGGGAATTCAGAGACACACATGAGACTATGCCATGTGATAATGAAGGCAGAGTTTGGAGTGCTGTGTACAAGCCAAGGCATGCCAAGGATTGCCAGCAACTCCTGAAGCCAGGAAACAAAGAGGTCTGGAGCAGACACCCCCTCAGAACCACTGGAAGGAACCTGACCCCGCTAACACCAAGAGTTCAGACTTCTAGCTTCCAGAACTGTGAGAGAATGAATTGCTACTGTTTTAAGCCTCTGTGGTGGTTAATCTTATGTATCAACGTGACTGGGCCATGAAGTGACCAAGTATTTGGTCCAACAAGATTCTTGATGTCCCCGTGGAGAGAGGAACATTGAAACCGGTGGACAGAGTAAAACACATTGCTTCCCTAACGTGGATGGGCAGCACCCCATCAGATGAAGGCCTGATTAGAACAAAAAGGCTGACCCTCCCTGGACTAAGAGGGAATTCCTCCTGCCTGACGATCTTGAGCTAAGACATCCAACTTTACCTGTGTTTGAGCAACAAACTAAAACACCAGCTCTTCTTGGGTCTTCAGCCTTTCAGCTTTCAGACTTGAACTTGTAATCGGCCTTCCCGGTTCTCAGACTGGACTCAGCACTCAGGCTGGAGCTACAACATGGACTCTTCCGGGTCTCCAGCAGGCTGCCCAAAGATCTTGGAGCTTTTCAGCCTCCACAATTGTGTGAATCAATTCCTTACAGTAACTCTCTTTCTCTATAACATGCTCTTAGCTCTGGTTCCCTAGGGAACAAGTTTCTAACTTCACTTGGTTCCTGGTACCTTGTTACAGTAGCCCTACGAAGCTAACACACTTCCTCTATCTCTAGAAAGCTGATGCAGAGAGAAGGAAGCATCTCTAAGCATCTGTCCTGTGAGACCCTGCCTTGCCTCCAGTTGCCATAGATACCCACCCACTCTCAGGTGTTGCTCGCTAATCAGTCCACTTGCTCACTGATTCTATCCTCTCCTATCCACTCAGACACATTAGACTCTTTCCTTACATCACTTATGTTCTTCTTTCTACAAGATCATTTCCATAAGCAGAAAAAAATACTGTAGGTTTCTTCAGCTTAAAAAAAAATCCTCTTTGAACCTACCTCTCCTGACCCTATTCCCAATGGCTACTTTCCCATTTCTCTCATCCAATCTGAAGAAAAACAGAGCTTTCTAAGTGTGTTTACTCTCTTTTCCAGTTCCCCTCCTTCCACACTATCTTAAACCCAGTCTAATCAGGCTTCTGCCCCATCCTTCCTGTGAACTGACTCCACAAATATTTGCTGAACAGGCTGGTACTGCTCCACCCATGGGAATATTCTTACCCTTCACATTCCTATTCCTATGATTCGTAAAACCATACCTACCTCATACACAGTACGTACATCATAAAACACACAGGATCATAACCCACAAGCAGTGTGCTGGAGATAAGTCGATCATTCTCTCCAGATTTCTCCATTTTTAGAAGAGAAATGCTAGAATTGACTCTGAACCCTTCCTGATTTGACTTTCTATGACCACCTTCCATTCATTCCCTGGTGGTCAACTATGGTCTACCCACGCCTGACTCACAGGAAAACAGTCCCATGATTGGAGACTTCAGGGTGCATATACTTCTTCCCTGAAAGAAAGAGGAGGGAGTAGTAGAGATGCAGATGGATGAGAGGAGAAGGAATAAAGAAAGGAAGGAGAGGACGGCAGCACCACTCACAAGACTCTTCTGTTAAAGAGATATTCATTTTTATATCCTTATCCTAGGGCAGAGTCCCTTGGACTGCAAGGAGATTAAACCCATCAATCCTATCAATCAGGAAATTTCCCATCAATCAGGAAATCAACCCTGAATGTTCATTGGAAGAACTGATGCTGAAGTTTCAATACTTTGGCCACCTTATGTGAAGAGTCGATTCATTGGAAAAGATCCTGTTGCTGTGAAAGATTGAAGGCAGGAGGAGAAGGGGACAACAGAGGACGAGATGGTTGGATGGCATCACCGACTCGATGGACATGAATCTGAGCAAACTCTAGGAGATAGTGAAGGACCAGAAAGCCTGACATACTGCAGTTTATGGGGTTGCAAAGAATCAGACACAACTGAGTGACTGAACAACAATCAATCCTAGAGTAAGAGATGATCATATAAAATAACTGCTCCTCAAACCTTTTGGTCTTTACTAAGCATTCCTTTAAGCATTTATGTAAAGTCTATTTTCCTCTACGTTCAAACTCTCTCAATCACAATTACTGGTAACTGCTTCTTAAGCACGCCTCAGAACAAAGAGAATATATCTAAGGCACACGGGACAAGATTGACCTTCTCCACTTACCCCTAAATCTTGAAAGAACCTGCAAAAGTCCTCTCCATATCTATGAACCCACATGTCCTCGACCTTGATACAGAGCAGCCAGGTGTGGCTGGGTAGGTTACTCCTGCACCACAGTAGCCCTCAGCCAAGGGACGGTGGAGGCAGAAATCCACCTGAAGGTCATTGATCAAGCACACCCCCAGGGAGTGGGACCCAATCCTGCTTCACACAAACTTGACCTATGGCCTACCTGGGACCACGCACAGTCAGTAAGCACACAGCTGCATCCAGTCATTCAAGTGACAGATAAACACGGAGCTGCTGCTCCGTGCGCACCAGGCATGGTGCTTGGTACTGGGAACACAAAGGGAAGTAAGAAACCTCAGCTGGTTCTAGCGGACTGTTGAGGACACTCCACGGAGTAGACAGTCAAGGGGCAGAAACCGGAAAGGCACAGAATTGTGGGGACTTAGCCGGACCAGTGTTCCCAAAATGTAGGAGAGACCCCTGGAGTCCATGAGACGATTTTAGGTAGCACACAGACACAGCACTACCTAGCATTCAATCACCTTGGGAGGCAGTTATGCCCACTTCAACTCTCTCTCGAACAATATCAGGGAGAAAGTCTTGGTTTGGTGCCAGTGTATCCTGAACATCTTTCTTTCATGCTAATTTTCCTCTTTTAGCCCAAAGGGTACCAGTTCCCAGCTCAGAGGCTTCAGAAAGCATTAACACCTCATTAATTTTTCCCACTTTAATTCTTATTGTTCCAAATATTTATGGCAGTGCTCTTGGTTCCCCATGTAAAGCGATGACATAAATGTCTTTTAAAATAAATGTATCACCTAAAACGGTATGTCAATTTAATGACAATAGAGAGTATATATTTCAGTTAGCACAGTTATGTAAAAACTGCAGGAATGGCATACGGTATCAAAATTCTGTTGATTGTATCATACAAATGACAACTGGATGAGGACCAGGCACCAGCCCCGGCTGCAGGAGCAGTAGGTCCGTGTCTGTCTGCCCCCGTGGCACTCCCAGCGCTTGGCACACTGCCAGACCTCTATCAGATGTCACTAAGTATGGCTAGCATGGACAAAGGAAAGCAGAGATGCCCACTCATTGTCCAACTCCAGGAGAGATGGGCATGTAGAAAGAACTGAAGGTGAAGTTCCTGTCTGTAGATTGTTTGTATGAAGGGAAACTCAGGGGCCTTTTCCCCATTTCAAGGAGAAAGAGAAAGTGGGGCTCTGTTTGGTGAACCTTTCTACAAGCCATAGATGACTGTTGATGATACTGCATTGAGCAGATGCTTTGCTTCCAATATGGGGTCACACAGAGTGAGACATGACTGAAGCGACTTAGCAGCAGCAGCAGCATTCCCATTAATATCCTAGTCTTACTGCCTTTTGTTTGTTTTGCTTGGCATTGTTCTATTTTATTCAAGAATTAATTGTGAACTGGGTTCTTTACAAGCTTCTCTGTTCCCAAGGTGGTCCACTAGGCCAGGCACTCTCAATGGAAACCATATCATCTCCAAAGGGGCAAAAACTAGTTTTGGTGGCTGAAAAGAACACTTATTCTTTTTATGCGTAAAGCAAAGATGTGACTATAGTGTGTGTATGCATGCACAGTCCTGTCTGACTCTTTGCAACCCTATGGACTGCAGCCCACCAGGCTCCTTTGTCCGTGGGATTATCAGGGCAAGAATGCTGGAGGGGGTTCCTTCTCCAGGGGATCTTCCTGACCCAAGAATTGAACCTGCATCTCCTGTGTCTCCTTCATTGGTAGGCAGATTCTTTACCACTGAGCCACCTGGGAAATCCTGGGACTACAGTAGATAAACTTTTATAAAGTACAATATATTGAAATTCACTGGGGAGGGTTTAATTAGGGGAAGATGTCTAGAAAGGCTTCTTAGGGAGAGATAATAAAAAATCAAGTTGAGAAAACCTGCTCTACTTTCTCAAGCTCGCACTGTGGGGCACGCCCCGGAGTTGTGGGATGTTTGGCAGCATCCTTCTACCCACTGGATAATTGCTGCTTCTCCTAGCTGTTTTCAGACATTGTCAAGTATCTCTTGGGGAGAGGGCAAAAGTGCCCCCATTAGAGAATAGCTGGGCTAGAGGAAACTGTCTACAGGTATCAAATGCGGATAGGCAGTAAGTCAGCCACCTGACGTGGGCCTCTGAGAAGAGGGCCCTTCCAAGGATGTGAACGTTTTCTCTCAAGAGAATTAAAGGAAAGTCTTATGCATCCGAGTTCCTCCTCCAGGGCTCATTTGGCACAGTGCAGTCCAGCAGTCCCCACTAAATCACACAAAATATCCACTAGTGACTCTAAGAGATCGTCATCAAAAATAAATGTGAGCCCAACTGATCATACACACCCTGTAACCTAAGGCCTCAAAGGCTTAGGGGTACTTTTCAATCCACTCAGCAAGTTCATTCATGAGCTTATATTTAGACCCTCTTAATACTTCAACCAAAATGAACAGGTTCAGAGCACCCTGCAGTATGTGAATCAGCACTCTTAAATTGGATTAAGATTTTTAAAAGAATTGGTAAATCAAATGAAAGTAAAATAAATCTCATCAACTAAAGAGCAGGCTTATAAGAGATAGTGAGGCATTTTATACAGCAGAAAGAAGGATTTGGAAGATAAATTCAAAATCCAGTCCCATCTTTTACTAATTCCGTGGCTTTGGAAAACCAAAATAATCTCCAAAATTTAAATGCTAAATGTTTTACAATTTAAACCCGAAACAGCATATGTGCTATGCTAACAGCACGGGTGCTAGAACCTAGCAGAATGCCTGAGAAGTTACCCAATGAATATTACTGCTTTTCTTTCCCTGCTTCCTTCCTCCCTCCAGTGCATGTGAACACATACTCTTTGTAACTACAAGCATAAAAATAAAGAAAAATTATTAAAACAAAATAGGAGACTAAAAAAACAAAAAAATGTTTAACATGTTGGGGCAATTTATATTTTACCATTAATTAAAATGAAGACATGGGTTTTTTTATACACAAGACAGCTCATCAACTGTCACTGAAGCACCTTTTTTAACCTCTCTGCCAAGATCCATTTTGATGGACTATGCATATGGCAACTGCTGTAACCAGTATGCTTCACTTGTAAGGTCTACCCCACACTTTCATGTGTGACTTCCTTACAACAGGACTGAAGACCAAAAGAGTAGCCTTTTGGCATTTCTAGTTCCTTCTTTTGTTCCAGTATATCAGCAGTATGGGGATACACTGCACCAAAGACTCTGGCATTCCCTTTCCGGCACTGATTTTACCTTACAACTCTGGAATTTACTTTGGTACAATAAAAAAGAAATTCTTCACCTCTCACAAATAGGATATTAATTTGCAGGTGATGATTTGAAGAATCTTAGAAACAGGTCAATAGAACACTAGAGGTTAAAAAGTATATTCTATAGAGGATACATGAGCAGCTTCCCGATTTCCTGAAATCTATTTTACCACCCATAAACTGGTATTAATAATAAAATAATAATAATACCTCTAATTTACAGAATCACTGTGGGAAATAATTTAAACAATGCATTAAAACACCTAGTTCAGTTTCAGTGTCCTGTATAACAGCATTCAGTTAAGTGCTTCCTTTTATTACATTGAGGCTTACTATTCTTATTGTTGTTATTGTTCAGTTGCTCAGTCATGTCGGACTCTTTGTGACTTCATGGACAGCAGCACACCAGGCCTCCCTGTCCATCACCATCTCCCAGAGTTTGCTCACATTCATGTCCATTGAGTTGGTGATGCTATTTAACCATCTCATCTTCTGCTACCCCCTTCTCCTCCTCCTCTCAATCTTTACCACCATCAGGGTCTTTTCCAACGAGCTGGCTCTTCACACCAGTTAGCCAAAGAACTGGAGCTTTAGCTTCAGCATCAGTCTTTCTAAAGAATATTTAGGGTTGATTTCCTTTAGGATTGACTGGTTTGAACTCTTTGCAGTCCAAGGGATTTGCAACAATAATAACTGTTATTGTTGAAAAACAACCATTATTATTATTATTTTACAATTCTTTTTTATATCTAAAAATAGTAAAGTTCAAAGAGATCACTTTGCTCATAGTTACACAAGTTATTAGGAAAAAAATTAGAATTTAGACTTTCATATCCCAGGTCCTTCCACACTGCTTCCTCAATAGACTATTTATTCATCACATTCAAACTCCATTTAAGAGATTAGTGTACATATTCTAATCCGGTTATCTTTTGCTGCATAACAAATTACTCTAAAATTTAGCAGTTTAAGACAACATCCTTTTTTATTTTTTAATAAATCTCATAATTTGATTGATCAGGAATTTGTGCAGGGTTCAGCTAGGTGAGTCTTCTGCTCCACCTGATGCTAAAATGGCTTAGTGATACTCAGCTGGTGGACAGGTTGATCAGAAAGGCCTCAGTCACTTGCCTGAAATGCCTTGGTAAGGATGGCTAGAAGGCTGGCTTCAAGTGGGAGAGTTGGCTAGAACTGTTGCATGTGACTTCTCCAGGATGAACTCAAAGTAGTCAGACATCTTACCTGGTGGCTCAGAGTTCCTGAAGAGAGTGTTCAGAAAGTCCTGGGCAGAAGCTGCTGCTAGAAAGCTTCTTCTGACCCAGCCTCAAACGTCTCAGAAAGTCATTTCTGCCACATTCTATTGGTAAAGTCACTAAAGGCAACTCAGATTCAGAGGATAGAATCAGACTCCACCTCCCAATATCCCAGTGGAGAAACAGCGGCAAATCTGTAGCCATTGTTGGTCTACCTCACAGGCTCCATGTAAACACAAACGATAATGTTACTGCTCTTGTGAGTCAGGTCTCTGGAGCATACAAACAAGGGTTTTGTTTTGTTATGTCTCACGTCCTGTGTGAATAGGTGTGTGTGTGTGTATGAGAACTTAATTAACATGTAATAAATAAATACAATGCACTTAATAAAATTATATTCTAATTTTATTGGAAAATGACCTTTCAGAGTCATTCTTCCAGAAATAAAAACAAGTAAAATTGATGTCAAGTACAATTTGCTCTCCTAGCCAAATTAAACACGGGTTTCACACAATGAAAGGAAAGCCATATGTTATGTTCAAAATGGCCTCCCAAGAGAGCAGGCAATAATGTGAAGAGGCATTGAAGTTGCCAAATGGAAAGACACTGTCAAAGAGGACTTATTACCTCCGAGCATAACAAGAATAATCTCCAGTCCCTTGCCTCCGAGCTATGGTCCAGAAAACCTAATGAAAATTCTAAGAGGGAATTAAATTTAATTTGTTGCTCTGGGCTTCAGGAAGACCCACAGCTATTCCAAGGGTATATTGAACTTTCTGAGTTTTCAAAACATAATTTCAAAATGGCTAGTTAATCTCAAGGTCAAAGGAAGTTAAAAAAAAAAAAAAGGACACACATACAAGCTAAGTAATTGAATTAAAGCAACAAAAGACCAAAGATGATTTATTACTAACTCAATCTTTATGATTTAGACATTTTTCTTAAAAAAGAAAGCCACAAAGAACCTTTCAAAGATATTCTAGAACAAGAGAAAGAGACTGTCATTCTAAAAACTTAGATGAAGTTTTTAGAGGTGGAGCAGAAGAATCACCTAGCTTTCACACATTATTTGCTATAGAAATTTGAATAAAATTTTAGAAAACCATTTTGCAAGTTAAATAGCATATATGATAACATCACTTCTAAGAAAAAAGGAAATTAAAAACTAAAAAGTATGAATTTTGCAATGAAATGAAAATAGGATTACATGAAATACAGAAATATTTCCAATTCCAATTTAGGATTATAAGGCTTACATTTAATTCTTGGAATGCACATTTACTAAAATCTTGGTTCCTTAAGGACATGAACATAATCGGTAATTTGTTTCATTTTACGATACACATAGAATGTGTTGTGCTTAGTCGCTCAGTAGTATCCGACNACTAGTGATGGACAGAATGATGAAAATATTTTATAATCATTTGAAGTAATTCTTTTCCATGAAGTTAAATCACCAACTTGATAGTTACACTTCATTGTTTAAATTTACCTTTAGTTTTTTAGAAAATATACATTTTACTCTGCTTTAATCTTATCTATAATTATGTAAAATATTTATATAGTTCTACAAACTTTTCCCATATTTAGAAAATTTTAGTTTCTATTCCTAGCTCCTCCACCCTGTCCCTCCTTTCTCTCTAGTAACCTCATTTTTTAGTTCTTTTCATTTATACAAATAATTTGGTTATGTGTATTGTACACAGACAACATATACATATATAAACACACACATGTAATACATACTATATACACATAAATTCATATTTCTTCATTCCTACCGTAAGCAATAGGATACTTCACATTATTCCACATTATTATTTTTAGCTTATAAATAGGTACTAGAGGTCACGTATGGATGTGAGAGTTGGACTGTAAAGAAGGCTGAGCGCCGAAGAATTGATGCTTTTGAACTGTGGTGTTGGAGAAGACTCTTGAAGAGTCCCTTGGACTGCAAGGAGATCCAACCAGTCTATTCTGAGGGAGATCAACCCTGGGATTTCTTTGGAAGGAATGATGCTGAAGCTGAAACTCCAGTACTTTGGCCACCTCATGCGAAGAGTTGACTCATTGCAAAAGACTCTGATGTTGGAAGGGATTGGGGGCAGGAGGAGAAGGGGACGACAGAGGATGAGATGGCTGGATGACTCAATGGCCATGAGTCTTGAGTGAACTCCAGGGGTTGGTGATGGACAGGGGGGCCTGGCGTGCTGCGATTCATGGGGTCACAAAGAGTCAGACACGATTGAGTGACTGAACTGAACTGAACTGAGAGGTAATTTTTAACTTCTCTTCATAACTAAATTGGGCTTCCCTTGTGGCTCAGCTGGTAAAGAATCCACCTGCAATGTGGGAGACCTGGATTCGATCCCTGGGTTGGGAAGATGCCTTGGAGAAAGGAAAAGCTACCTACTCCAGTATTCTGGCCTGAAGAATTCCATGAATTGTATAGTCCACGGGGTTGCAAAGAGTTGGACACGACTGAGTGACTTTAACTTCATAACTGAATAGTACTCAGAGCGTGGGTGTTCCATAGTTTATTAATCTGGTCCCCTCCTTATTGATTTTGAGATATGAGGCTCTTGCTAACACAATGTAGTAATGAAACAGCTGATCATGTCTTTTTTATTTTCAGCCAGAGCAATATAGAATTTTGAAAAAACAATGAAAAATCCATTCAAGAGGTCATTTATACAGACTGCAAGTGCTTAGAATATAGTTCATCAACATTTCCTTCTTCTCTTAAAATGCACCAAAAGATGCAAACTGAGAGAAGCACCAAAATTAAGAATCCAAGGACAGACAAACAAAAAGATATATGATAAGAATGTGGCACCAGTTAACAATAGTAATTAGGAATTATGCTTTAACCTATGTTATGTAATTGTATACTATAAACCAATTTTGTTGTACAGTCACTAGGTCATGTCCGACTCTTTGAGACCCCATAAGCTGCAGTCTTCCCTGTCCTTCACTATTTCCTGGAGTTTGCTCAAACTCATGTCCACCGAGTCGGTGATGCCATCCAAACATCTCATCTTCTGTCATCCCCTTCTCCTATAAATCATACTTCTTTTTTTAAGGTACAAGTAAAACAAATTTGCCACTACACATCATGTAAAACATAATTAAAATGATAGAAACGATCCATATTAAATGTGAAATATATTGTCTTGGATAGTAAACAATTACAAACCAGTACCATGACAAGGTAAAAATTTCTTATCATAATACAGTACAGCTAATACAATTCATTTTGCTTTTAATTCTGAGTTTCATAAAGTGGGAAAATGAGGACACCTCCAATGTCTTGTCTATAGCCTACGCTGTACATCTTCTTGGAATCTTTCACATAAAGGAATATTGATATCTATTGAATCTTTTCTCCTTTTATGACTGTTTCACTAGTATTTCAAATTCATTTCCTTCTTTTATATAAAAACAAAAAGACAACTCTGTAAAACTCAATCAACTCAGCATCTAGTATTCTGGCTCAAAATCCAAGGTTATAAAGTGGTGGTAGCACTGAACAGCTAAAATGAAATTTTTTCTGAGTTTTTGGTCCAAATCAAACCCATGACAAAAATCCTGATAGCTTTCAGGTTTAAAGTAACAAGAGGCTATAAAATAAAATGTTGGCACACTAAGAAATCAATCTCCATTTTTCAAGCAAACATTTCTTGGTAACTATACGCCCAGATCCTCTTCAAAATGTGTTATCATTCCCATGGTATTTCTGCTGCTGATTTTTTGTCCCTAAGTCGTGTCCTACTCTTTGTGACCCCCTGGATATAGCCTGACAGGCTCCTCTGTCCATGGGATTTCCCAGGCCCAGACTACTGGAGTAGGTTACCATTTACTTCTCCAGGGGATCTTCCCCACTCAGGGATCAAACCCACATCTCCTGCTTGGCAGGTGGATTTTTGTACCACTGAAGCCCCTGGGAAGTCCCATTGCAAATACACTAGGAAAATACAAAACAGAAGACACATGAGGTTTTTGCCTGAAATTTTCATAATTTATTAGGGAACTATTTATGCAGCATATACCTGAGCACTGAAGAATTGATGTTTTTGAACTGTGGTGTTGGAGAAGACTCTTGAGAGTCCCTTGGGCTGCAAGGATATCCAACCAACCTATCCTAAAGGAAATCAGTCCTGAATATTCATCGGAAGGGCTGATGCTGAAGCTGAAGCTCCAATACTTTGGCCACCTGATGCAAAGAACTGACTCATTGGAAAAGACCCTGATGCTGGGAAAGACTGAAGGCAGGAGGTTAAGGGGATAAGGAGTATAAGGATAAGGCAGTAGATAAGATGGTTGGATGGCCTCACCAGCTCGATGGACATGAGTTTGTTGAGTAAGCTCCGGGAGTTGGTGATGGACAGGAAAGTCTGGCGTGCTGCAATCCATAGGGTCGCAAAGAGTCAGCCACAACTGAGCAACTGAACTGACTATGCAGCATAAAGAGCTTTCAGACATTCACAGAGTGTAAGACAATAATCTGTTTCAGCATCTGTCCTTGGCAGCAGTTATATGGTAGCACATGTCAGGGTCTAGTATAGGAGAAGCCAGCAAGGAAGCGATGTTCTCAGACCATCTCTCTGCTCACACTCTCTCCTAGGTAATATCACTCTACCCTGTGGTTCTAAACTCCAGCCGTATTCCAATAGGGCTCGGTGGTTCAGTGGTATAGAATCCACGTATAACGCTGGAGATGCAGAGACATGGGTTTGATCCCTGGATCAGGAAGATTTCCTGGAGGAGGAAATGGCAACCTACTCCAGTATTCTTGCCTGGAGAGTCCCATGGACAGAAGAGCCTGGTGGGCTACAGTCCACAGGGTCGCAAAAGAGTTGAACATGACTGAGCAACTCAACAACATATTCCAATAACTCTCAATATATGCCTAGACGAGACCTTTCCTCTGTGGTCCAGAGAAGGGGGCGACCGAGGATGAGATGGCTGGATGGCGTCACGGACTCGATGGACGTGAGTCTGAGTGAACTCCGGGAGATGGTGATGAACAGGGAGGCCTGGCGTGCTGCAATTCATGGCATCACAAAGAGTCGGACACGACTGAGCAACTGAACTGAACTGAACTGAACTTGCTTTCTTGGTTTCCTTGGTGTCTGAACCAGTACCTCAAAATTAATATGGCCAAAACAGAATACACAGTTCTTCCCCCAAAGAGAAATTTGCTACCATTTTTTTCCTCCCATCTCAGTGAATTTGCCTATTTGTTTAAACTAAAATCTTAGGGGACAATTTCTTTCTCCAAGAGTCTACTCCTAACTACTGATAATTCTATTGTATCGATACTCAAAATTGATCCTATATGCAACCCTTGCTCACCATCTCCCTTGAAAAAACATCATTTCTTCTCCAGACTTAGTACAACAGTCTTATAACTGGCCTCTCTGCCTTCACATTTGTTTGCCACAACTCAATCTCCAAAACAATGCTCTTTCTGCAAGAACAGATCACCTGTCAACTCTCTGTTTAAGGTCCACCACAAGCTTCCCATCACTCATGCAATAAAATCCAAACTGCCTACTGTGGCAAATAGGTCTAATTCCTCACTATTTTTCCAACCCCATTGTCATCTTCTGTCTAACCCTCTCACGATGTTCTAAACACTGTGACTAAGAATGCTTCCAACCTAAAGTCTTGGCAGGTGTTGTTTCTTCCTTCTACAATATACCTCCCCCAAATATTTATGAGACCACTGCCTTTTTATTATTCAAGTTTAAAAGAGGCCTTCCATCTCTTCCTGAAATAAACCTGGCTCCCACCAAGTATCACATTCAGTTCAGTTCAGTTCAGTTGCTCAGTCGTGTCTGACTCTTTGTGACCCCATGAATTGCAGCACGCCAGGCCTCCCTGTCCATCACCAACTCCCAGAGTTCACCCAAACTCATGCCCATAGAGTCGGTGATGCTATCCAGCCATCTCATCCTCTGTCATCTTCTTCTCCTCCTGCCCCCAATCCCTCCCAGCATCAGAGTCTTTTCCAATGAGTCAACTTTTCGCATGAGGTGGCCAAAGTATTGGAGTTTCAGCCTCAGCATCAGTCCTTCCAAAGAACACCCAGGACTGATCTCCTTTAGAATGGACTAGTTGGATCTCCTTGCAATCCAAGGGACTCTCAAGAGTCTTCTTCCAGACCACAGTTCAAAAGCATCAATTCTTCAGCGCTCAGCTTTCTTCACTGTCCAACTCTCACATCGATACACGACCACTGGAAAAACCATAGCCTTGACTAGATGGACCTTTGTTGGCAAAGTAATGTCTCTGCTTTTGAATATGCTGTCTAGGTTGGTCATAACTTTCCTTCCAAGGAGTAAGTGTCTTTTAATTTCATGGCTGCAATCACCATCTGTTACTGGGGATCAGTGGAGAAATAACTCCAGAAAGAATGAAGGGATGGAGCCAAAGCAAAAACAATACCCAGTTGTGGATGTGACTGGTGATAGAAGCAAGGTCCAATGCTGTAAAGAGCAATATTGCATAGGAACCTGGTATGTCAGGTCCATGAATCAAGAAAAATTGGAAGTGGTCAAACAAGAGATGGCAAGAGTGAACATCAACATTCTAGGAATCAGTGAACTAAAACAGACTGGAATGGGTGAATTTAACTCAGATGACCCCTATATCTACTACTGTGGGCAGGAATCCCTCAGAAGAAATGGAGTAGCCATCATGGTTAACAAAAGAGTCTGAAATGCAGTACTTGGATGCAACCTCAAAAACAACAGAATGATCTCTGTTCGTTTCCAAGGCAAACCATTCAATATCACAGTAATCCAAGTCTATGCCCCAACCAATAATGCTGAAGAAGCTGAAGTTGAATGGTTGTATGAAGACCTACAAGACCTTTTAGAACTAACACCCAAAAAAGATGTTCTTTTCATTATAGGGGACTGGAATGCAAAAGGAGGAAGTCAAGAAACACCTGGAGTAACAGGCAAATTTGGCCTTGGAGTATGGAATGAAGCAGGGCAAAGGCTAACAGAGTTTTGCAAGAGAACGCACTGGTCATAGCAAATACCCTCTTCCAACAACACAAGAGAAGACTCTACACATGGACGTCACCAGATGGTCAACACCGAAATCAGACTGATTATATTTGTTGCAACCAAAGAGGAGAAGCTCTATACAGTCAGCAAAAGACAAGACAGGGAGCTGACTGTGGCTCAGATCATGAACTCCTTATTGCCAAATTCAGACTTAAATTGAAGAAAGTAACGAAAACCACTAGACCATTCAGGTTATATTATTGCACTATGTTAATTTACATTTTCATTTTTGTTGGTATGCATACTAATATATGTCTGCCACTGTGGGAGCAGCAGTTCCTAGGAAGAAAGAACTCTCTGGCTTCCCATCACAATTGTATTTGTACCATTGTTCTGCTTTCTACAGCAAAGCCTGGCTCATAGAAGACTTTTAATAAGTACACATTTAGGGGGCTGGCTATAAAACAATGAAATTAAAGTTTTCAAAAAATAAAGACACAGATCATAAAGTATAGCTGAGGTTAATTAGCGTATGTTTCCACAAGGAAGCCTGGGATTTACAAAATCTATAAACTATCTCCACAACTGAGTTTGAAAGAATCTGCTTAATGTTCCATGGAATATACCCCTTTAAGTTGAAGGGGAAATTTCTAATTTAAAAAATTAATGTGAAAAATGAGAATATCATTCCACCAAAGCCAATCGATTCTTACAGTATTCCAACAGTATTTCAGTATTTTGCAAGTCAGAGCTTGCCTGTATAATGAAACACATGTCATAATCAAAGAAATTTAATTTTGCAATCAAATAGCAAAATGTCCCTATAAATGGGTACACACACATACACTCAAATATAATTTCCATCATCAACACTTTTAGGAAATCAACTTGAATCCCATGCCTACTTGACCTCATTCTGGCAGGAAGCACAGATCCCACAAGGAGGAACTTGGAGAAGAGAATTTGATTTATTTGCAAATCTATTGAACTGAGTGGTAACTCCACTACTTCATTCTCTCAACTCATGCTGGGTCCAGTGCAAAGAGAAGCCCTGGCCAGGTATGAAACTATCAATATTATAATTTCTTAAGTAAGCAAAATAGCCTGCCCCTCCCCTCTTTACTGGGGCCAACCTAGTGAAGATACACAGAGAGCTGCTCCCAGCAAGTGTATCCCAAAGCTTTATTTTTTTTCCCTTTTATCAAACAGGCTCTGAGAAAAGAGCAGATGGCTGAACTAACATCAGCATGGGGTTTGTACATACAGATGCTACAAAGACACTCTACCCTATCTGAAGTCTTATAACTGGTGAGAAGCCGGTCCTCTGTAAATTGTATATTTCTGTTCTATTATTATTAATTTTTACTGCAGTATGGTGGCTCGGATGGTAAAGAATCTGCCTGCAATGCAGGAGACCCTGGTTTGATTCCTGAGTTAGGAAGATCCCCTGGAGAAGGGATAGGCTACCCACTCCAGTATTCTTGGGCTTCCCTGGTAGCTCAGACGGTAAAGAAATATCTGCGTCCAATGCAGGAGACCTGGGTTCAATCCCTGGGTTGGGAAGATCCCCTGAAGGAGGGCATGGCAACCTACTTGAGTATTCTTGCCTGGAGAATCCCCATACACAGAGGAACCTGGCAGGCGACAGTCTAAGGAGTCACAAAAAGTCAGATGACTGAAGCAACTTAGCACACACACACACACACACTGATAAATCATACTCCTGTCTGCTTCAATAGCAGTTTTTCTGACTCTGAGGATGATAGATTTTTCCTTTCTTAAGCAGCCAAAGCCACATTACTGCAGCTCCTTACTACAGTATCTTTAGGCCTGTGCTTCCTCTCTGCCACCTGCCATTATGTAAAGAGACATAGAAAGGAAGCTGGTAGTTAAATTATTTGTATCTTCACTCACAGAGAGCACCCTGATAATTTCAGGGAACAATCATCAAATATTTCTTTAAAAGTGCACCTAATCCCTAAAGAAAAACTACCTATTAATTTGACTGTCTGGAAGCAGAGAAAACATATGTAAAGACGATGAGGGTCTTATCACCACTCTGCAAAAAGTCTTCATTACCAAGAAGTCTTAAAGAACTGACGAAGCCACGAATCCAGAGCAGGCATCACAATCTGGCTTTTAGTCACTTCTCTCTCTGAACCTCAAAGTGGAATTTTTCTTAGAATTCAAGTCAATTACTTTGATAACATGATTATAACATCTACACTAACACCATGTCTGCTCTAAGTTATTAATGCCTTCTTACTATTCTACTCCTGTGAAAAATGAATGAGGTGTTTGCCATGAACTCAAAACTTCCAGAGGCAGTAGGATGGGATGGCCAATTGACTGAAGGGGGTCTCAGGTTGCCTGTTCTACTAAAGGAACGTAAGGTATCTGCACAGTCTATCTGACCTGGCTCAGGTAAGGTATAAAAAATAATGCATACTTTTGCATCTATAACATCATCGGATCTTTCCATAAATGTCACCTGGCCATCAACTATTATTACATTTTAAGTGCTACTGACAAAGTACATAAAGTAGTATTCCAGAAGTAGTCCTTTTTTTTTGTTTGAAAGTAAAACGGTTTCTTGTTACAGTTTTCTTACTATAGTATGATTTCATCTCACTGCCTATGAATCCCATCCATTTACCACCCAAGCTCAAATGGCAACAAGTGCAAGGTTACAATTAATGGCCTTCATTTCAGTCACAAGAACAAAAGCTCATAAACTCTTTTTGGATTTCAGACTTCTTTGAAAATCTAAGTAAAACTTTGGATCCTGTCCCCAGAAAAATGACAAAATCCAAATCTAGAAAACCATTTCAGAGGTTTGTTGATTATCCATCTATAGACTCCATACACAGAGCCCATTCTACATCAGCACCCTTTGGGATGCTAGTGACAATAGATTTCTGAGTAGGAGAAAAGCATCTCCATTTTTAATGAAAGCCCCTGGAGATTCTAATACTTCAGAATCATTGTCTTAGAGGATGACAGACTTGAGGTTGATAGAATGAGGTGAAAATTTTTTGATACAGAAGGTAGAGCCACAGGTAGTGGAATGGGTTTGTAGCTTTTTGCAGAATTAGTCTTATTATAATCACATCTGTCGATTGGAGAGGGAAAGGAAATCCTAAATCTAAGATATATGAATATAAGAGAAACAAATCATATAACCACAAATGCTTTCTATACCAGAGACATTATGCTATACTACTAAAATTTAGTACTTCTAGTGAAGGGTTCTTACTTTGAAGTGGTTAACATGTTAACATTCAGTGGATGTAAATGTGAGCAGTGGAAATGAAGGAGCCTGCACATAGGTGAACCCTAATTACAATTTACAGATGAATGGATGTACCCAGTTCCCCAAGTATCCCACCCAGCACTCACATCTCTTCACCTTGCCAAGCATGTGAACAATGCCTTGTCAACCACAGAAGCTCAACACATCCCCTTTGAATTTAATATGTCTCTGATAACAACTCCATTCCAAACCCAACCATGTGCCACATAACAGACTGTACTGAGGCCCATTACAGCTGAAAATTTGACAAACTGTGTTCTTCTCTTAACTCTGAAAGAGCCCTGATCAATACCCACTTGCCTATTCTCAATCCCTTCTAAGATGATGAACTTTACAGGGGTCAGAAGAGGTCAAGTCTATGTATTTGCTGCACGTTACCCAAGCTGCATGTTACCCAAGCTGCATGTTTGGGATGGAGTATAATTTACACAGAGGGTAAATTACTAGCGAGGAATGAGAGCAACTTACAAATGAACAGGGAGCACATGTTTACCCACTCCAGTATGACCAGACATGCACTAAGGTAATGATGTGTTATACAGATAAATGATCTTTGGGGTGATCATGGACCTCTTGAAGAATCAGATAAACTGGGTTTATGCTAAGGAGTTCTCTGATATCTAGAAGCCCATTGGTGCCCACCCTCTTGATTTAACAGCATTTGATAAGTTCGTCCATGACAGTTCCGACAGCAATACAGAGGGGAGAGAGGGACATGGGGAGAGAGGTTACATGAATTTTGATCCTGTGATACAACAGAAAGAACATGAGATCTGGACTCAACCCTGCGTTGAGACTTGACACCATAGCTTTATAACCACAGAATAGCTAGGACTGCTCTGAGGATCAAGGGAATTCATCATTATGGATGCTCTCTGGCTAGCAAATGCAGATAGATGTCGCTTTCGTGAAAGTATGATAACATTCGTTTTATTATATAGGAGCCTAGGTGTTAATATCATTTAGGTCATGTTTGTGGTATGAAACTTCCCAGATTGCAATCAGAAGTTTCTATAAAGTTACCTTGGTATGTAAGTTAAGACCCTTTGAACACAAGTAAGAAAAACCTGACTATTCTAGTTCTATCCCAAAGCAAAAAGAAGAAATTAATATTTTTTAATGTAAATAGAATAGCAGTTAAGTTTAAATTTCCTTTTAAGAGAAGGCCAACATCATCATTCATAAAAAGTAGCTAACATACACATCATTAAATTACATCACAAACATTTATACTACAAGCCACACACACACACACACCACCACACATACACACTATACATACACACATGTCTATTTTATATCAGTCTATGTGTATGTATATGAATCATTATATAATCTTGATTTACTTTTCATTTCCTAATTTTTGCCTGGCAATAACTGACTTTCTTTCATCTACCAATTAAAATCTACTCCAAATTCATGTCTTCCATAGATTAACATGCTTTTCAAAAAAGAACACGTAATCTGGTGACAGGATGGGGGTGGTGGTAGTGGTGGAGAGATTGTGCTCAATGACAGATTAAAACAAATGATTATTTTCTCAAACTATTTTACCAGAAGTAAATTACATTCATTCCTTAAAAGATACACTTTCTTTGCACTATATCAGGAAAATTTAGTTACAAGATCAGCAATTGCAAGCCCAGGATTTTGTAAGGTAAATGCCACCATTTCGAATCCCAAAGTCAATTCACAGTAGCGATTTAAGAGATGCAAAAGGCCTGGCAAGAGTATTTATTTCCTCCAAGAATCCTCTGCGAGCAAACTGTCCATTCAGCAATTCTGCAGGCCACTGTTTCACCATGCGACAGGCCCACTTATTCACAAACAAATCATTAACATTCTTGACATAAATCCATAGTGGACCATTAATCCCAGCTATGATAATGTTTTAGTACATTTGCTGTGCCCATCATGAATGGCAGTGTTGTTTCCCAGAACCCATCCTTGACAAATAAGAGACAAATTATGCCCCGTGAGAAAACTTGGAGAATGAACGGCTTACACACCAATTACTGTCTCATTATCAGGCTGATGCGGAAATAGATCCTCTGTGCTTTGGATGAAATGCAGCTTTTTCTCACTCAGACCAAATATACAAGTACATACAGAACTGTTTGTTAAAGTGATTTTTATTGCTCAGATTCCTCTGTAAGCCACACTCTGGGGACATTCCTCATGAAAACAAATTAAAAATTATTGCCTACAGAAATAAATATTGCTAACAAGTGATTACTTGCATAACGACCAATACCAAGATCTTAACAACTCTAATAAGAGATGACTAATATAGCCTTTTAGCATTTCAGTGTTTATCATATTCTGCCTAAGAGTCATCAGGAAAGTGATATAAGTAATAGAGAAACAATAATCAGGGCAAAATAAAATTATTTCAATTAAATGACTTTGCATCCTGACAAGTCTCTTAAATCCAGTTCTCCCAGCAAAACTTAAACAGTAAACTTCTTTATGAGCAAAAAGCACTGGATACACACTCATACATAAGAAGCACTCGGCTGTATGTTTTTATGTTCCAAGGTAAATGGATCCAATTCTAGAACTTTACCTCTAACATTGTAAGTTTAATAAATACACTGACAGCTCTACAAAAGCAACCAAATCAAACATCTCATTTTCCATATCAGTACCATTAGTTCGACCTACAAACCCTCTCCAGGATTTAACCCCAGGCCTCTGCTCTGTCAACCATCACTTCTCACATTTGTGGTGACAGACGACAAGCCTGTTTATTTCTCTGTAAGGTATCTGGTTTCCAGCAACTGTTCAGTATTTCTCAAGCTTGATGTGCACAGGCATTCCTGGGGATCTTGTTAAAACACAGATGCTGGGTCAACACCTGTACGGTGGTGCCTGATAAGAGTCTGGCTCTCTATAGAGCTCCCAGGTGGCACTGACCCTGCATCCTTGGCCCAGCCTTTGAGAAGCAAGGTGGGAGATGACCATGTTTCGATAAAAGCTTGAGAGATCAACAGCCTGGTTCCCCTTAGACGTGAAATGGAAACACTTCTATTGAATTTTGCTTTTCCTATTCCTAATGTAAGTATTGACTTAATAAACAGAAACATTTAAATCATGTTTTACATCATTCAATTTAGAGTAAGATTGAAAGGGCAGAAATCTTGAGAAACACCTGTATGGCACTGGTATGAGGTCACCCTACTGATGACCTGATTTTTAATTTTATTCTACTCTGCCATTAAACAAAATCATGGGGGCAGAAATGTGGCACTGAACTTCCCTTAGCCTCAGTATCCTGATCTGCAAAGTAGCACTGATATACACACACTATCATGTGTAAAATAGATAACTAGAGGGAAGCTGCTGTGTAACACCGGGATGGAGAAAGAGAGAAAAATAGAGAACTATATGTAGATGGCAGGTAGTAGGTAGGTAGATAAATAAGCAGACAAATGGGTGTTAGAAGAGAGACGGAGGGACTGACAGAGAGAGACCAGGACAGAGTTTGGGGCTGGGAATCAGTGCTCTGCTTTCTAGTCATGGAGTGATGCAGGAATTAGAGAAGAAGGCCTGCTATAAGAAGATAAGTGGCAATCAGTGCTTGGCTTTCTTAGGGTATGACAGAGAGTGGCCAGAACTTTGCAAAGGAAACAACACAAGCCCACGCTAAAGGCAGAGCCCCCACTCAACTCGAGACAAGAATGAAGCAAGAATATAGGTAAACACTGCCAGAGAATCAAATTTTCCAAGAAGAGTCTGAAGCCCGGATATTCATATGAAATCTCCTGGTCTTTTGGTGCTTGCTGCAGTTTAAAACTTCTACAAGCACCATGTGCACCAAAGGAAATACATCAGCAAGGCCAAGGTGGCTTACTGGCCGGTCATTTTCAAACCTTCACCTAGATAGTCTCTGTAACACAGGTGCTGGTTATCATTAGTCTGTTTTTCCTCCTTCCTGGGCACTCAGTTGGACCATGTCTCTCCACATCCTTGGAACTAGGAATGAACTGATGGTTGAGTTTCAGCCAATAGAACGTGAGAAGAGAGGATACATGCCTCTTCTTCTTTTTTTTTTTACTTCTTTTTCTAAAATATTTATTCCTTTATTTTAATATTTATTTTATTTATTCACTTATCTGGCCATGCCAGGTCCCAGCTGCAGAACATGGAATCCTCAGTCCTCATCATAGTCCATGAGACCCTCCAGCTGCAGCATGTCTGGGATCCAGCTCCCTGACCAGGGACTGAACTCAGACCCCCTGCACATAGAGCCCCAGCCACTGGACCACCAGGGAAGTCTCCTGACACGTGCCTCTTACAAGCAAAGACCCTAAAGAAGCAGCTGTGTCTCTTTATGCTATCTTTCCACTTCTACAAACAACAAGAGCCCTAAGGGCAGTGGAACCCAAGCATGGAAGAGGCCTGGGTCCCTGAATCACCACATGGAAGAGAGCCACTAACTGTCCAGGACCATGGCTTTGGACTGTGAGCTGGAAAAACAAACATCGACAGTGTTTTATACATTTTCTATTTTAGGGTTTTTTAGTTACTGCATCCTAACCTAACGTGGGCTTTCCTGGTGGCTCAGATGGTAAAGAATCCTCCTGCAATGCAAGAAACACGGGTTCAATCCCTGGGTCAGGAAGATCCCCTGGAGGAGGAAATGGCATCCCATTTCAGTATTCTTGCCTGGTGAATTCCGTGGACAGGTGAGCCTGGTGAGCTACAGTCCATGGGGTCACAGAGAGTTGGATATGACTAAATGACTAACAAACACATACACAGCCTAATTTATTTAATACAGTCTCTAGGACTCTTCATCTTTAACTTGGAAAAACAACAATCCTTTATTCTCCTTCTGTCCCTTCAACTGTGAGTGGAATGCTTTCATTTTTCCCTCCTAGATACACTTATCTTTAATTCTGTTTTATGATAGGTTGTCCATGACTATTCAGATGAGTTCAGTTTTTATTTATCAACTGCTTAAGGGCAAAAGTTATGACTTTTCAAAGAACCTTCAGAATTAGATCAGATTTAGAAATAGGATTATCATAACATTTCTATTAAGGAAAAGTTACTACAGAGCAAAATGTACAAACATCCTGAAAATCTTCTCATGTTAACACTTTTTTTTCAAGCCATAAAATATTTCCCAAGAACAAAGTGATACTTTTATAGAGTCTCCTTCCCTAAATTTTTGTTTATTGCCCTTTCTTTCACTTGAGATGACCCCGCCCCAGAAAGTCTAGTATCGGAAAAGGAATAAATTATCTTTTTTAAAATGGTTCAAATATGGGCTTCCCTATTGGTCAGAAGGTAAAGAATCTGCCTGTAATGAGGGAAGACCTGGATTCTATCCCTGGGTCAGGAAGATCCCTTGGAGAAGGGAATGGCAACCCACTCCAATATTCTTGCCTGGAGAATTCCACAGACAGAGGAGTGTGGCAGCTACAGCCCATGGGGACCAAGAGAGTCAGACACTACTGAACAACTAACACTTTCACACTTTCAAACACGGAATGAGATTGGGAAAATAGACATTGATAGATTAGAAGGAAGAGTTTGAAAAAAAAAAAAAAAACTCAGACTGGGGAAGTCAGAAGGCTTCAAGGTACTTTTACCAATACCTTTTGTTACATCAGTTCAGTTGCTCAGTCGTGTTTAACTCTTTGCGACCACATGAACCACAGCACACCAGGACTCCTGTCTATCACCAACTGCCAGAGTCTACCCAAACCCTGTCCATTGAGTCAGTAATGCCCGCCAGGCATCTCATCTCCTGTCATCCCCTTCTCCTCCTGCCCTCAATCTTTCCCAGCATCAGGGTCTTTTCAAAGGAGTCAGCTCTTCGCATCAGGTGGCCAAAGTACTGGAGTTTCAGCTTCAACATCAGTCCTTCCAAAGAACACCCAGGACTGATCTCCTTTAGGATGGACTGGTTGGATCTCCTTGCAGTCCAAGGGACTCTCAAGAGTCTTCTCCAACACCACAATTCAAAAGCATCAATTCTTCAGTGCTCAGGTTTCTTTATAAACCAACTCTCACATCCATACATGACTGCTAGAAAAACCATAGCCTTGACTAGATGGACCTTTGTTGACAAAGTAATGTCTCGGTTTTTTAATATGCTGTCTAGGTTGGTCATAACTTTCCTTCCTAGGAGTAAGTGTCTTTTCATTTCATGGCTGCAGTCACCATCTGCAGTGATTTTAAATAAAATTCAAACAATGCTGCTTTTTGTCTTATAATTTTATTTACGTGCAAATAATTTGTTGGGAAAGTGAGAAAAAATGGCTGGACACCATGGACCAATATGGCACTAGGAGACAGCAGTGAACCACATCGTGGTAGGCCAGGAAATAAGATCCATCCTTCCACACAGGCTTTGTATCTGCCAGGCAGTCCCCTCTAGGCAGGGCATCTAAAGGCTTTGGTGAAAACAGTTAAAGAGGATTAATAACTTTTTCCATTTATTTTCAGCCAATAAGATTTAATTAAGTATATTTTAATTAAAATTTAATCATGCTTTTTGTGGCCACAGACAGCCTTCGCTGAAAATTTCATTAACTAGTATTTTCTAAAACCCCTTTCCAAGTAAGGTTGCCAATAATGAACTGTTTATTGTGGTGATGTTGTATTCTCTCCTCAAAAGTAGGGTAAGCAGTTGGGGGAGTAGTGATAGGATTATATAAAAGAGATTATACAACCAAATGTGTGGTTTAGGGAAAAGTCATCCATAATTCTGAGGGTTAAGCAAAGAAGTATTTTCTAGATTCAAAATTACAGTAACACTTCATTCATGTAAGTGCTCAGAAATGAGGTTTCTGCATCATCAACTGTCTGTATTTCTTCCACTCTTCACTCATTTAGTTGTTCAATTCATTTATGAGAACAGTGGTCTAAAGGCTCCAATGTCCATGTAATTTTCCAAGCCAGAATATTGGAGTGGATTGCCATTTCCTACTCCAGAGGATCTTCCCAACACAAGAATCAAACCCATATCTCTGTGTCCCCTGTATTGGCAGACAGATTCTTTCCCAGCTGTGCCACCAGGGAAGCCCCTAAGCCACATGGTACCAAGCTATATTTTCAATATGCATGTCTATGCTATCCCTTCCACAGAGTATGACGCATGGGCTTTGAGGCAGGAGGCCACGGGGCTTTCTCAGATGCTTCTGGCCACACCCTCCTAGGAGGGTTTGGGATGGGTGAGGTTGTCAGAAAAGTAACTTTTTAAGAAGGAGAGCACTGTAAGACAGCTTTATTCATACCTTCCAACAGCATCAGAATGAAATGTGTGACCCTATCACCACATTTTGGTTAAACTGGATTTTTAACGAAATTATACATTCTAATAAAATGAATATCTTTCTCAACTAGAGGTTGAATACAATTTTTTAAAAAACTGAAGATTTCTCCAACAAGTAAGAAACTTGAGAGTTTCAAGGTCACACTTTTGAACCAATTTTAATTTTAGTTTCTCAAATACAGAAGGTGTCTGATTAGCGTAGTGTGTAACAACCTGAGAAGAACTAAATCCGTGTTTTAAAGCCAGGCCTTTATCATAATCTTTTTTTCTTAGAATTAGCATGTTATGGGGGAAAAAATAGAAAACAAAGAGGAAATATCAAGAGTTCTACCTATTTTGTTTTTCTTTTTCTGTACTAGTGTGCTTCCTAAGTTATGTTTAAAATAGACTTGTCCTCAGTGCCCTTGAATCAGGTGTCCAGAAGTTTCTTTTGGAGAAATTTATAATTCCCTTTCAAAAGGCAACTTTTTGAAGTTCACCTAGAGATTAAGTAGTCAGCCATCACAGAGAGATGTTTTATTGCTGTCACATGCTATGTGACTCCGTTATTTTTTCCTCCTCTTTCCAAAGAAATACAGCCCAGGTTCCCATATGGCAGAATGAGGTAATTCCTGGGGAAACATCACTAAGAACAGGAAGCAAGCAAGCCTTATGCAGCTCTCTGAGTTCTACCTGCAGCTGGAAAGGGGGCTAAACTTGGAGAAGTGTGCTTTCCAATAGGCTACTTTATATCTATTTCCATGCAAAGATGACCCTGTCCAAAATGATAATAGGAACAGGCCACAGAGATATTCCAGAAGGTTTCTCTTCAAGGGCTGGACGTCAGAGCTACTGATGACGTTGAAGGGAGAGTAGGGGAACTTCCCTTGGTGGCTCAACAGTGAAGAATCCACCTCAGTGCAGGAGACACACGAGACACAGGAGACACAGGTTCAATCCCTGGGTCAGGAAGATCCCCTAGAGAAGGAAATGGCAACCAGCTCCAGTATTCTTGCTCAGAGAATCCCATGGACAGAGGATACAACCCATAGTGTCGCAGAGTCAGAAAGGACTGAAGAGATTGTGCACGCATGCAGGCAGAGTGGGGGTGCACGTGCATTTGGCCAAACAACGAGTGGGACATTTTACAGGCATTTGCCATTTACTTTTCACATAAACCCTGCTAGACAGGTAATATAATGTTTTGCTGTTGTTGTTTACATACGAGAAAACGGACAGTTACTGATTCAAAGTAGAGCAAGGCAAGTGAGACAGGAGCAGGATATCTAACCTCCACATCCCATTCTCCTTGCCTGTGTGTCTCAGCTGACCCACCAGTAAATACACATCTCCCTTCACCCCTGTCCCATGACCCTGAGCTCCTTTCCCAAACTTGCTCTCAAGTCTAATTCCTTTTGTAACCAACAACACAAATTAATGACGCCAGGGGAAGATATTAAGTACCTACTCTGAAACGCTGGACTGGAAGAAACACAAGCTGGAATCAAGATTGCCAGGAGAAATATCAAGAACCTCAGATATGCAGATGACACCACCCTTATGGCAGAAAGTGAAGAGGAACTAAAAAGCCTCTTGATGAAAGTGAAATAGGAGAGTGAAAAAGTTGGCTTAAAGCTCAACATTCAGAAAACGAAGATCATGGCATCTGGTCCCATCACTTCATGGGAAATAGATGGGGAAACGGTAGAACAGTGACAGACTTTATTTTGGGGGGCTCCTAAATCACTGCAGACGGTGACTGCAGCCATGAAATTAAAAGACGCTTACTCCTTGGAGTAAAAGTTATGACCAACCTAGATGGTATATTCCAAAGCAGAGACATTACCTTGCCGACTAAGGTCCGTCTCGTCAAGGCTATGGTTTTTCCTGTGGTCATGTATGGATGTGAGAGTTTGACTGTGAAGAAGGCAGAGTGCCAAAGAATTGATGCTTTTGAACTGTGGTGTTGGAGAAAACTCTTGAGAGTCCCTTGGACTGCAAGGAGATCCAACCAGTCCATTCTGAAGGAGATCAGCCCTGGGATTTCTTTGGAAGCAATGATGCTAAAGCTGAAACTCCAGTACTTTGGCCACCTCATGGAAAGAGTTGACTCACTGGAAAAGACTCTGATGCTGGGAGGGACTGGGGGCAGGAGGAGAAGGGGATGACAGAGGAAGAGATGGCTGGATGGCATCACGGACTCGATGGACATGAGTCTGAGTGAACTCCGGGAGATGGTGATGGACAGGGAGGCCTGGCGTGCTGCGATTCATGGGGTCGCAAAGAGTCGGACACGACTGAGCGACTGAACTGAACTGAACTGCAGTTCTTCAAATAAAGAAGTTAATGAAGGAGACTAGAGGGAGAGAGAAAAATGCATATGAGTTAAGGAGCAGGTAAGACCTGGACTCCATCCAACCCAGGCTCTGTAAGTCACTGACTTTGTAACTTTGGACAAGAAAACAACCCCATCTAAGTCTCCACTCTTCATGGGAAAAAGGCCCAGGTTCCAGGTTATCTGTGGGAACTGAGTGAAATGAATAAGCCAAGGCAGGGGGACCAACACATGCAGGGCAGCCTCCACCCCACGCTCAACACCTGACCCAAGCACAGCCCTCGTTCAGCTCATTAGGCTCCCAGGCCATCTCAAGGGATATGTCTGTCTACAGCACCCCATCCGCCTCCAGGCTTGGTGTTTTTTAATTAGGAAAATTAAATTCAGAGGATATGAGTCAAACACAAAGGCAAAACTTAGAATTCAAAAAGGCAGAGAAAGTGTTGATTCAGGGAAAGGCAATTTCCCATCTTAAGCTCCAGGGTTCCTCGAAAGAATAACAAATCACTCACAATTGTCCTCCAACCAGTTTCTCAATCAAGTAACATGTTGACTGACATAGTTCATTTTATGGGCAGCCACTCCCCTCCAAATTGTACAAGTCATATGTCCCCACACCTCTCAGAGGTAGACATTATATCTTCTTTCCATTCTTGGTCCTCAATACAACACATTCTTGACAGTACCAAACACAGAATATATATGATTTTTATCAGTGTATGTGTGGGGCAGGGGGAACCGGTAAGTCATGTAATGTGCCAGTCACTTAGGCTAGCCAAAGAGCTTTGATCAAAAAATCAAGCCAGTAAAATTACTGTCAAACACCACAACAACTATGTACAACCTTAAGCCACATAGGATTTAATCAAGAGTAAGGGTTTCCCTGGTGGCTCAGGCAGTAAAGAATCCCCCTGCAATGCAGAAGACCCTGGTTCAATCCCTGGTTTGGGAAGATTCCCTGGAGAAGGAAATGGCAACCCACTCTAGTATTCCTGCCTGGAAAAGTCCCATAAACAGAGGAGTCTGGCGGGGTACAGTCCATGGGGTCCCAAAGAGTCAGACACGACTGAGCAACTAACACACACACACACACACCCCAGAAAGGCAGATATTTAAGTATCAAATTTTGAACTGGATGTAGTGTTCCATTTTATTCTGTTCAACCATCTTAAAGGTAAGAAAATGGAAAACAAAGGGGAGCTAGACATGCCTATAAATATAAAATGAAACAATAAGATCTGACCTGTGCAGGTGGCTCAGGTGGTAAAGCGTCTGCCTGCAGTGCGGGAGACCAGGGTCCGATCCCTGGTTTGGGAAGATCCCCCGGAGAAGGAAATGGCACCCACTCCAGTACCCTTGCCTGGAAAATTCCATGAAGGAGCCTAGTAGGCCACAATCCATGGGGTCGTAAAGAGTCGGACATGACCGAGCAACTGCACTTTCACTTTCAATAATATGTGATGACAACTATTTTCCAGACTTCCTTCCAAGTGTTTTAAAAGTAAGTGGCATGCCTTGCAGTTGGTATTATTTTTTTCCAGCATTATTCAGATACAATTAATAGCCCCATTTCACAGATGCAGAACAGAGATTGGAAGAGGCTAAATAATCTGCCCAGTGACATATCTCTAGCAGCTGGTAGAGCCAAGTCAAACCCAACTCACCTGACTCAGGGTCCACTTTCACAACCACGGCTCCGGACTGAGAACGCAGAGTGGATGCCTCCACCCGGGGGACAAGCTGGGTGTTCCCACACCCCAGCCAGTCCTGTGGTGGAGAGCCCAGTGAACCCTCAGGACAAGTCATTCAAAAGTAATCACTTCGTAAGAAGTAAGTATATCTTGAGGGTATGGAGTGCTTAGTCTTCAGCTGTGTCCCACTGAAAAGTTGTTGCTGAATGAAAAGACGCTGGGATTCTTGGCCTCTGGAGGAGAAGAATTCAATCCAGGGCCAGAGACGAGGCTTGATCGCTCAGAGCTTTTGTGTGATAAAGTTTTATTAAAGTATAAAGGAGATATAGAAAGCTTCTGACATAGGCATCAGAAGGGGGCAGAAAGAGTGCCCCCCTGCTAGTCTTCAGCTAGATGTATATAGTCACTAGCAGTCTGTTAATGAAAGAAAGGAAGGTTTTAAAACTCAGAATGGCACCAGGCCCCCCACCCATAAGATGCATTTTGGGATAATCTTGGCAACAGACGATTCATCCCGGGCCACAAAATGATTAACTTGAATCTTGTAGAAGGACAGATTACCATACAAATAGTTTCGTTTACATAGATTAGGGAAACAATATCTGAGTATAACAGAGTGGTTTGTCAAGTAGGTTCTGAGCTATTAGGGGGAACAGACTTGAAGACAGAGTTGGGGTAAATGCATAGCATATTAGCATAGCTTAAGACAAACATTTCCATAAGAAAAACGTATTGGTTATCTCAAGGTTTGAGAATAGGTAACTTCAGGTGAAACCAGGTGGCAACACAGTATTTTAAGAGAAACCTCCTTTTAAATTTGCTAGTTTGTCCTCCTCCTGCTGCTTAAGAGAGATAAAAATGACACTTACAGGCTATTTCCTCCCGTTGGAGACCCCTGGCCTTCCTGCCTGTTACCCTCTCACCACTCTTTGCAACTCTTTGGACTGTAGCCCACCAGGCTGCTCTGTCCATGGGATTTTCCAGGCAAGTATACTGGAATGGATTGCCATTTCCTCCTGGAGGAGGAGATCTTCCCGAAACAGGAATGAAACCCAGCATCGAACCCAGTGTCTCCTGCATTGTAGGCAGATTTTTTTACCCACTGAGCCTTGGAAGCCTTGGTCAACTGAAAAAAAAAAAAAACAAAACAAACTACAAGTACTTAGAGTCTTAAAAAACTATACTAGGACCAAATATGAGGAAGGATTAGGGCATTATTAGAAAATGGCTGGTGCTTCCCAGGTGGTTCAAGTGGTAAAGAACCTGCCTGCCAGGGTAGCAGGCATGAGACGTGGGTTTGACCCCTAGGTTGGGAAAATGCCCTAGAGGAAGGCATGGTAACCCACTCCAGTATTCTTGCCTAGAGAATCCCTTAGAGGAGCCTGGCGGGCTACAGTCCATGGGTTGCAGAGCACAGAGAATGCTGAAAAAGAATGGATGACTTTTTATTAGTTTTCCAATCACTAAAGATACCAGCATGCTCAGTGCAAAAAAAGGAAATTGAATTAACACAGAAGGGCAGATAGAGAAATACAAAAGACCCCGCCTCCTTCTCTGAACTTTAATGTCAAATCCCAGAATCAGTCACTATCAGCAGGGTTTTTATTGTTGTCTTACATTTTGTGTTTTCTTTTGGAGCTCTTTCCAGAAATGTTCAAGGCAGTTAAAACATAAGAAGATTTTCCTTTTCTGTTTCTTTTTTATATAAATGTGATCATTGAACCAAACTGAACTATCTTATAGCTTACTTTTTTCTCTGACTATATAGTGAACATTTTCCCATAGCAGCAACACACAGCACATCCAATCACTCTCTGTCCTTCCCCACCACTCTCTTCACCTCTGCTCCCTCCCTCCCTCTCTCTTTCTCTTCCTCCTGTTCTCTTTTATTCTTCCAAGCTTTACAGTGTTCCATTAAAGCATGGTTCCATAATTTCACTCATCATATATGGATACTGAAGTTGTATCTCGCAGGTTGGGAAGGTTGTTGTTACTATCACAATCAACGTAGAGAAGGACATATATTAAGAGACCATGAAATCAGTTTATGGAAGGGAAACCATTGTCGTCAAAAGACCGTGCCTCATTTTTATGGACACATCATCCAAACCCTCCAAAACAATGACAGCAACAATTTACAGTCATACAGATAGCAGTGGGGTCTGAAAGTGACCAGCGTCCCCTGCTCTAAGAGCACTGGGTTTTATTTTTCTTTGTAACCGCTATCTACTGACACTTGGGTGGGGGAGATCTAACTATTGCTACATTGTCTGGTTCTTTAACTAAATGAGCTGACCATCTTCTTGCATGTTTATTGGAAATTATACTTTCTTTCTGTGACCCTACTTATTTAAGTCTTTTGACCATTTTTCTACTGGATTGCTTGTCTTTTATTGATCGTAAAAGCGCTTTGAACTGAACAAAACAGACTGTTGGTCGAATAATCTGCACTACATTTTCCCCAATGAGTTATTTATGCGTTGGTGGTGTTCAGAGTAACTCTGCCTTAGAGTCTGAAATGCTTATTTAATCAATAGACTAGATGGCAGCACGTCTCTTTATGCTCACAAAATCACTTGACCATGAGCAGAGCAAGGACCAGGCAGGGGCACCTGGGCCCTGTTGGCATGTAACCCAGCAGTCAATCATGTCACCACCAGGTGTTCCCATAACAAGGTCATGTGCATGGACAGGTGCAGGCTTGAATTATAAAATGAACTATGGAGAGCTGACTTCTAGCCAGGGACGCATTTTATCCTAAGTCCAAATACGTGCACAGACATGAGAGGAGAAATTTTACTGTAAAATCAGAAAAGTCTAAACTAAAAAGTTGAACCTGCAGTCTCCAGTTAACATACCCGTGGTCTGCAAACTGTAAAAATATTTACAGCCCATTTGCACTGCCTTGTTACTACAACTTCTAAGCAGTAAAAATATATCCTGAACCACCTCTGCTGGCATAGTTAGGAAATCACTGAGCACCAGGAAGAAGCCAGCAAACATCCCTTTATCCTGTGAGTGTGCCCTCTTTGTGAACAGGTTTTTCTCAGTTTTGATGGCCAGTAAGTGTGTGCACGCTCAGTGGCTTCAGTTGTGTCCGACTCTTTGGGACCCCATGGACTATAGCCTTCCAGGCTCCCCTGTCCATAGGATTCTCCAGGCAAGAACATGGGAGTGGGTTGCCATGCCCTCCTCCAAGGGATCATCCCAACCAAGGGATCAAACCTGAGTCTCCTGCATCTCCTGCACTGCAGGCAGATTCTTTACCACTGAGCCACCAGGAAGTCACTCGACAGCCAGACACATGGCTTTTAGAAGAGGAGCTCTTGAAAGGTGAAACCTTTCAAACTTGTCCTTGTGACCCAGCCTGTAGGATCCTAAGCAGTAGCAGAATAAAATATAAAGATCACTTGTAAAAATGGCTAACAGCATATGTGTTGCCAGTCATGTGGTCTAATTCCCAGGGGCCATGCACAGAAGCACCTGTAGGGACAGCAGACACTTGTATTCATCTGATGGTTTCTCCTCCAAGTTCAAAGCATGGTACTGCCAGGCCACTTCTCGACCCAAATCACCTTACTTCTCAACCCCAACCACCTTATTTCTCAGACTCAATCACCTTCCTTTTCAACCCCAACCACTTTGCTTCGCAACTGCAACTAGCAGTACCTTTGTCCTCTGTGAGTTCTTGTGGCTTTAGCTCCAAAATGATGGCGTGAAAAAGCCACACAGGGACTCAAGGTAGAAGACTATCCCACACCAAGATGGCCAGCATCTAAACAACCATACAACCCAGAGAAAAGATCAGACAACTGACGGAAATCCTATCATCTAAGGAGGAAGGTCTTCGATTTTGATCTTTCCAAAAAATGTGTGGGTAGTCCTCAAGTTGTCAAATCCTCAAACTTGAACAAATATAACTCTTGTTGCCGTGATATTTTAATTGCTCTTTTACAAAGTATTTATTAAATAGTATTTCACTGTGAAGGAAAAATCAACCAGAAATAAGACCCAAAAGAAAAATCTAGCATGCCACAATTCAAAGGAGGAAACTTGATACACACACACAAACACAAAAGAAGAAACTGACCTAGAGCCGCAAATGATATTATTGTCACTGTCTCTTTGATTTTCAAGATCTTCTGAAAAAGACAGCTCAGATTTTTTTTTATGTTTCTTTAAAATAACAGATACTTTTTTTTATTAGAATTTGTACTGAGATATAACTAACATACAGTGAAATGTATAGATCTCAAGTACAAACAGACTGAACTTTTAAACAGGCAAATGGACTTTCCTGGCAGCTCAGTGGTGAATCTGCCTCCCAAGCAGGAGACCTGGGTTCAATCCCTGGGTTGGGAAGATCCCCTAGAGAAGGAAACAGCAATCCATTCCAGTATTCTTGCCTGAAGAAACCCATGCGCAGAGGAGCCTGGCAGGCTATAGTCCCTGGGGTCCCAAAGGAATCAGACATGATTTAGTGACTAAACAAACAACTGAGCGACTTCACTTTCACTTTGTCCCAGGAGACTGGGATATGGACATTTGGGCTGTGGTTGTATAACAAAAGAAGGCGAAGTCGCTCAGTCATGTCCAAATGTTTGCAACCCCATGAACTGTAGCCTACCAGGCTCCTCCATCCATGGGATTTTCCAGGCAAGAATACCATTTCATTCTGCAGGAGATCTTCCCAACCCAGGGATTGAACCCAGGTCTCCCGCACTGTAAGCAGACATTTTACCATCTGAGCCACCAGGGAAGTCCAGGGAAGTGGTTGCATAGTTGCTGTCGTTTGTTGTTGTTTAATCACTAAATCATGTCCGACTCCTTTGGGACCTCCTGGGACAGGCTGGCCACAAATGTCCTTCACTTCCCATCAGCCTCTCTGCTGGAGCAGCCTTCTGGGGACACAGCTCATTCTTATCCAGAAATCCAAGATCTACAGGGCGACTCATCAGAGCTCTGAGATGACTTCAGAAAACTCTATTCCAGACAGTAATGCAAATGTGGAATACTCCATCAAAAGGAAGGTCTGCACTAAGTAAGCTACAAATTTAATTTCTTTTATGCTGATGAGGTTTAGGGGGTCTTTGAAAATAGGAAGCTCAGCTGTTTAGGATTTGCTTTGTTTGTTTTGCTCTAATTAATGATAGTGCCTTTCTGGAAAGAAAACCAGCACCAAGAAACACAGTCAGAACTGATCTGTTCAAAGCCTCTCCTTTGGCTGTAGCTCTGAAGGGAACAAAATTCATTAATCTCCCTCAGAGACAGAGAGGCGGGGGCGAAGGCAACAGGTGTCTCCACCTGTACACAGGGAGACTGCTAGAGAAAAGAGGAGACCCAGCTCGAGCGCCAGGACAGTCAGAGGAGGTCAAGGCATGGCTGGCAGCTTGTGGAGAGGAGCCAGGATGAACGTGACCGATATGATCAACAAGCCCTCCAAAAGCTTCTAATACTGAAATACCCAGTACGACACTATCAGTGGCTATTTCCCAAGCTCTTCACAGTCAAGTCCCATCAACTTAGACTTAACTCATTCAGATTCTGCAATAATTCCCTGTCACCACCAGACTCTCTCCTTATCCCAGCATTCCACGGCCCCTCTAAACCTGCTCCAGCCCTGTTTCACAGCTTCATCTTCTACCTCTTCTCACGAACCCTCCAGTCACCTCACACCTGTCTTTTTGTTCCTGTTCATCCCAGGTCGACGCAGGGTCAAGCTGTATGAGTTATAATCACTGGGTAAGTCTTGCTGCACATACTCTTGAGATCAATAGTGGAAACAAGCTGAAGCCTGGGCAGTGACAGAACAGGGCAGGATAGCGGCCAAGGTCACAGTGAATAATTACCTAGAGAGCAGAAATGTTGCCCAAAGGTGGGAGAGTGCAGACAGGTCCTGGAGGACAGTGGAGCAGACAGACTGGACATCCAGGATCTGGGACAGAGGGGACGGCCCCACCCAGATCCAGATTTCAAGCCTGGAGTCCTGAGATTCAGGGGAGAAGAGACTGGACAGATAGCCAAGGTTCAAAGCACAGAGGACCAGAAGACGCAGGGGGGAAGGAACTACAGTAACCACTAGAAAGATGGGTAGCAGGTATACAGGAGAAAAGCCCCCAATTTGCCAAATTTATTGACTTGCTAAACAGAAGCTCTCTGTGCAAATCTTCCTAGAGTTTGATAAATTGATCTGATCCATACTCCCATCTTTGTAGCCTTCTTGAAGTCTTGCCTCCCTCAACTAAATTCTCATTTTCAAATGTTAGGATGTGTTACACTGAAACTTTCCCTTGAAGTCAGTCTCTCAAGGCAGTACAGAAACAAACAACTATTCACCTCTGCACAAGCTTCAAACAGCACTAAGAAAAGTGAATTGATTCAAGAACTGGGAAGGACACCACAGATCATCCAGTTTTGTTTTTGTTTGTTTTTTTTTTTAAGTTAAGGACATGGTGAGAGAAATAAGAAATAAGGGAAATGGCAACCCATTCCAGTACTCTTGCCTGGAAAATCCAATGGACAGAGGAGCCTGGCAGCATATAGTCCAAGGGATCGCAAAGAGTCGGACACAACTGAACAACTTCACTTCTTCATGTAGTTAACACATAAGTGATTGGGTCATGTTGTGTTAGTCGCTCAGTCATGTCTGACTCTTTGTGATCCCATGAACTGTAGCCCATCAGGCTTTTCTGCCCATGGAATTCTCCAGAAGAGAATATTAGAGTGGGTAGCCATCCCCTTCTCCAGGGAATCTTCCTGACTCAGGAATCGCTACCAATAATAAATAGCACAGTGTCCAGTTGCTCAGTCGTGTCTGACTCTTGCGACCCCATAGGTGTAGCCTGCCAAGCTCCTCTGTGCATGAGGTTCTCCAGGTAAGAATACTGGAGTGGGTTGTCATTTCCTTTTCCAGGGGATCTTCCCAACCCAGGAATTGAACCCAGGTCTCCTGCTTTGCAGGCAGATTCTTTACTGACTGAGCTACAAGAGAAGCCAGGCACCACACTAATTGCTTAATATATGTGATCGACTCTGAACCACCCACACAGCATCTTGCAACCTCTTTTCCAGAGGAAGCTGAGGCCCAGAAATTTCACATGATTGTACAGACCTCAGTGTAAGCTCAGAGAAATCAGTCATGCCCAACTCTTTGTGGACATAACTGCAGCCCACCAGGCTCCTCTGTCCCTGTGATTTTTCAGGAAATAACACTGGAACAGGTTGTCATTTTCTCCTCCAGGGGATCTTCCTGGATCAGAGGTTGAACTCGTGTCTCTTGCATTGGCAGGGGGATGCTTTACCATTGAGCCACCTGGGAAGCCTGTACAGACCTAGCCAGTGGCAAGGAGCCAGGTGAAAGAACCCCAGACAGAGGAGTATCTTTGCTTCACAAACCTTCTACTTAATGTCAACAAAAGAGTTGTACAAGGAATGAGGAAAAGGAGGCCCAGAGAACCAGAGGTTGACCCCAAGCCCACAGGGTTTGGAAAACAGGAGTCCAGTGGCCCACGCTCTCCAGGGAATCAGCTAAGCAGTGAGATTGGGGAGCCCTAATAAGACTGTGGGTCTGGAACTCCACTACCCAGGAGGTGGCAGCAGTCAGGACCCAGCCCAGAGAAAAGTAATTCTATATATACCATCAGCTCCACTAGAAGATGACTTAGGGCTTTTCTAGGACTAAGGGTCTACAGGCTTCCCTGGCACTCAGTAGTAAAGAACTCTTCTCCTGCCAATACAGGAGACTGGCGTTCTATTCCTGGGGCAGGAAGGTATCCCCCGGAGAAGGAAACGGCAACCCATTCCAGTATTCTTCCCTGGGAAATCTCATGGACAGAGGAGCCTGGGGGGCTACAGTCTACAGGATCTCAAAAGAGTCAGACACAACTTGGCAATTCAACAACAACAACAGGCCCGAGGTTCTACGAGCCCTCTGTCTTGGAACTCAGCGCTTTTACTTAACAAACAGCATACCGCTTTCCCATTAATGCAAATTAATGAGCTGTGGTTATAGGTTTTTATTCCCTGTAGTGTCAAATTAAAACTAAATAAATAAAACAGTAATTGGAAAACGTAAATGAGGAAACCATTCAGTGTAAAACTATCAGTGTTTACACCAGTGCTTTCCCTTCTACAATTTTATTGTGCCGCTCTGACTCAATTTTTTTTTAACTAAAACTTTAAGAGAAAAACAACTTCTTTTTCCCTGAATTTCTCCAGATTGCTTCAATCCAAAAATATTTTCAAAAATATTCCCAAACTCTCCTCTCCATCCCACTAAATTGGCAGCTCAACCGAGCCTTGTTCCCTTGCGGCGCTACTCGACTGTATTATGTATATGTATCTGGTGTCCTCGTCCAGCTTCACTTGCTCTTAGAGAACAGACATTTTAGCTGACACATTTTTGTGTAAGTTGGGTGGCCAACTTGTCCTGATTGGTCTGGGAGTTTCCCAATTGGAGCACTGAAATTTCTGCATCCTGGGAATGCCCCCTCCCCCCACCCAACAGTCCCAGGAAACTCTAATTCTGAGCCTTTTAAAGTCTGACATACTTTCAAGTCATGAATCTGGGTTCTGCAGCTACCCTTTCCCCTCTCCGTGCTTGACTGTAACCTGTTCTGTCCAAAACCCAACGACCTAACCAAAAGCCTCCAGTGAAGCTTCAGTCTTCTGGACCTGCAGCTCTGCTTGGTCCCACCATCCACTCACTTCTTCTTAGGATGCTGAAAGTGAAAGTGCCAGTCACTCAGTTGTATCTGACCCTTTTGGAGCCCATGGACTATAACTCACCAGGCTCCTCTGTCCATGGCATTCTCCAGGCAACCACACTGGAGTGGGCAGCCATTCCCTTCTCCAGGGGATCTTCCCGACCCCGGTCTCCTGCACTGCAGGCAGATTCTTTACCTCTGAGCCATCAGGGAAGCCCGAGACTCTGTACCTGTTCTATTTTCATAGAGACCTCCAACCGCTCCTTCTCTGACGGCTTCCTCCACCCCTCTTGCCATCCATCTCTAGACCTCGGACTTTTCCAGGGTTCTGCCTACAGGCATCTTCCTCCCTCCTCACACCAACCATCCCCAGACATCTTCTACTCTCCCAGTGGCAATTATGCCCACAAGCCTACCTTCCCAGGCTCTACCACCAACCCTTCCCTCTCTCCCAAGGATAAGACCTGTATCCCCACCATCCGATGGCTGTACTGCAGGACACCTCAGGATGACTATCTTCCCAGCACCTTCAAAAGGGAACCAGCATCTCACCTCTGTTCCCACTCCTAACAGCATCCCCTCCCAAGCTAAGCAGGCAGCGTCCTCTGTCTCCTCTCTCCCCCACATCCCACATCTGAGCACTTGACAAATTTCTCCATCCCCTTCCTGCCCTGCCTGCTGGAGGCTCTCATGACCTCTTACCCATGCCATGAGAAGCCTGCCTAAGTGCCTCCCTCCCACTCTGAAGCTGTCAGTGCTTATCAGAGTTCCCCAAACAGATTCAGTTATGACCTTTTCAACGGCTTTCCAATGCCTCTAAGGACCAAGCTCAAACTTTTTAAGATGGTATCTGAAACATTCCCCAAATTGGCTTCCACTTACCTATTCAGTTTGATCTTGGGATACTTCCATTTCACACACCTAGATCTCCACGTGCAGGTGTAAACACTTCATGTGTTCACTGGTCTCACATGAGCCTTTAACCTCCCCATCATGTTACATCCATTATTTTTGTTTTTCTGTGTTTATTCTCAATGCTAATTCCTATATGGACTTTATTGCAGTTAAAGGCACAGAATAAACCATTTTTCATTCCTTAACATCATAGTACATTTATATTACTGTAGAGCTGCTATAGTTAATTTCATGGCTGTGTAGATCCATAATTTACTGAAATTCTTCCCTGTTTTACAATCTTTAGGTGGCTTCCAATTTTTTGCTAATATAAACATTACTGCAATGAATTTTTTTTTTTTTTACACATGGCTTTCATTGTCTTTTTAATAATTGCCTGAAGATAAATTCCCAGGAGTGGGATTGCTGGGTCAAAGGGTGTGGAAATTTTATGATTCTTTATAATTGTTGCCAAACTGCTTTTTCAAAGAAGCCATATAAATTCCACAGCCACTAAACCAACAATCTCATAATTTTCCTAGCTTTGGTCTTAAAAAAAACAAAAACAAACAAACAAAAACTACTATTCATTTGAAGCATGTAAAATACCACCACATTATTATTTTAATGTGCACTTATTTTATTATTAATGAGCTTCATTTTTTTGCAAATTTGTTTACTAAGCATATTCTAATGTGTTAATTCTAATTCATATCCTTCATCCACTTATCTGCATGGTGTTTCTTAGGCACCAGTTAAAATATCTGTTATAAAATATAACCTTCTGACAATCATGTGTGATGCAAATATTTTCCCAGTTGGTTTTATTGTTGGCTTGCAGCTACATTATTATTCATTTCACAGAGATATAACAGGTTTTCTAGAAAGTAGTAGTAGTGAAAGTCACTCAGTCATGTCCAACTCTTTGCAACCCCATGGATTATACAACCCATCGACTGGAGGGTAGCCTTTACCTTCTCCAGGGGATCTTAACTGATGAGCAAACCTTATATTTGAAGGGGAAAAATTGGAAGCAGTGACAGATTTTATCTTCTTGGGCTCCAAAATCACTACAGACGGTAACTGCAGCCATGAAATTAAAAGACGTTTGCTCCTTGGAAGAAAAGCTATGACAAATCTAGACAGTATTAAAAAGCAGAAAAATCACTTTGCCAACAAAGGTCTATATAGTCAAAGCTATAGGTTTTCCAGTAGTCATGTTCAAATGTGAGAAATGGCCCAAAAAGAAGGCTGAGCATCAAAGAATTGACACTTTTGAGCTGTGGTGCTGGAGAAGACTCTTGTGAGTCCCCTGGACAACAAGGAGATCAAACCAGTCCATCCTGCAGGATATCAGTCCTGAATATTCACTGGGACGACTGATGCTGAAGCTGAAGCTCCAATACTTTGGCCACCTGAGGTGAAGAGCGGACTCACTGGAAAAGACCCTGATGCTGGGAGAGACTGAAGGCGAAAGGAGAAGAGGGCAGCAAAGGATGAGATGGTTAGATAGCATCACCAACTCAATGGATATGAATTTGAGCAAACTCCGGGAGATAGTGAAGGACAGGGAAGCCTGGCTTGCTGCAGTCTAAAGGACAGCAAAGAGTCAGACATGACTTGGCGACTAAACAGCAACAGATGCCTAGTCCTCCAAGGACTGCAGGTCTGACACTTATGAGTCAGTGTCCACACCCCAGCGAGAAGGGTGGCTCAGTTAAAAGATAAGCACTTTTCACGCTTCTCAACTTTCTCGGGGCTTCCCTGACAGCTCAGTTGGTAAAGAATCTGCCTGCAATGCAGGAAACCCCAGTCTCCTGGAGGGAACAGTCTTCTGTTCCTGGGTTGGGAAGATCCCCTGGAGAAGGGGTAGGCTACCCACTCTATTATTCTTGGGCTTCCCTTGTGTCTCAGCTGTTAAAGAATCTGCCTGCAATGTGGGAGACCTTGGTTCAATCCCTGGGTTGGGAAGATCCCCTGGAGAAAGGAAAGGCTAGCCACTCCAGTATTCTGGCCTGGAGAATTCCATGGACTGCAACTTTCTAGAAAGTTTAATGGTTGCTTTAAGGGCATGGAATTTCATGTCAGAGACTGTCATCTCTCTGTTCTGACTATAAGAGAAAGAAAAGGATGCACTGCTCTTGAACCTACAAGGCTAGTGAACAATCTAAGCTGGAGGCTAAGCTGACATGTTGCTGTCCTCTCTCCTGCCAAGACTGAGCATGGATGACACCACTTCCATCCGCGTGACCCAACCAAGATGTTAGACCTCTGAGCTCTAGCGATGTTTCTCGTTAGCGTATCTGAGGTCTGCACTCTTCCAGCTTGGATGTGTTCTCTCATCAGAGCTTTGGCCAAAGAGCGCTGCCAGAACCTCCACCAACACCCACGGCTATGAAGGAATCAGAACCGGGAGGAATCCCAACACTGAAAACTCCCTGGTCTCCTCTAATCTTTCTTTCTCATGAAACTTGCCAGGAAAAAATTAAATCCAAAATAAACTCACACATTTCAGAAGTTGGGACCATTTTATGGGGGCAAACTACACTTTCAGGTGATACAAGAGCAGACAATAAGGAGCCAAACTGTTAGAAAGACCCCTCAATAAGGATCATTTTGTTCCACTGTTACTGCCATAGTGCTGACATGGACAAAAACAGGGTGTTTAGATCTTTTTTTTTTTTAATTTGTAGTGGCGTCATATTTTTTAACTATAAAACAGCAATCTCCAGAACAGAAATTTTCAAAGAAATCTCTGCTAAGTCAGGGAAACTGATCTTCGGGCTAACTTTATAAAGCAAAAATAAATAAATGCAAAGTAAAGACAAACACATGGAGAAATAATCACTTTGCAATATGTAATTTTATAAAATCACACTTAACCACAGAAGGGCTTGATCTTTTAAATGTCAACACTGCTCCTCAAAATTATTCAAATAAGTCTAATGAACAAACTGTGTTACCTAACACAGCAGCTGCTTGTCAAGCAACATACTACTCTTCAAATTTATCAGAGTTCAACACAATTTAAAAACCAGCCTCTTCATCACCATAGCCACATGTCAAGTGCTCGGTAGTCACATGTGGACAAAAGCTACCATACTGGACAGCACAGATTGCTCAATATTTTCGTCACCCCAGGAAGCTCTCCTGGAGAGCACTGAGTCAGACTCCTTCATGCCATGTTCTATGCACAGGCACATTCTCGCTGATGACAGATCAGTAGCAGCAACTGCAATGTACTGAGGCTGCAGACCTGTGGGTGGCAGCAATTATGCATCCACCTCTACCATAGCATTCCTCTTCAGAGGCTGGATATGCTGGATAGACTTGGCAGGCTTGGGATACAATGGCCAGCCAATAAGATATAAAAAGAAGTCTATTGGGGACTGCTGGGAAACCTTGAATTTTCCTCATAAAGGTATTGAACTTTGCTCCTTCTTCATTTTTGAATGTAAACACAATGACTGGAGTAGCAGCAGCCATCTCGCAACCAAGAGGCAAATGCAGAAGGATGAAGGGCAAAATACCCAATTCAATAGAAAAGGAAGACAAAAAAACCTGCAATTGTGAAGGTATAGTTGAGGAGCTAATCAAACCAATAGCACCAATCACTCACCTCTACACTTGTTACATGAGGAACTGTATCCCAATTTAAGCCACTATTAGGCTTCCCTGATAGCTCAGTTAGTAAAGAATCCACCTGCAATGCAGGAGATCCCAGTTCAATACCTGGGTAGGGGAGATCTGCTGGAGAAGGGTTAGGCTACCCACTCCAGTATTCTTGGGCTTCCCTTGCGGCTCAGCTGGTAAAGAATCTGCCTGCAATGTGGAGACCGGGGTATGATCCCTGGGTTGGGAAGACCCCCTGGAGAAGGGAAAGGCTACCCACTCCAGTATTCTGGCCTGGAGAGTTCCATGGACTGAATAGTCCATGGGGTCGCAAAGAGTCAGATACAAGTGTGCAACTTTCACTTCTTCTACTTCTATATATTGCAAACATGGGATCATATTTTAAAGTATGATGAGAAATTATAGATCAAATAGCAATACACTGGAGCTTTAACAAATATCTTTGAACTCAAGTATATGGACACATTTTCTGTTTTAAAAATGCTCTTTAATGAGCATATACTCCCTTTCTGTGTATATATGTACAATTTATAAACCTGCAGGAAACATATGTGGATGGAGATTTTCACTCTTTCATACTTAAACAAAAAGGGATCTGTTAAAACCATGTTGGTAGTGTTTTCCTGAAATGATCTTAGAGTTTAACTGAAAGATCCCTCTATAAATAGAAATACCATGTGTTGGTGCCTTAAATCTCATCATCATAAATATCTTGGCTTAAGCAGAACAGGAATTTTGAAGCCTGTTAAAAACACAATTTTCCTTTAGGAGAGGATGTATCTCTTATTTGGTTGTTTACATTACATGGTGCCGGAAGTACACCTTATCTCAAAGAAATACTAGAATGTCACTCTGCAGGCGTTGGCTTGGAGTCTCATCAAAGTGGAATAACAGAGAAATGGTTGGCTGACTCCCCTTGTCATCCTAGTCCCAGTGTTACCTGGTATGGCCTAGGGTCGTCACTAAACTTCTGTGTATAGGAAAACTGAGACTCATGGTGGAAGCTGAGGAATGAATGAATGTATGACCCATAAAACCCAATGTTTGCCCTGGAACACAAAATTTTTCCAACACCCCTAGTCGCAGAAGGCTGCCAGCAAGCTACCCTTCAAGGCACTGAGGTCTCCAAGACTTTATGCTGTGTTCTCTGCAGCCATGCCTCACGTTTATTTTCACCACAACGTTTAAGTTGATGGGATGGATAGCCTTATACTGTCCTAAAAAAAAGAAATGCTTAAAGGCAACATTATGGCCAAATCATGGTGATAAGTAAATCACGGCATGAAAGTAAAAGTTGCTCAGTCGTGTCCGACTCTTTGTGACCCCGTGGTGTATACAGTCCATGGAATTCTCCAGGCCAGAATACTGGAGTAGGTAGACTTTCCCTTCTCCAGGGGGTCTTCCCAACCCAGGGATCATACCCAGGTGTCCACATTGCAGGCAGATTCTTTACCAGCTGAGCCACAAGGGAAGCCCAAATTACTGCATAATTTTCATCATATCAAAATGTTCTACCATACAGACAACTCAAATACACAATATCCACACATTTTCGGGCAGGGGGAGCTCATATCTCCCGCCTGTTGTTGTTGTCACTAAGTTGTGTCCAGTGCTACCCGAACCCACGGACTGCAGCACGACAGGCTCCCCTGTCCTCCGCCATCTCCCAGCGTCTGCTCAGATCCCACTGAGTCAGTGACATCACCCAACCATCTCATCTCTGTCGTCTTCCACCAGACTTCCCCTCTATGTGTCTTCTTTCCGGGCGGAACAACCCCTTACCTTTAAATTTTCAAAAGTAAGAGCCCTGTCTTGCTTCAGCTGCTCTATCATGACATGCTGATTCTACAAAGAGCACATCTGAACCAGGCTGAAGGCAGACGTTTGACTATAGAACTCCACCCAGTGATCTAGTAAGGTTTATTTGAGCTCTTCTATTTACACATGCGGTACTTAAAGGCTTTTATAAAGACACAGGGCATACTGGGAGAAGGCTCTCTGCTAGGACTTTATGAAGTAAAATAACTGCCTCCATGCACCCAACCATTGGGTGTTTTTCCAACACTTCAATTTACTGCTCATACTCTTCTTCGAGTAACTGCAGTGTTTAACCCTGGCCTGGGAAGGGCTGCCAACCTAAAAGAGAATAATCATTTCTAATATACAGTAAAGGAGCTTTCGACAAATCCACAGGTATATAAAGGTGTTTGGGATTGTAATGTGGTGCTAAAAACAGCTACTATATTGCACTCCAGTATCAGAAAGAAAGGAGAGAGAAAAAGAGAGGAGGGGGGAGAGGCGGGGGAGAATGAAAGAAAGATAAAAATAATAAACCTTGGTCAGTGAAGCAGAGATTACTGATATTTTAAAGTGCTAAAATTCTGCAGTAAGCCCTGTGTTTTGCAATATGAACCCTTCTTGGCTCTCACTGCACACTCCGACTAAACACCACTCAGATCCAAAGCTTGTTTATCTCTTTTACAATTGGAAGGTTTTCTGTGAATAACTTCTCTAAGCCCCTTTGGTATAAAGCCCCCTGAATTGTCTGGTTTGTCAGCTGTACAATTTCAACATTTGTCTCACAAGTTTGGACCCTAATGGGATTTAAATCAGCAAGAGGAATTTATTGCTGTCTCTGGGGCTTTGGTAATATTTGTTTGTGAAGGCGTGTATGTTACTGGGGATGAAGAAAGTTAATTTTTCTTCATTTTTTATATCCAATCAAAGTCTCCTTTTCAAAAGAGAGCACACTGTAATTTCTAAAGGGGTATCCCTCCATGTATAAACATACACACTCTAGAAACATAAATAAATATATATGCAGGCCCTCATGTGCATATAGATATATACTAAGCTATCAATCCTCTTCATTTGTTTCTCTTTGTTCCATGTAACACTAAGAAATGTTTATTAAGCTGAAAAGTCTCATCAGTCCCTCCTCATAAGACAATACTAGAAATAAGTAAACTCTTCTTAACTTTTTAACTATGAGGACTGCCTGGCAATGGGAACATCACAGCTGTGTGAGGCACTGTGTTCTCAGCCCAACCAATGTCCCAAAAGAAACCCAACCCTGGAGTGTCAAGAACAACATGGGACATCTGCACCAGAGTTCATCTGTGTGACTAGAAAGGACTCGAGGGCTTAGCAGATCATGGCAAACTCTTGCAGTCCAGGAGCAGCCAATGAGGCCAAACCATGAGCACACCAGATCTATTCAAATTTACCACACAGTCTCTCATCAGTAAACAGATCCAAGCTATCCCATTGGTCTATAGGGAACTGTCTTCTAAGCCCCACATGTGGGCCTCTTCTGTAATTTTCACATTCCAGTGTTCATGTCCTCCCTAAGCAGATCCCTTTGCTCACCAAGTCATCCTGGGATACACCATCCCACAAATATGACACACCAAATGATGTCTGCCAATTACTTAATAGCCATCATGGAGCAGGCAGGGCTTCCCAGGTGGTGCTAGTGGTAAAGACCCTGCCTGTCAATGCAGGAGATACGAGAGACTTGAGTTTGATCAATCCCTAGGTTGGGAAGATCCTTTGGAGGAGGAAATGGCAACCCACTCCAGAATTCTTACCTGGAAAATTCCACAAAAGAGTTTGGTGGGCTGCAGTCCATGGGGTCACAAAGAGTTGAACACAACTGAGGACATGGAGCAGATATATAGCAGTCTTCCTAACCCTTCAAGGTGGCACTAACCACTGCCTTTTGTTCCTGTTTATTTTATATTGAGTATAGCTGATTAACAATGTGATAGTTTCAGGTGCACAGCAAAGGGACTCAGCCATATATGCACATGCTTCCGTTCTCCCCAAACTCCCTTCCCATCCAGGCTGCCACACAACACTGAGCAGAGTTCTCTGTGCTGTACAACAGGTCCTTGTTGGTTATCCATTTTAAATATAGCAATGTGTACCTGTCGATCCCAAACTGGCTGATTATCCATTCCCCCATTCTTCCCCCAGCAGCCCCATTTTGCAGGTGAAGGCAGTGGAGCTCCGACACTCTGTGAAACCTGCCCAAGATCCACAGCAGAGCCAGAAATGAACCCAAATGCATGTGGCTCCAAAGTTAACATACTGTCAGCTGAGTCCCTGAACATGTGTCACTTCTTTCCCATAACTGTAACAGAGGAAGAACAGAACTAACACCATGCTGGAACTGCTTCCCTCATTCTCTAGCTGATATGTTCTATTACTCTAGTCCTGTTTGCATGAGTGCTCAGACATGGCCGACTCTTTGCAACCCTATGGGCTGTAGCCTGCCAGGTTCCTCTGTCTATAAAGAGTTAAATATTAGAGAAATGTTCGTCATGCACAAATAGCTCATTAAGTTCCCTGAAAGAGTTCCTGTCCCACAGTTCCAAGCTAGTTATGGCTATTACTTGTTATAGATGAGTTTGCTTTCGGCCCAGAAACCTTTCTTCTAACAAGCAGCAAGGAGAATGGTGGAGCAAAAATGACTACTAACAATTTGAAGTTTTTGCAGGAGACTTGGGATTCAGCCTACATGAGCAGGCAGGAGAACAAAGAAATGTGTTGTGCTTCCCTTGTTGGTCAGTTATCTCCAAGAAGTCTGCACTCCACTTCTATCCTTTCATCTTGAACTCCCCTGCTTCCGCTTACCCTTAACAGAAAAGAAGCCTGAATTTTATTCTGAGTTAAGATGGTTCTTTAAGACACTTAGTGCCACTTCAGTGTGTTGATTTTCTGAATAAAGTTGCTATTCCTTGCCCCAACACCTTGTCGGTTGACTTAATGACCTATTGTGCAGTGAGCAGGACAAGCTTGGACTCAGTAACATAATCAAGTCTTCATAATGCGAGCTGCCACCAATGTGTCTCAATGTTCCAGAAGTGGGGTGTCATTTTATGTAACCTACTTATATATAATCCACTTCCCTCTGCTCTTTTTTTTTTTTTTTTGGTTGCATCATGTGACATGCAGTATCTTAGTTCCCTGACCAGGGATTGAACCCAGGCCCCCTGTAGTGGAAGCACAGAGTCTTAACTGCTGAACCACCAGGGAAGTCCACCACATCTCTTCTTTAAACTCCTTTAACCATGTGCATGGGAACAAAAGTCAAAACTTAGCCCCTCCCACCCTCTCCCATCTATACTCCACCAAAAATATGCAAGTGTGCATATATAAACTCATACACACATGTGTATGCATCTACTCACAGTCATGACGACAGGAAAGAAAGTATGTGAAATGTGAAATGCAAACTAAAGCATCAGGAAATCACTCTGAATCAAGACTGGAGGATATACTCACTAAGTCCACTCTTTAATAGTGTCACATGGCCACTAAAACAAACGTGTGCCCTATATACCCATAAGTTGTAAGAATTTAGATGGAAATGTCAAGATACTCTTATGAACAAGTAAGGCAAGAGAAGACAGTGGATTTCTTCACAAATCACAATCCTTCCATTTAAATTTTCAAAATAAAATTTCTTACCAAAAAAAACTAGAATGGTTAATATTGCCTATCAGTTTTTCATAATATATTATGGATTATTCTAATAAGATTACTTGTTCAAAGCTGGAAGGAGAGATTTTTAGATATGCAGGAAGAGTGAGAAGATGAGAATAATAAATTGTGTAATATGGGAAAATTCAGAGGGTGACAGTCTGGCCAGCATGCCATTAAAAGGGTGTCTGGATCACTTACTGGTTCTAGATGTACATGGGCAGGGTGGGTGTGGGAATACCAGAGATGGGGTTGAAGATGGAAAAGAGTCAGAGAAATGGAAAGTCTTAGTAACCAAAAATACCTCTTATCTGAGATTTGTAATGACTACTGTGCAGTGAGGAAACCTGTACTACTAAGCATATGTCTCGATTATTTTTATAGAATTAATTTTAGTTAGTCCATCAGCACACATGGAAGATCTAGAAAAATGTCTTTACTCTCAAGAAGCATATACTTCGAAAGGCTAACACTTATGCAAGAAACACCCAGAAAATACGGCTTGATACCTCATTAATAAGCTGAACACCATATGTCAAAGATTATAAATGCTATGGTAAAAATCAGCCAACTACCCAGAACTGCCAGGGCTTCATGGAAAAGGTGAAACTTGAATTTAACTTTGAACGATGAGGAAAACTTCGAGACCTTGAGACAAGACAGGCTATCTTGCAGGTAATTAAGAGAAGACAGCAAGAGCACACCACCTTAAGGGCTCTCAAAGAAATACAAGGAGATTGGCTGGACTTCAGGTACAGAATCCAAAGTTGGACAGGTGAGCTCTGACTGCTCGATTTTAAAGCTGAACTTTGGGCTTGCAAGAGGGATGAAAGAAAGCCGCTGGAGTTTCTTAAGTTGGATCAGAAGCCATTTTTGTCACTTAACACTTTCCTTTCCACCACATCTTTCTTTCTCCAACTAGAAAAAGTCCCCTACTTTTAAGGTTTCTTTTGATTCAGCTGGACCCATATGGACGATCCAGGACAATCTCCCCATTTTAAGGTTCATAACTCTGATGCTGGGAAAGATTGAAGGCAAAAGGAGAAGAGGGCGGCAAAGGATGAGATGGTTAGAAAGCAACACAGACTCAATGGACATGAACTGAAGCAAACTCCAGGGGACAGTGGAGGACAGGGAAACCTGGCGTGCTGCAGTCCATGAGTTGGTAAAGCCCGACATGACTTAGCAACTGAAAAACAACCTTAATTACATCGGAGGGTCAGAGGGATGCAACATGAGAAGGCCTTGGCCAGCTTTGAAGACAGAAAGGAGTCACGAGCCAAGGGGAGTCTGAAGATGCTGGAAAAGGAAAGGAAACAGATTCTCCCCTGAGCCTCCAGAAGAAATTCATCCCTATGCATTATTTTGAGCCCATGGGTACATGCGTGCTAAGTTGCTTCAGTCGTGTCCAACTCTGTGACCCAATGAACTGTAGCCTGGCAGACTACTCTGTCCATGGGATTCTCCAGGCAAGAATACTGGAGTGGGTTGCCATATCTTCCTCTAGGGGATCTTCCCGACCCAGGAATCAATGCCTTTTACGTCTCCTGCATCAGCAGGTGGGTCCTTTACTACTAGCGGAACATGGAGAGGCCCAATTTGAGCCCAGTGAGACCCATTTTAGACAGTAAGATAATAACTCTGTGTTTTATGCCCCTAAGTTCATGACAACCTATTCCACCAGGAAGAGGGAACTAACACATATAACATTCGCAACTTTCAGGGATTAAAATGTAGACGTTTCGAGGGGCAGGGAGGGCGGTAGTGGTCTGCAGGTGCGTGCTCATCTCTTTTACTGAATAGCAAACTAACAGCACCAGCAAGGCAACCCTGGAATTTCTGAAGGCCATGTTATTGGACCTATTTTGAAAGGTCATTTTATTATAACAGATTTGGGTACTTTTGAGTCAGCATGCGTTCTGACCCATAACATCCCTCCATAAACATTAATAGTCATTTCCACATTTCCATTGATTGCAAGTCCAGTTTTCAGGATCCTGGTTATCTGATACGCCATGCTTTATTTGAAGTACTGAAATGCTTGTCGTGATACTGTTATTTCATAGCGATCAACAGCTTCCCAGTCCCCCACATCTGACCCTCTCCCTCCCATCCTCAACAAGCTTTCTCTGCTTTGCTTTACCACTCAGTTCACAGGTACAACTCTCTATCCCCAACCTCCTGACATCAAAAGATTGACCCTCGTGGCAGGAAGCAGGGAACCTCTCCAACGGATGAATGGAAAAGACCAAGTTAAGGAGGAGAAGTAAAACAGCCACTGCTTTACTCAAAGAAGCGGCAGGCAGAGCAGAGGAGCTGCCCAGAGGCTGTGGTCCTGAAAGTTACACTCAGGGGAGCAACAGTTCAGGAAGTCCTGAAGTCTGCTGTCCAAGATCCCCAAAGACGGCAGCTTCCATGGAGATGGCATAGGAGACAACGACGCAGTATTGCCACCAGCAGCCAGATGGATCTTTGCTAATAAGTCCACAATTTTTTTTAACTTGATGTTTCAGATTTATCTTCACTGACCGTTGCTAATTTTTGAGCACTTCTTTTTCTTAAATGCTGATATTAACCCATGAACTAGCCACTGGAACCCTGGCATCGTCATCTTCCTGAAATGTCTCAATAACTGACCCACATTAGCCTTGTTCTTTAGCAAGGGGATAAGGTCACGACAGCGATGGTGTAATCCTATCAGATACTCCACATGGATGGGCCAGAGGAATGAGGGATTAAAATCACTCGAGGGGAAACTCACTGATAGCGACTGCACTGGGGACACCTCGGCCAGAAGGACGTCCGTGGAAACAGTCAAGGTAAAAAGACAAACAGGCACCTGGGCAGCAAGACAAAAAGCTGTGTGTAGCTCTTTTTTGTCTTCTTCAGTAGATTCTCAATGGAATGAAACCATAGCCTGTGTTTTGGAGGGAAAAGCTTAAATATCTTCTTAAAACAAGACTCCATGAGGGCTGGTGGCAATATATTACGGCAAAGATGACCTGTACAAGGCTGCAAACAATTTGCCATATGGACATAGTAGTAAAGTGTGTCCGCTTTTAAGAAACCCATGTACGTGTAAATAGTCACTGAAGGGGTCATTTCAGGGGTAGACTTGGGAGAAAGAGGCTCTCTTTTAAGAACAGAGGCCTCTCTGACATAAACTCACCCCAAAGCAAGGCAAGTAACAGGAGAAAGAGAAGGGAGAAAAAGGAAGCATTTCATGATGGTAGGTCCAAAAACTTCTAGAAGATTGGGAGGGACAGGGGAAGCCACTTCAGATGGAGCAATGAGTCAGATTCCTGGAGATGCTTCTCTGATAAGCCTTGTTGTGTCAAGGAGCAAAACCACTGTTCCTCTCTCCTTACCAAGAAACAGCCTCCTTTATCTGAGAAGATTAACCCTTTTCTACTGGGAGTGCAACTTCAGGAGGGACCTTCCTAGGATGCTAAGGGAGGAAGGAGAAACTGATAGAACAACTGACTAAACCTTGGTTATCAGTGGGGAAGAGAGGCTCCAGACAGGTTACTGTCACAACCCAGGAACCTTCAAGAAGCAGCCTTCTCCTTGAACACATAAGAAAGCATGCTAAGGGAACTTCCGTGATGGTTCTGGGCTTCTCTAGTGGCTCAGGAGGTAAAGAATCTGCCTGCAACGCAGGAGACCCAGGTTTGATCCCTGGGTTGGGAAGATTCCCTGGAGAAGGAAAATGGCAACACACTCCAGTATTCCTGCCTGGGAAATCCCATGGACAGAGAAGCCTGGTGGACTATAGTCCATGGGGTTGCAAGAGTCAGAACACCATAATTAAACCACCATCTGGTGATCCAATAGTTAAGAGTATGCCTTCCAATGTAGGGGGCACAGGTGGATCCCTGATCAGGAAACTAAGAATCCACATGCTGTACGGAAACTAAGCCTGTGCACTCTAGAACTTGTGCACCGTAACGAAAGATCCCATGTGCTACAAATAAGACCAGATGCAGTCGAAATAAATAATCTCTTTCAAAACAGAAATCATCCTAAAATGAGGCCAACAGCTTGAACAGAGAGAGAAGGAAAACAGAGGCTCCTCTTTGAACAGAGAGAGAGAAGAAGGAAAACAGAGCACCCTCTTCGAGTAGAAGGTAAGGGAGAAGGTAACAGGTTAAAGGGAGAAGACCAAGTCATAGAGGCCAGATAATCTAGAGCTCTTACTATAGAGTAGGGATCAGCAAATTACCGTCCAGAACAAAACAACCCACCATTTGCTGTTATACATAAAGTTTTCTTGAAACAGTCTTACCCATTGGTTTGCTGTGTGCTGTGCTTAAGTCGCTCAGTTGCATCTGACTCTTTGCAACCCCAAGGGCTGTAGCCCTCCAGGCTCCTCTGTCCATGGGGATTCTCCAGGCAAGAATACTGGAGTGTCGCCATGCCCTTCTCCAGGGGACCTTCCCAACCCATGAACTGAACTGTGGTCTCCTGCATGACAGGTGGATTCTTCACCAGCTGAGCCACCAGGGAAGCCCATTAATTTGTTTACCATTAATCTGTTTACTGTCTGTGGCTATCTTCATACTGAAATCTCAGAATATTTATAGCAGATTATAGTCCACCAAGCCCCAAATACTTAATGCCTGTCCCTCTGCAAGCACACACACAAGTTGCTGACCCCCAATACAGACGATGATCTAAATGTTTTTGAAATATTATAAAATCTCCCCCTAATATGAATAAATTAAAACACACAGAAGAACTCACTTGTAGGTCTTGTGTACGAAAGAAAATTATCCACTGTGGGAACTTAGAACGCCTTCACATCCAGAAAACAGAACTGGAAACCAAATTCAAACTTAGTGAATATGTGAAAGGGCTTCGTAGAAAATACAGTCATCAATAGTAGTCAGCGTTATGGAAAGAGCAGTCCGCCCAGGAAAAGAGCACTACAGGTCTGAATAACATGGATGGAAAAGAAGAGTAATCAAATGTGATATGAACACTTCCACTTACCATTTTTATTCATTTAAGAGTGTCCCCTAAAAATATTAACATAGCAAACTCTCCTAACAAACATTATCATATAGATAGTACAGAGTTATGACTGGAGACGTAGCAATAATTTGCAATGACCTACTATGCAATAGGGGGAAAAAAAAGAGAACAGTCTTTGAATCTCAGACAAGAGCAAAGCTGGTCATTTGTTTCAACCTGTATGTGGTATGCGAAAGAGAGGAGAACAGATGTAGGTACAGCTGAAAGGGACAAGGAGAAACTTAACATTCTCAACACATTTTTTGCCTAAAATTAAAGGCTGTGTGTGTGTTAGTCACTTAGTCGTGTCGGATTCTTTACGACCCCCATGAACTGCAGCCCACCAGTCTCCTCTGTCCATGGAATTCTCCAGATAAGAATACTGGAGTGGGTTGCCATTCCCTTCTCCAGGGGATCTTCCCTACCCAGGGATTTAACCCGGGTCTCCGGCATTGCAGACAGTTTCCTTATCGTCTAAACCACCAGAAAGTGAAGTGAAAGTGAAAGTCTCTCAGTCGTGTCCGACTGTTTGCAACCCCATGGACTAACTCTCCAGGCCAGAATACTGGAGTGGGTAGCCTTTCCCTTCTCCAGGGGATCTTCCCAACCCAGGGATTGAACCCAGGTGTTCTGCATTGCAGGCAGATTCTTTACCAACTGAGCTATCAGGTAAGCCACCAGGGAATCCCTAAAATTAAAGGATACCCTAGTATAAATAAAATTTGGAATTAAATGACATTTCTTGACTCACTATACATTTTTGTGCCCCTCAATACCCACTCCCTCCCCACATACTCAGAAGTATTTCTGAATTTTAGGAACGTCTGATAAATTCTCAATTACTGAAGCAAACCATGGAAAGGAGGTCTATGGAATTAACACTGGAGTTAATTTATACTACACTGGAATTAATTTATTCTGACTTACACATAATAAAATTAATCATTCCAATTTTAATTAATGTCCTTCTTTCAGACTCCTCGACCAAATGGAATCTACCTGGTGGGAGGGGTAGGAGCCAGCATCAAATTAATTAGTAACTTTGAAGGTTCATTTAAGTTTCTACTTTCATATTAAAAATGGTGACATTAACTTTCAATTTAGAGAGCCCTTTCTTTCAATTTAAAATGGTTTTGTCTTATTTCTTTAAAACACTCTTATTTCCTTGCTGGTCCAGAAAGCAGAAATATCTTGGAGGTAAAATAAATCCCTCAATTACCAGGAATGGAATTTGAAAGCCTGCCTCTAATCATCCAATAAAGTTTTTTTAAAGGGGGAAAACCATAACTCAGCAGGATAAGACTTCATTCAAGCATTAATTGCTTTCAAAATCATCCAGCCTGATACTGTATTAACTGTTTAAATTGCCAAACCACATCATTGCTCAGTTGATCTTGGAAAGCTTCAAAAACCACAAACTAGATCCCAAAGATAAAAGGTCAGTGAATTAGTTACTTCCAGAATGACATAAACTTTTGAAAGAAAACAGGCTATAAAAATGTGTTTGCACAGGACATAAAGTATGACATTCACTCTACTTGATCAAAGTGGCTTTGGATATTAACTTGGGAGAGGGGGTAAGTCACAGATGAGTAAGACAGGCATAAGCATGCAAAGACAAGAACTCTGGCTCCCCTTTTTGCATTTACAAATAGATCTCTAGCCTCACCAGGACATACAGGCAGAGATGGGAGAAGAGGGGCAATGTCCGGAGACTCAGATACTATTACTGAGTGAGTCAAGACATTGTTGCTAGAACTAGTCTGACCAGCATAACCCTGGCTGTCCTACTAAATACCTTGAACTTGGCCAGCTTTTTCTCGGAACAATTTACTCACTATAAAAGCAATCACATTAGTATGGATTCCAGGAATATTGTGAGAATTAATGGAGATAAAGCAAGCAGAGGATTTGACCTACAGAAAAATGTGCCGTAAAAATTAGGTTCTGCTATTTCTTTGTGAATACTACTAATTGTTGTTATTGGTATTATTTAGAATATTCCACTTGATTTGAAAGGGGATCAATCAACACTCTGCCCCAACCATCAGTAGGGTCTGTTTTTATTGATTTCTACTTCTCTTGGCTATATGCTACATTTTCCTGCCAGAACGTTTTATCTTACAATGAATGTGGTGGATGACATATTTTAAGACTCTGGATTCTATTTTCATTCTATCTTAACAGGAATGTTGATTTTTGCTTTAAAACTCAGTTAAGTTACTAGCTAATAGCCTTGAACTTGTGGAGGCTTGGTTTTCACACTGTGGCATGTTGGGCCCGTTTCAGTTCTGCCCTCAGACCAAGGGATAAAAATGTGCTCTACCTAGGAAAAAAAGACTAAATAAGTACCTGTGACTGTTTACCCAGTCACAGGAAATCTGAGTGTTGCACAAATAGAAAGAAAGGCTTCTTCAGGCAAACACAGGTTTTCAAGGTGTCCAATTCTTCCATTATAATACTGAAAAAGATACTCACACTATATATTTTTCTAAAGAGTTGGTGAACTTTTAAGGAATACAAAACTCACAGCATGCATAAATCAGGCTGTATCTCCCCCATATGGGCAGAAAATTTCAATAACCAATGTAAATGACTAAATAAGAACCAAAATACCTTACAATTTATCTGCTACAGTTAAAATAGAGTCCTATTTTGTTTCTTGAACTTTTTTTCCAAAAGTTATCATTTTTTCAAGAATCAAATACAAGAATATGCTTACATGTATTCCACACCCAATTTGATTCCATCTTCACTACCTTTGGAAAATTTCTTCACCTCTATAAGCATACTCCCTCACCTGTAAAAATTCATAACAGGTACCCCTTGAGCCAAGAGTCAGATAACTGAAGCGACTTGGCACACACGAACGCACCTCTTGAGCACAACAGCAAGTACAGAACTAGTGCTCAGTAAACGTTATTTTTAAAGGCAGGGACTTCTGCATTTGAGGTGCAAGGTGGGGGGAAAAAGTTGAATCCAGCAACTAAAATACGATTTTCCTGCTCTGCCTAATTAGAGACCAACTCAAATCAAAACTCACAGCACTTGCTATGACTCAGCACACTCCACAGAACAACCAGAAACGGCATGCCCACAAGCTGAAATATTTAGTTACAGGTGGGAAAGGAAAACTCGTGATGCTGCCCCCACCCTAACCCACTGCTACCTGAAATCTGCTCCTCCTACGACAGAACCAGGCTGGCTCCATATGCCGCTCGACCTTCTACTCAGCCACCCAGGCTAGGAACCTGAATATCACCCTTCACATTCCCTCCCCTCCCCAATCTGCCATCAACCCATTCTGCCTTTTAACTCTCACTCAAACCCACTGCCACCTCCTCACCTCCAAGAGTCACTGTTTTACATGATATTTTAGTGCCCCTGTTTTCTGCACCATTTCCAATCGTGTCCTCATATCCTTGTTTTTTAATTCATTTCCTATGCCACAACCAGAATAACATTCCTAAGACCTATATATCTGAGTCCTTTGTCTCCTATTAGCCACCAAGCGGTTTCCCACGGCCTAAGGTCGGAACCTATGCTCATAAATATCCCATACAAGGCCCTTCCCAATGGAGCCTGAGCTACCCCTTGGCTTCTTCATTCCTTTACCCAGTCCCTCTCCCACTCCCCAGCCTCACAAGATGCGCTCACACTGTTGTCCAGACAAGCCTGAGTTCACAGCTCTGTACACACTCTTCCCTATACCTCGGGTAATCTTCTCGACCTAGCAAACGCCTCTTCTTTCTTGCACACTTACATCCCATCCTCTGTGAAGCATTCCTGTCTAGGACAGGGTTCATAACTGCCTTCTCTCTGTTTGTATTTACAGTAGGTATGCACTGTACTATACCTGACATGTTTGTATGTCTATTGCATTCTCAAGACAATGAGCTCAGCGTAGTATCTGGCTCACAGTAGATGTTCAATAAACATCTGTTGCACTAATGAATGAATATCATCTTTTCATGTCTATAGCTGGCATTCTACAGATATGTGGCCCTGGAATATTAAAGTTGAGAGACAAAAAACAACAGTGCAACAAAATATTTCCCTCCCAGCAAATCCTCCCACCCAAAGACCACAATTAAAAAAAAAAAAAAAAAAGAAATAGCAAGACTTAGATTAATCACAATCATTTTTATCTGCATTTCTCCAATACCAAGAGGAAAGAAAACCTCTTCTTTTACAAAATCAAAGTTATAGCTATACTGGTCAAAGTCCAGTTTAGTAACTCTTAACTTTTCCAAGCTCTTAGACGTATAATGTTTTCTTTTCAGATCATGTAAAGCTTTAAAAAAAAAAATCCTAATTTGATTTTTGTCAAGCAAAGATTAACGGTAGATACTTTAATCGTGAAAGTCATGTTTGGCACTGGAATTTGGCAGAAAGCCCCACGTGTACTTTCTCTGGGACTAAATTGCTCATTCCTAATACAAACATAATATAAAGCAAAAAACAGCATTGTATAAACAAAATATGCTACTTTTTAGTTCTCAACTAATTGAAAACTAGTGCAACTTTATTTAACCACTAATTCAATGCAACTTGGGATTTCAATGTAAAGGAGGGAATCAAGAATTCAGTGAAGTCCAAGGGCACTTCAACCTCTGTAGCCTTTTTCCAGTCACATTTGTAAGCAGCTTGGCGTCAGTTTTTCCAAAGACACAACCAAATATCCTTGATTCTTATATCATCCAAACAACTGCAGCCAGCTGTGAAAACTAGAACTAAGGATGAAGTCTGCCTGCAGGGAGCCCCTCAAAACTGCCAAGCGTGATTGTTTCCTCAGCAAACATTCATGACCTTCTTTCCCGAAATTTCAACTTCACAGACCACCTCATTAAAAAAAAAAAAGAAAAGAGAAGAAAAACTCAATCCTTCAAAATTCTTTAACACAATCAAAATTTTGTCTTCAACCTCTTCTAAGAAGCCCAGTTATCTTCTCCACCAGTTGACATGTAGTTTGCATTCCCGAATAATGTGTTTATCACAAACACAAAATCTCTTTCCATCCTCAGAATTTCATAGTGTTATCTAATCAGCAAAAGCAATTTCCATTTTTTTTTTAAAGTAAAGCTATATATTCTTCCTTTCTCACTTCCTCTGAACAGCCTCACCTCCCAGACTTTTGTTCTCTGCATTCCCATCAGAGGGTCCCTACAAAACCCTCCCCAATCCATGCTTTGCTTCTGGCCTTAGGTATGATATCATTAGTCACTCTGATGCTTAGAGAAATAGGAAAATCATCCAGGCAAATTTCAAAGTTCCATAACCAGAAAGTGAAAGTCTCTGAGTCATATCCAACTCTTTGCAACCCCATGGACTATACAGTCCATGGAATTCTCCAGGCTAGAATACTGGAGTGGGTAGCCTTTCCCTTCTCCAGGGGATCTTCCCAACCCAGGGATCCATAACCAGAAGCTCTGGGTAATTTAAATGGAGTGTTACTTGCTTCTCAATTGTTTAAGATCAAAATCCCACATATAGGTCTGTCATGTAACAAAGCCTTCTTTGCCAATAAGCATGTTTTTCTTTACACTTAATAGAGAGGTCCAAACTAATTATGGCATTTGTATCTTGTCCTGTTGAAAGCGTTAGTTGTTCAGTAGCATCCCATTCTTTGCAACCCCATGGACAGTAGCCCAGCAGGCTCCTCTGTCCATAGAATTCTCCTGGCAAGAACACTGGAGTGGGTTGTCCTTCACTTCTCCAGGGGATCTTCCCGACCCAGGTACAGAACCTGGGTCTCCTGCAGAGAAGCCAGATTCTTTACGGTCTAAGTCATCAAGGAAGCCTATATCTGCTCCTGGATGCACTTAAAAACCCACCTGTTGTTCAAAACCCTTTTGCATGACCAAGCCTCTTGCACTACGCTTTTTCTGTTTTCTGAACACACAAACTTGTAAAGCCTCTCTCGGACAAAGCTTTCTCTCTGTTCCAAGCAAGGCCAAGGTGAATACGATGCTCCTGTAATGCCCCAAGCCTCCTGGTGAATGCCGTAGATGTCGTTACGTGCTTAAGTGCAAGGGCAAAAGGAGATCTGTTTTACTTTGCCAAATTTCCATCTCATAAGGTTTTCACCAGCAGAAATAATCCTGAAGATACGGAAATGCTACTCGTTTTAATCAGAGTATAATTTTGCCCGTTACATAAAAGTTCTGACAATTACTGTTACCTAAAGCACAAACTGGGCTTCCCTGGTGGCTCAGTGGTAAAGAATCTGCCTGCCAATGCAGGAGACTCAGGTTCAGTCCCTGGGTCAGAAAGATCCCCTGGAGAAGGAAACGGCAACCCACTCAAGTATTCTTGCCTGGGAAATCCCATGGACAGAGGAGCCTAGCGGGCTACAGTTCACGGGGTCACAGAAGAGGTGGAAAAGACTTAGCAACTACACAACAATAGAGAACAAACTACAGTGCTCCAGGCCAGGAAAATCAGCACTGCAGGCCTGCGGGAGGACAGACCACTGCTTTAAGCTGACTGCTTAAAAAGTATCAATACTTGAACACATTTCACAGTTTAGGAAACACTTTCACATATCCCATCTCACTTCACCTTCAGAAGAACGCTTTCATTAAGTTCATTTTACTGAATAGGGAAACTGAGCCTCAGAAGTTTACATATTTCCCCAAGGTCATATGCAAAGTACTGAGAGGGGCTGAAATTTACATGAAAAATCCTAAATGTGCCCTGTTCCCATCATAGTAGGCTCGTTTAAACCAGGAGAATATTTAAGCTCTTCTTATCATGCACCCCTCTACATTTTAGCTTCAGGTTTTTGAGTAGTTGTTTCCTTCAGTGTTTTGTTTGCTTTCTTTTGCAGACCAAAATGTGCTAGAAATAAGTTACTTCTTTTTTTTTCTGTAGGAGTAAAATAAAATTTTGCATACAACAGCAATCACTGATTCTTATCTAGGTTACTGGAAGTTCAAAGAGCTGGAAGACCTTGCCTATGGCAATGCCAAATATCATTTTATATTCAACTGATTATCAATTATCTTTCAGATTTATATTAGCTAGGGCACCAGTAGGTGGCCCAGGGTAAAGAATCCATCTGCCAATGCAGGAGATGCAAGAGAGGCAGGTTTCTGAGTGGGGAAGATCCCCTGGAGAAGGAAATGGCAACCCACTCCAATATTCTTGCCTGGGGAATCCCATGGACAGAGGAGCCTGGCAGGCCACAGTCCTCAGGGTCACAAAGAGTCAGACATGACTGAGCAACTGAGCATGAGAGAGCGAGCACCAGTAATCAGTGCTACCCGTGAGAAGGAAAGGATGCTGCAAATTACAGAGCCACCGGATCATGAAATAACGTTATTATGGGAACTGCTCACGTAAATGTAAGTAAATTACGCACGTAAAATTTCACAATAAATACTTTAAAGGAAAGAACTGAACACTACAGGATTCATTTTCAAGTTCCTGAATTTCAATGCACAGAAACACACCTATGCATAATTCAGGCGTTAAGCCCCATTGCTTACATACCAGTTGAACAATAAACAAGCTGAAAGTCAGGTCCTCTATTTACGCTGGGCTGTGGGCACACACACCCATCTATTATCTTTGCGAACGAAGGCACCAGAGACCTTAGTGGCAATAAAGAGGTGTAAAGGAAGAACCGTCCACCGAACAAGTAACAACATGAGTGGATTCCAAAAAGCACAAAGATTTGCTAAACAAAACTCACCAGGCAGAAGGAGCACTTAAAAAAATCTGTTCCGAAACCTCCCACTGAAGTAAAACGTTTTCGGCAACTGGAAACAGTTACAATTTCCTTTTTTTTATCTTTCCCCTGATTCTGTCAAGTTCTTACCGCGGCACAAGCTCTTGCCGTGGTCTCCAGCTGGGTCTGTCAGGACAAGAGACCCCCTAGAAGGGTCAGTCCCTCGGGATCAGTCTTCTCATATCAACCGAGCAATTTGCAAAACAGAGGTTTGTCACGAGGGAGGAAAAAGGAGGGTACCCTCAGCACTGAAAAGTCCCCCAAACCCCAGGCACTCAAAGACCAAAAGAGAATCCCTATGACAATCAGAGAAATCCCACTCAGGGAAAACTGGAAGAAAAAGAAAAAAGGAGGGGCAGAGAATTTCTCTAATGACTATGTCTCTGGGACAAACTGAACACAGATCTCCACAGAGGAAAACAAATTCAATAGCGATGATTTTTAGAAAGTACAGTGTATCATTTGGGATCTGCTCCAGCTACAAATGAAAGAAAAAGCAAAAGAGCAGTGGTTTAAAGACAGACGCTTACTCCTCTCTCACATAAATGAGGTCCGGAGGAAGAAGCCCCGGGCTAGCACAGACTCCCTGGCGTCAAGGATCCTAGACGCTTCTCTTTCTGTTCCACCATCCTTAGCATAAGGCTCCCCTAAGACGGTCTCAAAGAGCCTCTCAACACCCAGCCAGGACATCCAGAGTCCCAGCAGAACAGAGGAAGACAGGGCAGAGAAGCAGGTGTCCTCCCTTTAACACCCCTTTCCTGGGACTTCCCTGCTGGCCCAGTGGTTAAGAATCCACCTTGGAGTGCAGGAGACACAGGTTCAGTCCCTGGTGAGGGAAGTAAGATCCCCCGTTCCTTGGAACAACTAAAGCTGACACAGCAACTACTGAGCCTGACACAGGCAAATAAATAACTTTTTTTTTTAAGTAATGGTAGTTTTAAATAAAAAGATCCTTTTCACTTACAACCCACTGGCTACTACAATTAACTTGTTACAAGGCGCTAACCAGCCACAGAGGAACCGAAAAATAGCGAAATATGTGTGCAAAGATCCAGATTCCACAGCTCGAGGGAATTCCAGGCCCTGAGATACAAGCAGCCATCAAACAGATATTTCCGAATTGCCCACCTCTGCCAGACTCTGCGCTAGGTGTGCAGTTAGAAGCAGAGCAGGACAGCCTCTGACCTAATGCTTCAGATATTCAGTGACCACTGCTCCCCAAAGTCACTAAAAATAACATTCTCAGCTACATACATGTTTTTATGTAGCGTTATCAAGAATCACATAATAATGGTTTGCTCCATTCTGGATGATGCAAACTTTTGAGATTTGTTTGAGGTGATGTCCTGATTTCTCTTCTGAAAAATTAACATTTTCTCTTTTTCAACTGATAATCTGTGTGGAGATCTTTGAGACTACGTAAACATCCTATTCCGCATCAAACATCCATCAACTAGTTTCAATATTCACTAATGATGGTTGCCTGCACCAATGATTACTATGCTGGTTGCAAAATGGTGATTTTTATAACTCTAACATTACTGCTTCATTTATTAGCTGATACTCTAAGGAAGAACTTTCCTTCCTCACTTATTTAGTTATTTGTTTGTTTGCATCAGAATGCCCTCAGAGAGGTGTAATTTTATTCAGGGAGATGATCCACAACAATCGTTAATTATTTTGAGGCTCAATATGTACCATATTTGGCCAATGGAAGCCAAGCTGAATTCTATGCTTCTGTGTCCTTTGGAAAAAAGCTTTCTGAGAACTTCCCAGCAAACAAATAAATGCTTAGCAATCTTGGAGGCCTCCAGGTGTCTTAATGATGCCCAACTGGAGTTCACTGTTGGTTCCATAAAGAAAACCAATCAACCTGAAAATTTTCCCCATCTAAAACTATGATCAATTACCAAGAAACAGATATAATGCTAAAGAAGACAGTTTTTACACTTTACATTTTCAACTAATTATCATTTACTATGAATAGCCCTGACTGTTGACTTGCATTCCAGAGATTAAATATAACAAAGATAACATCCTGAAAGTAATCAGGCAATAACTCAGGTACAAGATAGATACAACATATGATATTTTGATTTAAATGTCAAAAACAAAAAAGGATATACAATGTCAACCAAATGACAGTTTCCCAAATATGAAATTAGCCAAACAGCATCTGTTCAAACAAACATTAAACTTTTAACATCAAAACACTCAGATGCGATTTTTATTTTACTCACAAAGTCTTCCTTTCTTAGTATTCTTGGCAATTCTCAGCACATGCCACTGGACAAAACACTTTTATTGAAAGATGGGCTAGAAAACCGTCTGATACTATATTAGACCAGCATCAACTTATTGTACAAGTCAGAGGATTGTGTGGACTTCACAGTGATTACACCAAGCCACTGGGCTTCCCAGGTGGCACTAGTGGTAAAGAATCTGCCTGCCAATGCAGGAGATGTGAGAGGCAGGTTTGATAACCCCTGGTTCAGGAACATCCCCTGAAGCAGAAGTGGCAACCCATTCCAGTATTCTTGCCTAGAAAATTCCATGGACAGAGGAGCCTGGCAGGCTACAGTCCATGGGGCCTCAGAGTCAATCATGACTGAGCAACGGAGCACATACCACCACGGGGAAGAAAAGCATGAAAGTTCTAAGGCAAACAAACAGGAACAGAATCTGGGGATCCCATACCATCCACATCTGCTGTCAGTTCAAACTTAGTACCTGTGGTAGAGACGGGGCAGTGCTCACCGTAATTCCCTCTGGCCACAGTAACAGAACTCCAACTCACCTGGATAGCAAGGAGATCCAGCCAGTCAATTCTAAAGGAAATCAACCTTAAATATTCATTGGAAGGACTGATGCTGAAGCTAAAGCTCCAATACTCTGGGCACCTCCTGTTAAGAGCCAACTCATTGGAAAAGACCTTGATGCTGGGAAAGACTGAAAGGAGGAGGAGAAAGGGATGACAGAGGATGAGATGGTTGGATGGCATCACCGATGCAATCGACATGAGTTTGAGCAACCTCTGGGAGACAGTGAAGGACAGGGAAGCCTGGCATGCTGCTATCCATGGGGTCACAGAGTCAGACATGACTTGGCAACTGAACAAGAACAACTCAATTTGGGGCAAAAATGTGCCCAGTGAAAATATCTGCTCTCTCAAGCAACAGATAACTATGTGCCATGGTCCCCATCCCTGAGATGTTAGAAAACTCCTGAGTAGGACTTGAAGGAATGCACTCATGTTCCTAATATATACCAAAAAAAAAAACAAACCAGATTACTAAGGCCCTCATCTTTTGCCTTTCACAGCATCTTAGGGTAGGAGTTCCCATATGATTACAATCTACTTTGTATCTAACTGATTACAACCTTCTTGAGCACAGAACCAGTTTTTAGACCCACCTTAGAAATTAACATGGCTCCTTACCAAAGAATAAAAGGTTAATAAATACTCGTTGAGGGTTTCCCGGGTAGCTCAGTGGCACAGAATCCCCCTGCCAATGCCAGAGACATAGACACAGGTTCAATCCCTGGGTCGGGAAGATCCCCTGGAGGAGGGCATGGAAACCCACTTCTATATTCTTGCCTGGAGAACCTCATGGAGAGCGAAGCCTGGCGGGCTAGAGTCCATGAGGTAACAAAAGAGTCGGACACAACTTAGCGACTAAACAACTACAACAAAATACTGTTCAAAGTCTGTAAGAAAGGGACATCCAGGCAAAGCACTGACAAGTCTCAGCCAGCCAGGGCATTTTTACCTTGGTATTTGGTATGCATGAAATCTACAGTCCCGCCTCTTTCAAGCATCACAATCCTTTTTAAATCCAAAATGCTGCTGACCTACACATAGAACTTTGGTACTCACTAACAGAAAAGAAGCATAAAGTCCAAGAGCCACTATGAATCAATAATGATTTCTAATAAATGATTTCTTTAAACACAACAGACAGGATTTGAAAAGCAGTTGCTGTTTGGCAAGGTATATTTTTGGAGGCTATAGGAAATGTATAAAGGACAACAGGTTCATAGATATCTTAAAACTCCATGACCCTCTTGAGTCCTAAGGTCCATAGGTCAAGAATTATTCATCCATAATAAAAACATTTTGCTCCTTTTGTTGTTGGTGTTCAGTTGTAAGTCATGTCCGACTCTTTGTAATCCCATAGACTGACTGCAGCACGTCAGGCTTCCCTGCCCTCCACTATCTCGAAGAGGGAGTTTGCTCAAGTTCATGTCCACTGAGTTGGTGATGCTATCTAACCATCTCATCCTCTGCCACCCTATTCTACTTTTGCCTTCAATCTTTCCCAGTATCAGGATCTTTTCCAAGGAAAGCATTTTAGTCGTGTCTATTCCACTGTCCAACCACTATTCAGAACCCCAAGGATGTGAGCTGTAATACAGTCATAGCCTTGCCTTCTGCTTTGACCAACCTTAATCTAGTTTATGGAGAAGGCAATGGTAACCCACTCCAGTACTCTTGCCTGGAAAATCCCATGGATGGAGAAGCCTGGTAGGCTGTAGTCCATGGGGTCGCAAAGAGTTGGACGGGACTGAGCGACTTCACTTTCATGCATTGGACAAGGAAATGGCAACCCACGCCAGTGTTCTTGCCTGGAGAATCCCAGGGTTGGTGAAGCCTGATGGGCTGCTATCTATGGGGTTGCACAGAGTCAGACACGACTGAAGCGACTTAGCAGTAGCAGCAGCAGCAGTCTGGTTTTAAATTTCTGAAGCTGACTTCTGCTCCTATTTATAATGTGACGTTTAAAAAAAAATGCTAACACTTAAGAAATTGTTATGCTATATTAAAAATACTCCTGAGTCTGATAGGCCCACAGAAATGCAAGAGATGAAGAGTAATTTTCTCCAGCACACATTTTGTTATTTACCATAATGCATTAACAGCTTCAAATGAAAGTTACATTTCCTATTTAGAGGGGCTAATCATTGAAATTAAAAAGATAAATAGCTTCAGTTCTTTAGCATAACAAAGGCAGGCATCTGCTCAGTTCCATGATAGACTTTTTAGTGCATTTTACAAGAAACCAACAATGTATCAATTTCTCCCAGTCCTCAGATCCAAATGAATCCATTTGTTCTTTGCATTCACAACCCAAGAAACGAGTTTGATGACTATCTAATGCAAAGATAATATCCGCTTAACCATAAGCCAAAAAAGAAAGGAAGGGAAGAAAAAAAGAAAGGAAAAAATCTCCCCCAAATAAGCAAGGTCTTTGAAGCCACAGCCAAATTTCTTTCTGTCCAATTCAGCTGTGACTTCCAGCCCACCAAAAGCCTTCAGTCACTGAAACAGGAAGATCAGAGAAAAGATAGGTGATGCTCCCACCTTGGGAAAGCTATAAAAAGTGTCTAAAGACTCAGCAGTTAGCAAGAGAGTTAAAAAAAAATCAGGAATGGAAAGAACTTCACTCCTATTAATTGTGAGGAAAGGAGGAAGAGAAAAGCAAGAAAAGAAGGTAAAAAAAAAGACAGAGAAAACAGATATGCCCCCAAATCACAGAACAGGCCTACCTCATGTGCGAAGTTAAGATCCCTGCAAATTAAGTTTTATTTCCAAAAGACTTCCTCCAAGTTTTCATTGAATGCTGCCCTGCTCGTAGGTACCCTGCCAGCACACAGCCCCTCCTCTTCAGAGCACACACATATCTCACGGGTCAGCCTCTGTTCAACATGAGCATTCAACTACACGATGAAGAAAAACGCCAGTTCTCTGGGCCAAGGAGTACAGAAATCAGCCTCGAGCCTGTGCTATTTACCATGAACACAGCAGAGAGCAGGGCACATCAATTAGTAGGCTTTTTAGACTGTTTTCTTCATTCTCCAGACCGCTTTACTTCCAGAAAACCATTGAGCTTTACCATTCAGACAGTCTGTCAACATCCTAAAACAGCTATTGGCTGTTTAATGAATATTTAAATATAATTTCAGTCTCCCCAAGCGGATTCCCACAGGGGGAATGCCGATTTGAATTTTCTTTGGTTGTACTACATTCTCCCAAATTTGCACTTTTGCAAAGCCATTCATTTTCTACAAAGCATCAAACTCCTAGAGAAAAGACAAGGGGGTGGGGTGGGGAAGGGGGCGGGGCCTGCCCAAGCTAACTGATGCCAGATGAACTTTTCCTGGATCCCAAGAGCTTTGTTTTGAAGATTTCCGCCTTGTATTAAATCAAAGTGGCAAAGCAGGTCCTGAAAACTAGGGAACTATATTCTCTACTCAGAAAGTCAGGACTGCCAAAATTGGAGGTATTTAACTTTCTGGGCTCACGAATCCACATTGTCCTAGAGTGAACTTACCATTCACATTTTTAACCAACAATTACAAATGTTTCTCAAGAACAGAGGCTCAGACAGCCTGAGACCATGTCTTTTCGGTTATTTTGGCCAAAATAGCTGTTTGTGTCCCCGACACCATTTCTACCCCAGACTCGGAGACAAGAGGGATTCACTTTATGATGTGTACCAAAATTACTTTATTTGTTTTGGATGCAGTAAAAGCATCATTACTTAACATGACACTCTGCTTTTTCAGTGCAGGGATTTGGCAAGAAGGTGAAAATGACATCCAAGTTATAAAAACCTTAAGATTTATAGCAGATGCCAATAGCAGGGTTACACCCTTATAAACAAAGACAAAAATCTTTTCCCAGTGATGAGCCAGAACATGGAAGCTGTGGACCAGGACTAAAGGATAATTAGGATTATTTAGTAAGTGCCACTTTATCACTGACTCAATGGACATGAGTCTGAACAAACTCAGGGAGACAGTGAAGGACAGGGAAGCCTGGTGTGCTGCAGTTGATGGTATCACAAAGAGTTGGACCCAACTGAGTGACTGAACAACAACTTACTAAAGCAGGGGTGCACGCATAAGAAATTCTGGGGTGGGGGGAATATTTGCATCCATTCTTCATCAAGCAAGTGCAACTTTTACAAAGAAGGTGCACCCATAAGCAGGCACACGTGTGCACCCTTGGGCTTCTAGTTGGTATCCTGGAGATCCTTCAAACATGCATGGCTCCCTCCCTTTTCTCCACACACAAGCTCTGCTCCACACGTCACCTTCTGTGAAATGGAATTTGAAGACTTAAACTCCATGGGTTCAAGAAAAAATATATCTGTATATGTGAGTTTTGTGGTTGCAACTGATCAGCCAGAAAAAAATAATAAATAATTGGGTAACACTGGATTAAAAGAAGTATGGAAGGAGCAAGCTCAGAAAGGATAGGTATCAAGGGGTCCATACTGGAGGACAACAGAGTTTCTGCTGATCACCGTGCACAGAATTATCAGTGTTGGCTGCTTTCAGCTTTTCTACCACCCTGCTCTGGATTCCCACTCCTGGGAGAAATTAATTGATCTAGACATTAGGGGTACACATCAATCCCACAGTGAAAGGAGGGCACATTGATTGACAGGCTTCTCTAAACTGAATTAGCCCCCTCCACTGGACCAGGGGAAGAACAATTCCAAAAAGCAAAATCAGGGTGCTGTTATCAGCAGATGAGAAATTAAGATGGGCAGAAAAAACACAGACATGCAGTTCTACAGAAACAGTCAGCATTCCTATGGAACTGCTTACTTTTTCAGCTTCTAAGGACAACTTGAGAGTCCCTTGGACTGCAAGGAGATCCAATCAGTCCATCCTAAAGGAGATCAGTCCTGAGTGTTCATGGGAAGGACTGATGTTGAAGCTGAAACTCCAATATTCTGGCCACCTGATGCAAAGAGCTGACTCATTGGAAAAGACCCTGATGCTGGGAAAGATTGAAGGCAGGAGGAGAAGGGGACGACAAAGGATGAGATGGTTGGATGGCATCACCAACTCAATGGACATGAGTTTGGGTAAATTCTGGGAGTTGGTGATGGACAGGGAGGCCTGGTGTGCTGTGGTCCATGGGGTCACAGAGTTGGACACGACTGAGCAACTGAACTGAACTGAACTGAAGGACAACTTCAGCAAAAGTTACAAATAATGTTATTGTCCAATAGTCTGTGTTATGATAGCCTGCATAGTAATTTCCAGGGTCTTCAATTAAAAAAATAAAAGTCTGGGGCTCCAGATGAGCTGATGTACATTCTTTTGTAATAGGTAATGAGGGCCAAGTAGTTTATCGTGTTTCTTTTCTTACTTAGGTTGCCAGGAGGCTCAAAGCTAGGAGTTTTAGGCAGTAGCTATCCTTAGGCTAGGTTTTCAGGTACAACTAACTCTCTCCCTTCATGCCAGGACTGGTATTTAAAGGTAGTTTCATTTTAGTTTTATTTCATTGTTTCAAAGGTACAACTATGTTTTATTAAAAAGTGTCTCAAGGACTTTCCTGGCAGTCCATTGGTTAAGATTCCTCGCTTCCAATCCAAGATATGAGAGTCCAATGCCTGGTCAGGGAGCTAAGATCCTACATGACTCATGGCCAAAAATACCAAAACACAAAAAAGAAGCAATATTATAAGAAATTCAATAAAGACTTTAAAAATGGTCCACATAAATACACACACACAAACATCAAAAGCATTTGGATATTTTCCTCTCTAGCTAAAAGTCAGCCTTTTCATAAGTATTTCATGTGTAATTACATTTTCTGAGCTTATAGATTGTCCAGGACTCCTGTATTCTGCAGCCAAAATCATTCTTTTTTTTTGCTAGATTAAATTAGAAGGACAGCTAGTTAACTAGACAGACAGACAGATCTAACTCTGGGTCTGACTGGAGTGTGCAATAATTTTTAGAATAGTTATCAATAAAGTTCATAAACCTTTACTGGAAGATCAACAGGGAACTTTCTCCAGCCTATAATTAGACAGCCTAACCCAGAGAGACAGAGGATGTAAAGCTGGAGAACCAGGAAGCATAGGGCATCTATGACTTCAGGAGCCAACTCGAGTCTTGATTTAGAGGGGGCTCTAATTTGTTGTTTTCTAGCTCAAGCCCTGGTCTGAGTTAATTTCAGGTATTTTTCATACTAAAATATCAGAATCCCTTATCACTGCAGGAAGGGGGAAGAGTTAAGTAGAACAGTGGTAATCCCCGAAAGATAAGGGGAAACAGCAGCAGATCTGCCCCCAGGATGTTCAGAAAACACCTGCAAGGTGCTCTGAGGTGTCTTTTTGCTGCAAAGGGAGCTCTTAATTAGAAAGGTGTTGCCACCCTTAGGGATGTCTTTCAATTCGCCTTTCCTAAAACAGCATTTGAAAGGTTCTTTATAGATTGATAATCTGTGATGCAAATGTGGAAATCCACTCAATGTAAAACTCTCCACTCTCTAAATTTACCTTTTTTTTTCTGGAGGCAACCCACTCCAGTACTCTTGCCTGGAAAATCCCAAAGGCGGAGGAGCCTAGTAGGCTGCAGTCCATGGGGTTGCTAAGAGTCGGACACGACTGAGCGACTTCACTTTCACTTTTCACTTTCATGCATTGGAGAAGGAAATGGAAACCCACTCCAGTGTTCTTGCCTGGAGAATCCCAGGGATGGCGGAGCCTGGTGGGCTGCCGTCTAGGGGGTCGCACAGAGTCGGACACGACTGAAGCAACTTAGCAGTAGCAGCACTCTGCTTCAGCAGTAAAAACGCCCCTCAAGAGCCAATACCACAACAATGAGGCATCTTAGTTGCCAGGCCTGAGATGTAGGAAAGGTGATCGGTGTTTAGTTAGAAGTGGGAGAGGGCAGAACATGGGAGAAGCAGGGACGCTTTCTGAGCGGACAGCGGGCTCCTAGAGTGATGAGTGTGTGTGCTGAGTCACTTGTCTTGTCTGACCCTTTGCCACCCTAGTAGCCCACCAGGCTCCTCTGTCCCTGGGATTCACCAGGCAAGAATACTGGGGTGAGTTGTCACTTCCTCCTCCAGGGGATCTTCCGGACTCAGGGATCAAAACCCATGTCTCTTACCTCTCCTGCTCTGGCAGACGGGTTCTTTATCACTAACACCACCTAGGAAGCCCCGTAAAGAAAAGTGGGTGTTAAACAAATAAACTTAGTCACACAGTTATTTACTACGTTGGCCTTTGAGAGTCAGGAGACCAGGGATCTGGCCCTGAGTCCAACACTACGTGAATTTGGCATTCAATTCTCCCATCAGTCAAATCAAGCTGCTAAGTTGGATTGGGGTCCCCAACCCCGGTACCTGCAAGACCCAGCAGGCAATGTGAATTGGCTAGGAGTGCTCCCTAAGGCCTGGGTGGAGCTAGAGGCCACGGAGCAGCAGCTGGTCAGTGGTCACTATGGGAGCATCCTGGCCCAGCGTGATTGGACCGTCCCTGTTTTTGAGAGAATCAGAAAGCCTAGCTTTCTATATAAATTCCTGTGATATTTCAATCCTGGGGAATAATTTGTAAAATTTTTATATACACTGAAGGGGCCAAAGGAAACATTTTTGTAAGCTAGAGCCAAACCTCAGGCCCACAGTTTGTCAACTTCAAGTTCAAGTTCTGTATTGAAGTGCCCTAGAAGCTGAATGCTCCTATGTAGAGGCATCACCTTTTCCTCTTCCATGGAAATTCACCAGGCAGTGACATCTGAAAGGCCACAAGAAATCCTAGAGCAAACCAGACCCCCTCTGCTTCACCTAGCATTTCCCAACCTACCCAGAGACTGAACCCTTTGTGGCAAGACTCATACGAGCAGCTCGCTGAGTGTCTGCTTCATGAAACACAATTTCAGTTCAGTTCAGTCGCTCAGTCGTGTCTGACTCTTTGTGACCCCATGAATCGCAGCACGCCAGGCCTTCCTGTCCATCACCAACTTCCAGAGTCCACCCAAACCCATGTCCATCGAGTCGGTGACATCATCCAACCATCTCATCTTCTGTCATTCCCTTCGCCTCCTGCCCTCAATCTTTCCCAGCATCAGTGTCTTTTCAAATGAGTCAGCTCTTCACATCAGGTGGCCGAAGTATTGGAGTTTCAGCTTCAACATCAGTCATTCCAGTGAACACCCAGGACTAATCTCCTGTAGGATGGACTGGCTGGATCTCCTTGCAGTCCAAGGGACCCTCAAGAGTCTTTTCCAACACCACAGTTCGAAAGCATCAATTCTTCAGTGCTCAGCTTTCTTTATAGTCCAACTCTCACATACATACATGACCACTGGAAAAACCATAGCCTTGACCAGATGGACCTTTGTGGACAAAGTAATGTCTCTGCTTTTTAATATGCTGTCTAGGTTGGTCATAACTTTTCTTCCAAGGAGTAAGCATCTTTTAATGGGACACACTTTGGGAAGCACCAAACTTACCTGCCCAGTTCCAAAATGCTACACTGCTATTCATAGTACCCCCTTGGATTGGAAGCAGGGAAAGAAATTAGTATTCACCAACTCCCAGTTACATGCCAGATACCATGTATTCTATATCTCAGGTGACAGTCAGGAGCTAAATGTTGTTATCCCATTTTAAAGGTGAAAAAAGTATAGATCAGAAGCTGTGAGGTAATCCCTAATAAATGAAGCAGCCAAGATTTGTATCCATGGGTCTGTGATTAAAAACCTTATAGTGAAAGTCATTCAGTTGTGTCTGACTCTTTGCAACCCCATGGACTATACAGTCCATGGAATTCTCCAGGCCAGAATACTGGAGTAGGTAGCCTTTCTCTTCTCCAGGGGATCTTCCAAACCCAGGGATCAAATCCAGGTCTCCCTTACTGCAGGTAGATTCTTTACCAGCTGAGTCACAAGGGAAACCCAAAATCCCTATCTATAGTCTTTCCACTATTTAATAGCTTGTAGGTGTTAGAGGGACTTCCCTTTCACTTTTCACTTTCATGCATTGGAGAAGGAAATGGCAACCCACTCCAGTATTCTTGCCTGGAGAATCCCAGGGACGGGGGAGCCTGGTAGGCTGCCGTCTATGGGGTCACACAGAGTCGGACACGACTGAAGTGACTTAGCAGCAGCAGCAGGTGTTAGAGGAAGACTGACCCATAGCCTAAAGAAATACAGCTGCCATCTGTATCTTTTGGTTCAGCATCCACAGACACACAGGGCCTGTTATACTGTGCCAACTTATATAAGGGCCTTGAGCATCCATGGATTTTGGTACCTGCAGGAGGTCCTGGAACAAACACCCTCACATGGACCAAGGGACAACCTTACTTTCTCACGCCCTCCCAGTTCTCCCTAACCTCCCACCCTTGTGGCTTTGGATCTAGCTTCTTCCCTACCACAAAGCTTCCGGGCTCTTCATCTGCAAAGCATTGCTTTTCCAAGAAGCCAGTTAATCCACCAAAATCTTTGGCATCCCTGAGCCAGTGTGAGCATCTGATACCTCTGCTAAAAGGAACAATGTATCAAAGCCAACAGCTGCACCAAACTCAGGACAGACAGCTAACCTTGGCGGTGGACACACATGTGCCAGGGACACGAGGCTCCCTGCCTGTGTGACCCTCCCCCTTCCCTTCCCTCCTTGTTTTGTGTCTGCAGATCCTTTTTCCCCTCAATTCCCCATCTCCCCTCTGCCTGGTTTTCTCACCCACCCGCCATCCCTCACCAACCCAGTTCATTTCTTTCCTTCATCCCAAAGTGATCACAGGAACAGAAGAAATCTGGCATTTTACCTGTCACACTCAGGAGTGACCACCCATCCTGGTTTGCCAGGAGCCTGACTCACAGTTCATGCCTGCTGTTCCTGTTAATTATAAATAGCACTCCCCCATCACTTCAACAGGACCTCAGATTAGACAAAAGGCTTCACGATCTTATTAAACAAAGTCTTATATTCTTTGCCCTTTACTTTAGGAGATTAAGTCAAACTGCTCAAATTTTCTTCCCTGAAGGGAAAAATGTTTCCTAAAGTTATTTTCCTGAATGTTTCTCAAGAGCTTTTAAAAAAAAAAAAAAAACTAAAGTTCAGTGGCCTTTGGTAAAGTTTCTGCATCTTATCTAAATTTTTTTAGTTGCCATCTTGAGAAAAATGAATTATCCAATAAGAAATCCAGACCCTGTATTTGCTAGGCATATGACATCCACCAACTAGAGTCAAGAACATGAACAGTTTTGCAGGATGTATTCTCCCTGTGTTTTCTATCAGGAGAGGAAGAATGGCAAGAAGGTGGCCCAGCCAACAGCAGGACCCACCATCCCAGAAATTCACCCTTTTAATAGTAAAGTCTCCTGAGTCTACTGGCCCCTAGATCAGGAGCCAGGTGCCGAGATACAGTGCTAAAAAGGGCCCATAAGACTGGGGCAGCTTGAAAAGTCAGCTGGAGAACCAGCATGTTAGAAAGAAGTAAGAAATACATCTCTGGTGGGATGGAGGCTAAAGGGCATTCCAGAATGAGGAAGATTCAGCAAGGTAGCAGCTTGAACGTTTTACCCTCCAGTCTGGATTTCTTCTCTTGCTCAACTACTGGTTTCTCTCAGATCCTTGGGCAAATTGAGACTGATAGAAAATGTCATTTCAAGAAATCAAGGAAGAAATGTTTCAAAAGGAGAGGACAGAACTCTAAGAAAATTACAGAGTTCATTAGTAACATCATGGGCTAGAATGTTAATATCCAGTTAAAAGCAAACAACTACAGACAATTTGCAGAGGTGAGAGCAGAAACTATATATTATTTAGTTCCCAACACCTGGAACTGTGCCTGGCATACAATGAAAATTTCACATTGACGTTAACAGCTTTGGGTAGGTATAAACGACATGTAATAAACTATACAAGTTCCTAAGTTTTGACATATGTATAAGCCCATGAAACCATCACTGTAATCAAGACACTGAGCACATTCATCACCTTTAAAAGCTTTTTCCAGCTTTTTTCTAATCCCCTCCTCCCATCTCAGGCTCAGGCAGCTATAATTCTGCTTTCAATCATGATATACCCCACCAGAAAAGCATGAGAGGTGAATTCCTCCATACCTTCACCAACATTTAGTTTGGTTGAAGCTTTTTAAATTCTAGCTATTCTATAGTTGTACAGTGTTACCTCATTCTGTTTTTAATTTGCATCTGAATGCAGAGTTCCAAAGAATAGCAAGAAGAGATAAGAAAGCCTTCTTTAGGGATCAATGCAAAGAAACGGAGGAAAACAACAGAATGGGAAAGACTAGAGATCTCTTCAAGAAAATTAGAGATACCAAGGGAACATTTCATGCAAAGATAGGCTCGATAAAGGACAGAAAGGGTATGGACCTAACAGAAGCAGAAGATATTAAGAAGAGGTGGCAAGAATACACAGAAGAACTGTACAAAAAAGATCTTCACGACCCAGATAATCATGATGATGTGATCACTAATCTAGAGCCAGACATCTTGGAAAGTGGAGTCAAGTGGGCCTTAGAAAGCATCACTATGAACAAAGCTAGTGGAGGTGATGGAATTCCAGTAGAGCTATTTCAAATCCTGAAAGATGATGCTGTGAAAGTGCTGCACTCATTATGCCAGCA